>CM028106.1:39252962-39278548 GCA_016170015.1 Anopheles longipalpis | reverse complement strand
GAACACTTCATTTGAGGACGTTTGAAAGCAGAGTAAAAATTAAAACAACCACAAAACATTCCACTTCGTGGTTTCATTTACACGTGAAATGAAACGACCCCGAGGGTTGTTGGTGCTTTGTTTTAACATCGAAAAAGTTAATGAGAAATCATAAAGGCAACATACGAAAGCATCTAAAAATTTTGGTATACTTGAGAAGTGAGCGAAACACAAGCAACGGGCAAAAGTGACGAAATACATTCAGCAATACAACTCCCGAAGACCTCTGTAAACTCCAAACACAACAAAATAACAACGTTGGAAAAAAAGCAAATGACCTCGCATGCCCGTAGAGTGTTTTCAATTTCGTTCGAAAGCAAGCGCACTTCTTCTCCCCGCAAAAGCTCCCAAAGAACGCACCCCCGTCGTTGCCCGTCTCCCCGCCATTCAAAAGAACGCACTCACAGTTCGCAAGGGTTCAATGATCTTTCGGTCGACGTTCGGTCGAACTTCCCACCAAGCCTCCATGCTACGGTGCCGATGTGTTTGCGGACTGTGGAGGAAGTACAGAACACACATGGGCACACATGGTGAAGATGGGCCTATACAGAACGAAACTCCCATTGCGAGTGGCGTTGGGTTTGGCCGCTCTCTTTCAATCGCGCGCACCGGCCCGGGGGCCATTTGGCAACACAAAAAGGCGCGCGGTTTAAAGCCACAGCAAAAGCGAACGAGCGAGAACGAACGAAGAACGCAATCGAAAGGGCTAAAAGCGCCGTCGATGGTGTGCGTAGAGGTTGAAATAGGCCTATGCTGCTTGCGAATGAATGAGTAAAGTGGAACTGAAGAACGCATACTTAGATGAGAGTGAGCTTTCGCTCGGGAAAGCTCACATTGTCGTGCGAGGGTAGCTTTCGGGAGCGAATGTCGCCACCGTTATGGGAGGGCGCAAGGCAACAAGAATTACAACAACAAAAGCCACCCCTTCCCGAACACCGATGCACTGCCTTCATTTGCATACCGTTATGTTGACTCGTTTATGGTATGAAGGGAAGCAAAGAAAGAGATTGTTTTCTGTCTATGTGTGTGTGGGTTTTTTTTTGTTTTATTCTTCTTTATTTTTCTCTTTACATTTCTGCTATTGCACGTGCCCCTTGTCGGGTGGTCTATTGCACTGTAGAAGGGAATGCAATAAAACCATCAAAAGATGCATTAGTTTTTTTTCTGTACTTGTTATTGCTGGCTTATTGAGTGCGTGTGCATGTTTTTAAAGGTCCTTTAAAGTGAAAACAAATAACGGTTCAGTTTTCAGGTTTATTGAAATTCGTTTTAATTTTCCTTTTTTTTTGGCCGTTCTTCCGTTTTTTTAAATATGTCTGAGGTTTTTTTTCTTTTGGTTTATACTGTTTTTAAAGTTTTTATTAACATAAAAACAATCTGAATATATGTCTAGAATATCTTTGATTTAGGAACTTTTTTTAAAAGCAATTCAAATCCAACCAGCGATGGTGGATTTGGTATGGAAATCTTTACCCGCCCCGAAGCCAACCGTAAGGGAGTGGAATGCCGGTGAAAGGGTCCGTATCAGTACGGGACTTTTTGCTTCCCGCTATGGTACCGTACGCTTCCGGAACGGTCAGAAGATAAGCACGGGCAATAAAACGATCACCTGGGGAGGCTGGTTGAATGGTTTTTACGATTCCGTGCACGATCAATCGGCTGCGGTGGAAAGTTCTCAGTGAAGAAAGTAGGAAAATGACGGAGGTGAAAGAATCTTTCCCATCCTCGAAGGGCTCGGTTTGTAGAAAGAACACATTCCAGGCGAAGTTCGCTTACGATGATCCTATCGCAGAGACAATGTTTTCTTGGTTGTGCTGTGTTTCTTGTTCGCTTTCTATGTTGCTGGTGTGTGTCTACCTGGCGGGTGAAAGATGTCCCGTTAGACCGGCTGGGACAGCACAGAACTATGGACCATCCATCCATTCCAGCACGCTGGGATCGGTATTTTTTTAATGCCTTTTTTAAAGGCTCGTTCTCAGGTAGATCGGAAACGAGATCGGTACGAGATCTTTAGATTGCACTTTATGTAAATGAAAGCAAAGATTCTTGAGATATTTCCTTTTTTTCACGCACTGGTGCTAGCTGTAAAAAGTGTGCAAATTGTTTGTTTTTTGCTAATTGCTGGTATGCTGTTATTTCTCCTCGTTGGAATGCCATGCAGATGAAACATTTTGTAGCAGATAATTTATGTTGTCTATGTCTACGATTACGGTGTAGCAGTATGTAAACGTCGGTATTAAAGCTTGAAAATTGTGACTTTATGAGGTATGGAGCTTTGCTTTTCACAGAAAAAGGAATTTAGTTTTGACTTGAGTTTATTACAAAAAAACCTTTTACAAATAGGTTTTTTATAGGTATGGTGATTTAAACGACCTTGATAGAGAACTTATAAAAAGTACGCAATGGCTATTGCATTTTATTTTAAATGTACAGTGAAAAGCAAATTAGCAACAAGAGAAGCAGCATATATTTTCAATCTTACTATGTATCTTACTATGTATCAAGTAAAACAAAATTGAATTTTTAAAACGGTTTTTTATTGTTCAACTGTAACACAAAAATGGGAATCATACAAAGACGTAACCAATCGATTATCAAGTTATAAATGTAATTAACAAATAAGCATTTCCTTAACCCAGTAAGAAAATAAAATAAAATAAAATGTTTAAGTTAAAGTTAAGTTAAGTTAAACTAATAAGCTTAGGGATTTTAACAATGCCATTAGTAAAAAAGCAACTTATTCAAAAACAAATATTTGTTGCACCATTTTGTTTTGTGTTTCTTTTCTATATGAAATGTTATGGCATTCCTTACATATTAACCAGTGAACGGAAAAAAAATTTTTTTTTGGTTACTTAATTATCATTGTGTGTATCAATTTATAAATTAGTTTTATTTGGTTTAAAAATATCCTGTAGACATAATTTGTAATAATGACTCATATGTATTAAATGTATTCATTGTTGATTTATAAAGTACTTTTTTCTTTTCATTGCAGATATTTCAATTAACCCTTATGGAAATTAAATACTAAGGTAAGCTTGATTCCGAAAATACCACTTTTCTCATGTTCGATCAAAGAAAATTCCCTTCCACCGCACGGTCAGAAGTTCTGAAGCATTCCAAGTCACTGACCTTCTACGCTCGGCCAAGCAAGACCCTGATCGTGTCGATGACCGTAACCTACCCCAAACTGGCAGAAACCAACCAGTACTGGCCACTAAACAGTCCTCAATTTCCCTAGCACCATCCTCCCTTTCTACCTTCGCCTGGAAAATAGGGTGGCAAAACAATTCAAAATGACCTGCCCCAATGCGCATCCTGCGCTCTTCTTTGCCATTCAGCTCCCATCTGCAGCGCTTATTATTATTTACCCGGAATAAACAAACCTTCCTGTGCCTACCTTCCCTGTCGCAATAGCACTGTGCAAGGAAAACCTTAAAAGAAAACTAATTTGAGAATAAGTGAAACATTGGGTGGAAAGTACCGACCCTAAACGGTAAAGTGCACTGCAAGTGCGGCACTCGGTTCTTTGGAGGTCTTATCCTGCGGAGGTCACAGAACCGGGGAGCCACTTTTCACTCTCGCTGGCATGCTACCGACGAAAAGGAAAATCCATACCATTAACGCCTGCTGGTGTCAACAACCTTTAAAGAGACGGTTTGCTAGAATGCCGAACGGGTGGGGTTAGAAAAGGATGAACCTCGTGTGGGGAGTAAGATATTTCTAAACAATTTTCACCACCATTGGTGGGTCTATTCTCGGCACGTTTGTAGACTAGGATCTTTTTTTATGTAAAAAGAATGAATACTAGCCAAGTATCAAGTTGCCGGTGACGCTGAGAGAATGGAAAGAAAGAAAAACAAAGATCGCGTCGACCATAGTTTTTCCAGCTTCACTTTAGTATTACCAACATCACCCAACCCCATAGTCGAGCGCAAACAAAACACATACGCACGGTTTGTGGTTGGTTGGAGTTTGCCATTTCATCTCCACAAGCACTTAATCACCTCGTGCTGGATGGGATGAGGGATTTTTTTTTGTTCCAACCGTGCTGATAGTGAATGGAACCGAACTGCAACGCAAGAATGGAGAAAACACACTCCGGTGGGGTGGTGTTGTTATTGCAAAGGAAATAAAAAACGAAAAAAGGAAACGTGGTTCATTAACCCCTGGCCGTGACGGTTGTTAGGGATGTTGCTATTATTCTTTGCAACCCCAACCCCCCCATTGCAAAAGGGTTAAATGCAGTGGGGTAAAACTGCAGATTCAGTTTCACTTTTTACTGGGTGAAACAGGAATGGAAAAGGATATTGCAGAATGCAGCGCTTGTCGCATTTGAAGTGTTTCGTTTGATGGATGGAAATGTTTGGGAACGATATTTGATTCTAGCAGTACTTTAACACTCTTTTGGGATGTGTGTTGATGTACCAGTGATCAAAGAAAGAAATAAAACAAATTAAAATGAAAGTACAACACACTAGAATCACCATTGTTTTAACTTCCAATTGCTACTTCCTGTTGCATTCTTGTTCTCTCGCTCTCTCTGTCTCTCTTTCTGTTTTCCACGTATTCTACGGCAATGTTTTCGCGCTTTACCGAGGTCAGTGTTCGCTGGCAAACGAATGGGCCAACAAAGTCATGGTAGCCGCCGCCAGTAATTGGTACCGAATAGTGTGCAGGTAGCGTCGACCCCATCCCAATCCATTCTATTCCAGTCTGCAGAGCCTCGGGATCTACACACACTGGAACCAGGCGAGGGTACACCACCCATGAAGTAAAACTGCGGCAACTATGGCGACGGACAAACCAATCGATATTACCCAGACGCTTTTCCTCGTTACCTCACTCTTTCTCTCTATCACTTGTTTCCATTCTATCCTCAGGGAAAAGTTTTCCCTTTTGTTCAGGAATACTACCGTCGAAAAAAAAAATCAAGTAGTTGGAAAAGGCCTAGGCCCTTTCGGTGTACATTGAAATGAAGCGAATATACACGCAAAAAAAGAAACAAAATTCGCAAAAACAAAATCAACAGCAACATAAAAGCTGTAGGGCAGAATGGTAAACCCAGACAGGCCGTCGTCATCGTCGTTTTGTTTTTTTTTTGCGGGGTGAGATAGTGGAAAATGTAAAGAGAAGCGAATGAAATTCTACGTATTGGCATCGGTGCGAATGAGTGAGATGGTGAGAAAACAAACAACCTGCGCCCCATAAGCCCATGGTTTTTCGTAGAATTTCAAAAGCCTCCTGAAAAGAGTCCTTTTAGAACCTGGTACTGACCTCACCGAATGGTAGTATCATGAATATCCAGTTTGGATAAAAGGTACAATCAGCGGGTGTAGAAACGATTAACCGAACGGGGTTGGGTGTAGTAGCTTTAGCGAGGGAAGTGGGTGGTCATAAATAAGCGCGCGCCCCCAAAGTTGCCTCTGCCTCATCCCTTTATCCTGCCGTCGAGACAGGTCGTCTCGGATACGGAAGTCTCGATTGGCGAGACGAATGGTTCATCGACCGACCTACTCAACCCTTGCACTGATGGCGTCGCCTTTCATCGTCGTCCACCCCATCATCTGCCCCGTTTTTACGTTGCACGAAACAACCATCATGTAGTATGTAGCACTTCCCACCAGCAGCATCACCACCCAGCTCACGATGCAGTCCAATGTAAAATGCATGTGCATCCCGGTGTTGCATTCAGCGTGTTAAGGCGAGAGTTATAGAATGGTGAAAATTCAGAATTCATTCTTTGCTTTTCGTAGTTTCTTCAAACGTACTTTTTTACGAACGAAGTGAGAGTAGTACGAAAGTAGTTCCGCAACAAGAGCATCTGTCTGGAGGTGTTTTTCTTTTCTTTTACCTTGGCTCAATAGTGCACCTGATGCATACAGATTAGAATGTAATGGAATGGGCAGATGAGTAGTAAAACTTCTTCGGGTGAAGTTTTTAGGTTGGAAGTAGCAACGAAATGGGAACAGCCAATAAGTTCTTCCCGATGTACCGGATATGGCGACAATGGAAGAAACCCCGTCCATGGTTACGATTGAATGGGAATGTAAAATTAGGTAGTGTTGGGTGTTACCGGCCTGTTACAACGAAACGCTTTCGTTCTGGAACAAAAGCGTCGTGCTAGTAATGGCGGATGCATTGTCGGGCACTAAAAAACAGAGGACATGGCAAAGTGTCGACTAGCAAGACATTTTATTGTAAAATGTTGAATAAATAAAGGGAACTTTTTCCATTGTAAAAAGAACGCTTTCGCTGTATCAATAAATGATCCTGTACCGTTTCTTGATAGTCGATAAGTAATTGGTATGAATGTAGCCTTGGATATATCCTAGTTACGGTGTTTATTTTTGCTTCATTATTAAGTTGTCCTTAATTAACGTGTCTGGCTTCATCGCAATCGACACCATGCATCGTTGTGTCTGGAGTTCCCTGGAGAAGGGGTATTAAAGGCGGAAGCGTTCGTGATTGATTGCACCGCACACAGAGACACTTTTTCCCGCATTGTCTACTGTCGGGAGCCCAATGCTTCCAGACGAACTCTTACAGTGAACTTCTGACAAGACTTTGGAGATTTTTTTTTGGAGAGGATTTGAACGCATTGATAGAATCCACTTCCTTTATCTAAAGCTCTTTATTTGGTGTAACAATTTGGTATTTAGCTACTTCAAATAACGTAAAGCAAAGAGTAGTGAAAAACGAAGAACTGCAGACATTAAAAATAACACACGGTCGAGTAGTGGCATGAACTAACTAGAACCCCTTCTCCTACCCGTTCGTCCCAAAAACGTTCAGAACTTCTGGATTTCCGCAGTGAAACACTACACCTAGACCTAGGACAACATCATTCCGCTTGCGCAGATCGAAATGGAAAACGTCCGTTCCTGTGGCTGATGCTTCCGCCCGGAACGACACAACGGGGGAAACCGGCCAGACGGTGACTGCTCGTGTGCGGAACGGTTCAAGGAAAAACAATGAAAACGACGCCACTGGCATGCAAAAACAAAAGGGAAAACAAAAGCGAACAAGAACACGAACCAAGGGTGGAACAAAGTCTCTGGCAAAGTGCACTATGGCACCTGTGCTCTGTGCGGGATGTGTAATGTGGGAAGCGTTAATTGTTGACGTTCGAGCTTCAGTAACTTGTCTGCTTGCGAAAATGTTTGTGAGCTTTTACACTTTTCCCTTTGACGAAGTGTCTCCAAAAATTGGTCAGATATGGTTATATTTCCTTTCGGGAAGTATTAGAAGGAAACGTTCCTGATATGTGATGTAGACAAAATGTACAAGTTCTCTCTCTTTCACGTTCGCTCGCTCTCTCTCCTCCAGCACCTTTTTCGATGAGGTCATGCGCATTAAATGTTTGGTATCCAAAAACTGCCGACTGCCTTACTGCGTCATTTGCGTCATTTAGCAGAGGGACAAAACCTTCCCTAGGCCTCTTGGCAGGCCTTCCTCTGGACAAAGCCAAAACAAAGAATAAAACTCATCCCAAAAAATCATTTACATCAAGTGAGACCTGTCAATGGCATTTAAAGTAGTCCTGCGGAGTGCTTCCCCGGGGCAAATGGGCGAATGGAAGGGAAACGTTGATAGGGGGAGAGTGTTGGAACGGGAGAGAGGAGACAGACGGCTAGACATGGAGGAACCATCACCAATATGCAGGGTACGAAACCTCCCCGATGGTTAGCGACTAATTTGCTGACGGGAGCATCGAGTCGAGTCTTGTGTTTTTTCCGCATCAACCCAACCCCCTCCTTCCAGCGTGCCACCCTTTTCGCGCCACCACCTTCACACAGGGACGCCTTCCTTTATGCTTTCGTGCATGTTGGGATAGGTCCGGACCTTCGTGGACTGGGAAGAACAAGTCTGGTGTGTTTGTTTTTCCGTTTTTGTTTCCCGCTCACTGCACACAACACAAACACACACACACACATGTGCATCACAGCCCGAAGGTTTTTCCTGCAGCGATGGGGAACTTGCAAAAAGAGAACACTAGGAAAACCAGGCACAAGGCAACGAAAAAAAAAACAAATTGCATCGTGGTTCAGTGGGCAGGGAACACAGACACAGGGGTGTCAGGGTGGATTGGTTTTGTAATGCATTTTTTAACGCTCACGCTCGTTTAGGGAATTCGGTGCTGCACGGTGGTTGGTTCGCTGGATGAAAATGCACGAAATTGCTTTCTGAGCAGTGGTTGGTCGCTTCGGCCGTTTGTAATTGCAATTTTTATGCAATTAAATATTGAAATGTCGGTTTACGTGAGCGTCGCATGGTGTTTGCAGATTTTACAGGAAAGCTCTGTACATTGCAGCGTTTTGAAAATTAAGATAAAAATAGAAAACTTTTTGTGAACTTTTAAAGAAAGTTTTAAAAATAAAGAACAAAAAACGTTATAAGTGTTGCTGAAATGAACATGCAGTAATGAAATAAGAACACTGCGATAGTGATTGACTTGATGACTGTGATGATTATTTTGTTTAATCATTTGCATGATTTTATTGAAAACATTATTAAGAAACATTTCAAACTTTTCAAAAAAGGACATTGGTGAACATATTTTGAAACATTTTAAAAAAGCATATAAGAAGTAATTTCAAAACAATTTGAACAATTTAGTTTACCTTCATTCTGTGAACAAAGCCACTAGACAAAAAAATGTCTCCATTCCTGCAAAGGAGTAAGTAAAACAAAAAACAAGGAAATTCAATCATTCTTTACAACGAAACAAAAAGCGACATGCCACTTGCCAAGGACTATCCCAACAAAAACAAAAACCGCCCCTCTCCCCATCCCCCTTCACTAACACGCCATGGTTACAATGCGGAAAACGAAAGTCGCCAGGAATCGTCAGGACATCGGCAAACGTTCGTCGGCGGTAAAACACGGGATCAGTCTACGGGACGTGTAAATGAGAGACGCCGTGGGAAAATCTAACTCCATCGTTGTCTGTTCACCTTTATCTCTTGCCCACCCCCCTCGTTTTTTGCCCATACCTTGTGTGTGTATACCCGGAAGACGTGTGTATCCGGAACCGGTGGAGGAAAGGAGGGGGGGTGGGGGGGCGCTTTTAGGGTGAACACTGGGTAAGAAACATAGAAAGCATCCCTTTGCATTTTGGGATGCGCAGCGCATCTTCGCTTGCAGCCGGAGAAAGCACAAGCACGGCCACAACACAAGCGCACAGAGCTTTCGCCCGCGTATCGTCATCGTTTTAAAAACACACCTATACACTTGAATGTGTGCACCACCGAGTAACAAGCCACAACATTGGCAAATGGTTTGGGCACGAGCCATACCCGAACGAACCGATACGACCCGATACGAAAACGGGGGGCCTCAACTTTGTATCGTGTGCGGTAGGTTTTGGTTTGGCTTTGGTTTCGCCCTTCAGTCGCATGCAGAACTTCCGATCCTGCTGAAGCAACATACACAATCACACACATACACACAAATACACGGGTGGTCACCACTAGAACGGGTGGCCATCATACACAGGCAGACAGGGAGATTCGGTCGGTGATGNGTTTTGGTTTGGCTTTGGTTTCGCCCTTCAGTCGCATGCAGAACTTCCGATCCTGCTGAAGCAACATACACAATCACACACATACACACAAATACACGGGTGGTCACCACTAGAACGGGTGGCCATCATACACAGGCAGACAGGGAGATTCGGTCGGTGATGATTGTGCCGAATGTTCGCTTTGCACCACACCAACCGAGTGCCAGTAGAACTGTAAATATTGTTGTCGTAGGTCCGGGTTTTTGCGTTGTCGGTTTTTATCGTCAGGTGGACTGATCGGCCATACAGATGTGTGTTTAGTGCCGTGGGTTTCGTTGTACTACTTTGTGCTTTACTGATTTCTGTTGGTAAAACACTAAACACGGGAAGCTTTTGACATGATTAAAAGAAACAAAAATGTGTGATGAAAAATATTTTGTTAATCGTTTTGTGGTAAAGTGTAGGTAGAATAAACCGAATCAATACATTAAGGGATGCTGCTACTTCATTGCTATTTTGTTCCCCTAAAGGGACGATTCGTAATGCGTGCGGTGGGTTTGTGTGTTTGTGCTAAATAGTGAGTAATCTTCACTATCGGAAGCGCTGCGAACGAAGCAGAAAAAGATCGGATATTAAAGGGTGTGCTTCGTGCTATTTCCGGGACCGGCCGGCTACCTACCCACTCCCAATTGGGGGGAGGAAACCGAATCTCGGCACAAAAAAAAAAAAACAACAACAAAAACAAAAAAGATGCAAAAAGGGCATGTAAGTTTGTAAGCTGGTATGTGTTTGCCGTATTTCGAGCTGCAGCGATGCATCGTATCGTGAATAAAATTGAAGTGAAGCTGGGTAAAAGTGAAAACACTATTCACGCACACCAACGACGGTTGGGCATTGGTGGAGTAGGTGTGTGTGTGTGCGTGTATGCGTTCCTTTAGGAAAGGATCGTGAATGAGTGAGAGTGAACTAGAATGGAATGAAAAGGAAGTGTAAGCAATTTGGGGGAAAAGTTTCTATTAGAAGGAAAATCCATCGAAATCAACCATCACGAGCCAATACAGTTGGCTATGAAAGCAAGTAGGTATTACATTTAGATAAAATAATATTTGAAGGATTAAAATGTTTGAAATTCCCCCCAAATAAAATATATGTTTCTGTTTTGAAATTTGTAAAATGTTTTTTTTTTCGTTAAGAGAGTAATATTTTGCGCAAATTTTAAATTCCCAAAACGTTGTAATGCGTGTTTGTATCTCCGACTTTCGTTTCATTACATTACATGCCATCGTACAGCGAGGTGTGGGAAAATCGATAATTTCCATTTTACCATCCTTTTTTACCATTCCGGTGCAGCAAAACGCGTTCGTTGTAAAGTGCATCCATGTCTGCGCACCCGGCCCGCTCGTTTGCGTGTGTATGTGGTTTGTGTATACGAGTGTATGGATGCACGTACAGCAAACTACCCGTAAAACTTCACTCGCGGTTGTATTGGAAAGGCAATATGTATGCCGCGCACAGTAATGGAGCAGCATGGTGGTTCACGATAAAAACAAACCATTTAAGGCATCAAGAGAACGAGAGAACACTCTCGTGCGCTGGTGTAAGTGTGTGTGTTTGTGTGTATGCGTTTTCCATAATGTAAGCACACCGTTACCATTTACTTCCGGGAAACAAAAATTACATTATGTGTTTTCGCTTTCAGCAAAGCGGTGTGTTGTAAATGTAACGTACTAAAAAAAAATCAAACACTTACACCTTTACATAAAGTGAGAGCTTTTCTCCTCACTTTCGCATTTGGTCATGCAAAAATTAAATTGCACATAAAAGCAGAATAGGAACAGACGTATATACTTGCCTCGTTTTGAAAAAAAAAAAATAAATAAATAAAATGGACGCTCAAAGCTAATACGACAAATGGTACGGTTTTAGATCCGAGTGACAAATGCCAAGGTTTACAGCACATTCCAGCCTTATCGCTCGGATCGTGTTGAAAGGTTAAATATTTTCCATCCACTTCCATCTGCACTGCCAGCATTGAGGTGCACCAATTAGAACCACATTTTCGTTTGATTAATGCCCTTTGATTAGATTACGGCATCGTCGCCTACAGTGGATGCAGTGTGCGGACTAAAGTCCGAATGAGTTGAGATTTTAATTACTGTTTACCTACATCCGATCGGTTGTTTGTAAAATGTGAATTGTTTTGAATATGCATCGGACGGGATAGTTTTGCAAACCGATTTTAATTCGCTTGGAAATGATGCAAACCGATGATTAAACGAAAAAAGACATAATTCAGATTTTTAAACTTTATCACAAAGAGATTATTTTTGTTTTGACGAGAAGTACTGTAAAAAGAAAGAAAAATTTAATGAACAACACAATATTTTTATCGGATTTGAAAACCATAAAAGCTCTTAATTAATAACAGGATTAAATAGATAATAATATTCCCAAATAATCAATCGAGTTGCGAAAAATCGCAAAACTAATAATCAGCGCATTAAAGTGAGCTTCTATTTGCATAATGCGCTCCAGATCGATGCATTTATAATCGACACGTGCGATAGATTATATAAGGCGGCATGCTTATGCACCAAAACACTCGATCTCACCTCAACCGTTGGCAACTTCCGACGCTCCCGAGATTCCAGTTGTTCCCGAGAGGAATATTGTTAATCGGGAAAAAAGGCAAATAGAACTTACACATACAGCCGTATATGTCGGACACGCGAAACACTCTCGTACAGCTCGAGTTCCAGTAGTTTCGCCGGGATAAGGGTGCCACGCGCCAAAGATCGGGCAAGGAAATGTCACAGTGTGGGCCGGATGTGATGCGAAGGGGAAGGGTGATGCCAATTCAATGCTACAATTGAGAGTTGGGAGGGTGAGAAAATGGGAGTTGGGGACTCAATAAACAAAAACTAAGAATAGGCAATACACTTAGGTAAATGTTACATGGAAAATTATTTTTAATTATTAAGCAAACTAGTTTAAGCTCTAGTAGTTTAAACCCTTTGTACGTTGCAGTGTATAAACAGCATCTTCACCAATCACTAATGTGTCAGCAAATGTGTTTATTTTTAGGGGGGATTTTTAATTATTCGCACCACCCTATTCCCTCGCAACACGATATGAAATAGCACCAGCTGAAGGACGCCGCGATCGTTGAGTAAAACCGATTGAGATTTACGACGTTACGAAACGGCTCACACAAAAAGGGGTCTAATCAGTTGGTTTTGCGCTGACAGCAAATTCAAATGTACACGCACACAGCCACGCATTAGAAAACAATGAGTGGCAAGTGGAATTGCAAGCGCTAGCGAGATGACATTCGACGATCACGTGTAGGTCGACGGAAAACGTGACCACCCATCGCCCATCATCTGTTCCCGCGATTGTCGCGCTCAATCAAGTGCTCGTGTCCATTGAGCGGCGATCCGGCTCCCGTGTGTGTGTGTGTGCTTGGAGGGGACACAATACATTTCCTTATTGTTTGGTCCAATTGTTTACCTCCGGTGCAGCTGGTAGTGGTAGAGATGGCGAAGGTGGCGAGCATCCGCGGGCGTCGATGCAACAACGCGCTTCTGATGCAATGGGGCTGGGAATTGAGAAAAATATTTACTTTCGCTTGTTGCGCCCGCCTCCAAGGCCTTCGGGGCGAAACCTCAAGTGGTCGCGAACCGCTCGTGTATTGGAGCGGGTCACTTCCCCACCCGCACTAATCATCTTCACACTGCGTGCGCTATCATCTCCCTATTTTCGTCTCTCTCTCTCTGTCTCTCTCTTTCTCGCTCCCTTTTTCTAGCAAATCCCGGACATCGATGTGGTGCGGAATGGTTCATTTGTCTAGCTTTTGTTGTTGCGGCTGCTGTTGCAACTGATAAGAGCTTGAGCCATCTCACACAAAGGCATATAGCGAAAGGTAGCGGTCGGAACCCTTTTACTGTCGAAACCCTTCATAGCCAGAGAGACAGAAAGAACGAGAAAGAACTCGTGAAGATGAGTTGTACAAAACGCGAAGAATGAAAGGGGGTAGGGAAATAATATTAGAAACGCTCTTGTTGACATTGTGCCCCGTTTGCGAATCAAAAGTGCACTCTATCAGCCCGTTGGCTTGGGTTGCATCAATTGCCGCCTAAGGTGAGCGATACACGCGCCATTCTACTTTGACTAGCGACCCATTGTAAACCGGTGGGCTTTTGTGTTTACTCGCAAACGCAAGGGGAGAAGCTTCGAGCGTGTTGTAAGGGTTGGTGCGGTTGCAAAAAAGTGAAACCGAACTAGTAAATTTCCGTACCACTCGAGAGGATCATGCAAGAGGCGTTGATTGTGCACAAAAAAAGGAAAGAAAAACAAAAACAAAATCACTTCATCTGAGTTCCACTCGCCACGGCGTTGATAACGCCCTCCGGGAAACCCTTATCCGTGGCAGTATATGTTTTGTATTCACGCTAAAATAAAAGCAGTGATCAGGAAATAATAATGGGAACAAAAACCGGGAATATGCAACCCCAAGGGGAAGGGTAGTATATGCATTCGAGCACGGCACTCACGGGCACTCACGATCCAGGGCCGCGACATTCTGCTCGAAGCGCAGGCGATCAGTTGCATTGCGGTAACGAAGATCGTTAGGTGGAATTATTATACGTTGCATCAATTTTTTTTTGATGATAATTATCGAACAACACAACACCTGTCAGGTAGTTTTTTTAGTTAGTGGTTGTGATTTCTAACCGCGGTTACTAATATGAACAAATAGTCCGACAAATGTCCCCTGAATCGTAGTGGCAATTATTAAAGTGTTTCAATTTTTGTGGCTAAAATGTCGTTCAGGACATATGTATTTGCATATTGCTCCAGTGAACGATAGTGTATAGAAAGGAAAATAAAAGTAAAAACACTAAATTCTGAGCGATTCGTCATAAAACGGCGACGCAATACAGAGTAGTTGACAGTGAAAGTAAGTGGATGCCGCTCGTCACGCTCAACCCTTAATCAACCGCATAATCTTCAAGCAATTGTACGGCCAGTTTATTGAGTCACCACTGGCAGGGCTGTTCGTCTTCGAGTGCATTTAGCGCACTTGTTTAACCTCCCATCAACAAAACGCAGAACATGATCGGTCCACCGATGGTTTGGACGCGAGAATCGATGCTCAAGGTCAGTGTACAAAGTAAACGGGGGAGAAAAAATGCATATCCGAGCAACTGCTTCGATAACGATATCTCGTATCATCCGCACGAACGTCAACGCTGTGCTGTGTGGCTGTGTGTTTGTACGATGGGGAGAGAAAACGGTTTCCATTGTCACGTGCCTTCTCTGATTAGATCGTTCGGTGGAATGCAATACTCCCGCTGGTGGGTGGCGCGTGGATGAAATGCGTCCGCTTTATGAAGGTCGCTTGTTGTTTCAATGATCACAATGCAATAATAGGTGCGTTTTTGCAAATATGAGTTTTGAACTTGAATGTGATGTCGAACAAAAATATTTTACNCCCGCTGGTGGGCGGCGCGTGGATGAATTGCGTCCGCTTTATGAAGGTCGCTTGTTGTTTCAATGATCACAATGCAATAATAGGTGCGTTTTTGCAAATATGAGTTTTGAACTTGAATGTGATGTCGAACAAAAATATTTTACTTTCTCAAGATCATAACAAAACAACTTGCAAAAGCTGCTCAAACAAAAGGCTGGGCGCCTCCATCGCACACGTGGTTGCAAAAAGTACAAAATACATTCGGATGTCAACCGAACTTAATTCCTTTTTAAAATTTATTTATTTTTTTCGAAATAATAAAATAAACTACATTGCAAGTGCATTGCCGCCGACGCGGTTTTACATATTGACGTACACTTCTACACTTCCATTTTCTAATTCATTCGCAAACGAGTAGTGACGCGATCGTTCACTTGCCGTTCCCCTTTTGGTTCCTCACCAAAAACATCGTCATCTGCGAGCAGAAACTATTCGCGCAAGTTATTCGGGAGAGCAGCGTTAGTAGGAGACGGTTAACCTTGCGCCTAATTATAACCCATAAAAAAGTGACCAGTCGGCCGGACGGTACGGGCCGCTGTTGCACCGTTGCAATGTGGGAAAGGCGCTCTCGTCTCGTGCTTCTGTCTGTACGACACATGTACTGCAGGCGGTATATGCACTCAAACTGCAACTGATCGACGATCTCTAAAATGCGCCACTGACAGTATAGTGGTGGGAACCGAGATTTCCAATTGACACGAACTTATAACAAATACCACAGTAAGGGTAGCAGATTTGAGCATCCAAGGTTGAAAGAATAGCGAAACCTACGTACCGGTACGGTGTAAGGAAATTTTTTGAAGATATATCTCCTTCTCCTGTCAGACGCGACGTACATGTTTTGGTTTTTGGTGCATTTGTTTGTTTGTTAGTGATCAGTATGAAAATCCGAAATGGACCATTTTGTACCCGTCGGATGGGTTCGACGGATGCTAGTATACCGGATGGATAGGCGCTTTTTCCGCTGAGTTTCCGCTTTGGCAAACAGCACCGAAGGTGGGATGCGTTATTCCCGTACCGTCGCTTTTCCGCATCAAGCGCCGGTGCGTTCTTCGCACGGTGTGCCGCGCATCGCTGCTGTGTGTTGTTGTGCTTGTTTGGGGGATGAACAACCGGGCTCGATACGTTTTGCCAGTACGGTATCGACTCGCGCGACGATTAGTTACAAGTGCGATGCTAGACGGATCGTGCGCGCGTTCATATGTGTGTGTGTGTGAGTGTGTGTGTACATCGATCGTTACAATGGTGCAATGATGCCGGCACAAACCTATGACTGCCGGTACGATCGTTAATTGCTTATTATTAATAACTTAATGAACAACATTGGATAAAAGTGCAACAAAAAAGATTACATTTTGTGTAGAACGTGTTTTTCCCCCAATTGTGTTTGTAAAAGGTGTTGAGTAACTAAACAGTGGAAGAAAAGTGAAAACAGAATTAAAAAATTAAAAATTATTTTCGGTAAGCAGTGTGCAACCAAAAGGGATAATAAGGAGATAAGCTATTAAAAATTCATACAAATGACTATAAAAGCTGTTTATATGATATAAAGATGGACAAATATGGAGATACTTTTTCATTTCCTTTTTTTCCATTTCATTTTTAACCCGGCGTCAGATTATTCGTGCTTTGCAGATTAAACGGTGCAGTGCGTAGTGAATGAAACATTACGCTCAAGTTTGAATAAAAGTTAAAGGAGTCTTTTCTTTTGAGGAGTATTGAAGAGCACGGATAATCGACGTACTAATGTACTTTTTAAAGGATATTCTAAGGATCGATGTTTCACAGTTTTCTGTCACTTAAATGCCCATAAGTCGTCTATTAAAATTACAATTGCAATAGATTAAAAGCTTTCCTTACAAGTAAAACATATCATATTTTCGTTTCTGCTACTTGCCAAAGCTTTCTCAAATTATGAAACATTTCTTAATATTCGATTATTTGATTATGAATGTGTCCAAAAGTGACCATTCATCATTCTGATACTTCAGCTTCCATTTGCATAATGCAAATCTCCCATCAGCCACAGCTCCATCATTCATGCTCACATGATTTTCGTTCGCTAACCTTCACTTTTCGCGTACGTTCAGCGTGCAAATTCTGTTCCGCCATCATCTATCTGTCATCCTGCTGCGGATGAACCAAGCGGGACGAGAAAATTGTTGGGGAGTCGGGGGGAGGGGACAAAACTACAGCTTCAAACTTGAAACCGGTCATTCAACGATAGGGCTTTGAAACGCCCTAACCTTGATCGTACGATCACCGTAGTTTGCGTTTTTTGGCAAAGCCGCTCACCCTTACCGTGCCGGTGTGGGGAGCAGCATCCGCCAACAACAAAAAAGGGAAGGTAGGCGATGAAAATTCGCACCACAGCAAGATGGCGGCTGGGAGGATATAAACTCGTGATGCACACATTTCTACACGCACACAACGGTTCGTAATGAAAAGTCTGTCCCATTCGGTGAGATTTGAAGGGATAGGACGGGAAACCGCGACGCGGATTAGAGATCACCGGACGGTACGGAACGCCTCAAAGGGGTAAGAATTTCAGTGAAGGTTTTTCCTGTTTGGCATACAGTTTCGGGTGCATTGCCGGGTGGTTTCCCTTCGTTACCGCTTTCCCACGCAACGGGTTGGCGCTTCCCAAAAATCGCTCACTGTTTAAAAGCCTAGCTTATGTACGATCGACCGATCGGCCGATGTCGAACGTGTGGGCCACAGGTTCGTGACTGTCTGCGAGGCATCGTTCGTGCTCTTTCGCTCTCGTTCGATGTACTTACTTCCCAGCGAGTGTAGTGTAGCGTACTAACGCGACTGCAACGAAGGGTGGATGTTTGTTCGCCAGGGTGAGCGGGTTGTGGCTAAAAATAAAGTGATGAAAGTTTATTAGGAATCTCAATTGCCGCTGACCGCTTGGACGCAATTTGCATTTGCACCCTTTACGACCCCTTTAACAAACGCAACCTCCGCTAGAAGCCCACGCCCTTTTCTGCCTGCTTGCCTTCCCCCCATGTTCGGTTACGAATGAAAAGCCGATGGTGAATGTATTTTTGGTGGTTAGAAGACACTTAAAGGCAGGCATCAGGTAACAGCGCTTTACGATGCGGTTAAGCACCAGCAGGGATAAAAGTAAAACCTAACCTAGCAACAGCAAAACAAGTGTGATTTGTTTTGTTTTCGTTGATGCATTCCCCCGTCCCGCACCCGTTATATTTTCTCCTGGCACCTGGTAGGCTAAAAGAACATTCCGAGACACAAAGAAAGAGTTTCGGTAAGCTTTTTTTTTTCTTGAGGGTTTTCATTTCAATTGACGATTGTTTATGCGCAGAGCAGCAAGCAGCAGTCGGATTGTTGCTGTGAAGCAAGAGAAGCAAATCCTTCTTGCAGATGCTGAAACGAGTTGGAAAATCCATCCAAAGCGAGAGTGAAATGGGGGAAAAATCATAATAAAAAAAATCAACCACCACAACCACTTCCGGATGTTTCTTTCGGGGAGCACTTTCCATGTTTGGGAGCACTGGTTTTGCAAGTAAAAAAAAACACAAAAACACACTTTCTGGTTCTCTTTCTCTTTCTCTATCTGTCTCTCTCTCTTCATTCGGATGCTGCATCGAGAGCACTTTCCGAGAGGATTCCGATCTCATCTCCGGTGCACATATCCTTATTCGGGGGAACGAACGTGATAGCACGATAGTACACTAGCTGATGGCTTGAGAGGATGTCTGCATCCCGGACCTATCCCAACTAACTTTGTGCAACGTTTTCCCGACCTATGCACCACACTCTCGCCAAAGTGCAAAAATGTGTGTGCGTCAGAAAGGGACAGCAAGCGACATTTTGGAACGGCAAAAAGGATTTTGCAGTGAAAACTGGGTCAGTAGTGGAGGTGTTTTCGGCTCTCGGTCGGTCGGTCGGTCGGTATTGGGAGTGTACACCACTGTCCTGGCATCCGCTTCCTTGTCAAGCTTTCCGAAGCTGTCGCTTCCGTCAAAATGAGAGCAAGACAGTTTGCGCGTCCCACACGGCCCATCCGTCCCAGGGTTTGATGTTTCCTCACTCAACCCTTAGCAGTCGAGAAGGTCCTCGGAAGTGTGTGTGTGTGTGTGAGGATCGATCGAATCGGGCGATGGGTGTTTTAAAGCGTTACCGCTTCCGTGATGAAGCAGTACGTTAGGTTTTTAGTACGCCTTTCACGCCTGTTCCTGTACCATTTGTTGGCAGTTTTTAAAAGTGCGTACGTACGATCGTGCGAAGGTGGATGCTGCCACAACTGGTGATATTTTGTACCGTGGTGACTGCTTTTTCTTTTTAAGCTGATAGTTTTTCCTTCCGTTTGAAGAATGTTTGATGTGCTAGAAAAGGCATTAAGGAGTTTATTCTGATTGGCGAAGTGTGAAGTACTGCTAAGTGTGTGACGAAAACGTTTACGCTGTCCAATGTTTCGGTCTAGCTTTCGGCACTAGGTGGGTACCGGCGATGTTTGTGTGCGGTAGAAGCACCGAATAACCGTTGAAATGTGGTTTGATGCATTTGTTCTGCAGTGTCGTTGCATAAGTGTGTTGGATGGTGCCGGAGAGGTCCGTTTGCGTGATATCCTTGAAATGCTATAAACTCCATACAGTTTGATAAAAAAAACACACTCCTAAAGAACGATAAGTTAAGAACGGACCACACCATGGACATTTGTTTAGTGGGTGAACGTGTCAGTGGGGTCGTGGGCTAACGGGGGGACGAGTTTAATTTGGTCTGACCTTTGATATTTCACTTTCATTCGTGCTGGTGTAAATCAGTCAACTAGCAATGGAAGCAAATGGGAAGTTCTCCACAAGCACATACACACACACACACATCACGCAGGACGAGTGTAGCAGTCGTGTAAGGGTGGTCAGTTTTTTCACATACTTCTACAAGAGGGAAATACCATTAGCAACAATAGGAAGCCACCTATTTGTTCGAGGGTGCCAGGGGAGAGAGAAAAAAAAGCAGGACACCGTTTTCCATGGTAATCTTGTTGGGAAATTGTACCGAATCGATAAATTACGACGCTTCTGCAGTAGACGCCGTGAATACTTCACCACGCAAAAATGGGGCTGCTGCTACGTAACGGATGGGTTTCTCCATTCCGTCAAGCCTTCGCCACTTACCCTCCCTACCTGCCCCAAAAGTCATGTGCACAGTCGCGACCACGGACAATAGGGAAAGAGTAAAACTGCAGTTTTCCACCCGGTCTGTTCCGTCCGTCCCACAAATGAAGGAAATATGTACGACCGGTGCTGGTGAATAGGGTGGACATGGAGCATCCGAGCGTCACTCGAGAAGCGCATACGCGCTCACCACATTTCGTGCTGCTGCATCAGGATTAGAAGGGATTGCATAACTGCACCTAGATGCTTGCTCGCTTGCACACATTTGCTTCCTGGTGGATACACACTCCTGCTCAAACGCACACACACCAACCTTAATGGGGGATTTCCCTCTCTAACCCACACACGCACTCGGTGCTCGGTGGTTCGTTGCTGACCTTGAGTCGGATTTTTCATTCCCTGTCCCGTGTCCTTTCCGTCCTCCGATACCATCCCATCTCACGCAACCTATATACGCGCCGCTCTCTGCAAGGACGCTCAACGGGGTTGGACATCCGCATCGTACGCTCATCGCCATCGCATCCTTTCACTGGCACTTCACCTTGAGACAACAAAGCGAAGCAAAAGGTGTGGAGGATGCATTTTCCTCCCCTCCCCACCTCTCTCCCCCATTGCTAGCACGAGGGCTGGGTGGCTGGATTGGCATGACGTACAGGTGGAAAAGTTGCAATCGATTCTTGCTAGTGTGTGACGCCTTTATCTGAGCGCTTCGTCACTCCGTCTCAACCCACCCTGCTTACTGTGGGCCCACAAGCTCCCGCGGCACACATCCACACACGTACACTAATTATTGTTCTTTGTTGTCTTCTGCTTCCTCTTCTTTGCAGCAGTTAATCAAAATGTCTGGAGCGAATCCCCCTCGAAGCGTTACGCCAAACGCGCAGCAGGACTACGATGTTACGCGTATGCGAGAGGAAGACTTCGAGCGGCTGGCCGTCTACATCGTGCCGGATATGCCCTGCGAGAAGGGTGTACCGGGACGGGCGGAAAAGACACTTCCCCGCAGCCTGACGCTCAAACCCTCCCTCGTCCTCTCGACGCCCACATCCACGGTACGTTGTTTTCTCCAACGCGCTGAAACGCGCTAACTTGGGAAGGGAAATTATAAAAAAAGTNCCGGATATGCCCTGCGAGAAGGGTGTACCGGGACGGGCGGAAAAGACACTACCCCGCAGCCTGACGCTCAAACCCTCCCTCGTCCTCTCGACGCCCACATCCACGGTACGTTGTTTTCTCCAACGCGCTGAAACGCGCTAACTTGGGAAGGGAAATTATAAAAAAAGTGGAAACTGTCTAACAACGATTCGTCTCTCTTCCACAGACTGAAGGTGTGTGGAGTACGGGCGTCATCCCTCGGGGTACCAGATTCGGTCCGTTCGAGGGTGTCCGTACACCGAGCCATCCCAGTGACAAACAGCTATGGCGATACTTTTGGAGGGTAAGTGTTATGTTCGTAGTTGAAACCACAATTCTCCGTATGCATAAGCAAGCTAGTACAACTAGACAAAGGAATTTCGTCCTGTCCTACTGGCCCTTTCTCTGTCTGTTGGTCACTTTTTCTCCATGATTTGGTGGTGGTTTAACTTCTAGAAATTGATGCTAGATGATTTTGAGCATGAGCATCCTGTCGAACGGGAAAGTTATGCTCAAAGCGCACGCAATATAGATGAATTGTTTTCCAATCGCATGCCCTCAATAGCGTTCTTTGTATTTAAGAAAATGCAAAAAAAATCCCCAAATTGTATTAAAAAAAACAAAACCTAAGCGCTCGTCTGCAGTTCTTTATTCCATGTAAATAAATAATTTCGATACCATTTTCACTGCAAAACTGACCTTACCCCAATCTAAATTCGGAAGGGTGTTGCAGTTATCCATCTCGCTGGAAAAGTGTTACGATTTTTCCTTTATGTCAATTGACGGATGGCGGCCGTCCGCTCTCTTTCCTCTAACGACAGCTTTCCACCCTCTCCTAATAACGCGACAATAAGGAAACATTTTCCCGACTCTCGCGCAACTCGGTGTGCGTGAAAGAGAGCTATACAAATGAATGGAGAGCTGAAAAATGCTGAAATATAATGCAGACGATGTTAATTTTTTTCTTTCGCGATGTTCAGGGGGGTGGGATGTTAGGTATAACTTTCGCCGCCATTTCTTTGTTGTCGCGAAAAAGGGACGATCGTCGTCGCTGAAGACGTTTGTTTAATGCTGTGCCTCTACCGTTTAAGTGAAGCCTTTGTTGTCGGTTTTCTGGAGAGGAATTATTGTGTTTCGTCGAAATCCCATTCCGCTTAATAGAGTAGAAAATAAAACTTACTCCTAGTTGTACAGCGAAAACAATCCCCATATGTGCCTCTGGCAGAGAACTTTTTTGTCTATAATCTATATTTTCTCTTTATGTTTCTTTCTTTTTCCATAACATCAACTTCCTGCTTCTCGTGTCTGACTGACGTGTACAAACAAACCAAAAACCGAAAAAAAAACAAACCAAACAATCAACTCTAATTCTGAACATCTAACCCTCAACTGATCATCCTATCGCCATCTAACCCCATAACTAAACCCCGT
Organism: Anopheles longipalpis; assembly: GCA_016170015.1. Lineage (NCBI taxonomy): Eukaryota > Metazoa > Arthropoda > Insecta > Diptera > Culicidae > Anopheles > Anopheles longipalpis. The sequence goes on along the minus strand of CM028106.1, from coordinate 39,255,759 downwards.
GCAGGTGCAGGAACTGCGACACGTTTCCTATGGGAATATCAAGGTACTTATGAACACGATTTGTAATATAGAGCAATGATAGTCCCCAAAAACGCTCAATCTCTCTGGGCGCTGGTCGTAAAAGGCATCCACTTCAATCGAAACTTCTTTTCTTGGGGTGGTTTTCTTTTGTTTTAGATATTTAAGGACAGTGATTTCTACTATCTGGACGGGTCGGATACAGCCCAGTCGAACTGGATGCGGTACGTAGCGTCCGCGTACAGCTTCTCGGTGATGAATCTGGTCGCCTGCCAGCATCAGGAACACATCTACTTCTACACGATACGCGACATCATGCCGAACGAGGAGCTGATGGTGTGGTACTGTCGCGACTTCGCAAAGCGGCTCGGGTACGACATTGATCCGGAGCGGGCGACCTACTCCATCTGTCGCGAGGAGGTGGTAAAGAAGACGTACAAGCAACCCGTCCCACCGGAGGTAGCCTACAATCATGTGAAGCACGTGATGGGCCTATACCTACCAGCGATGGTACGCAGTACGCCTACGCCGAGTCCATCACCGCCTGCCCCACCAACCAGTCATGGTCATGTTCCTTCCGCCAAGCATCACGCTCTGCATCAAACCGTGCTGCGGGAGCCCCGGAACGGGGGTTCCGCCGCGGTTGGTGCGACTGCCGCAACAGAAGAATCGCTACGGGATCGATCTCCAATACGCATTGTGATCCGTGAGCAAAGCCCACTGCTGCGGGAAAGCGTCAAAGAGGTGGACGCCGACTCACCAATCTCACAAACGAAGGAAACGGCGTACGAACATCAACTGACACCGAACGATGGTTCGGTACGGTCGGATGAGGGCTACCACAGCAATGGCTACCATGAGGATGGATTCACACCACCGGAGGATTCGAGCGATAGCGAAAGCGAACACAACTACGTGCTGGACTGTTCGAAGAAGGCGATCGAACCGAAGGAAACGAGCGTGGGCCAGCACAAGGTAAGCACGACCGAGCCGTGTGACAAGAATGAGTACCGGAAGGTTAAGATGAAGATGCCGCTCAAGTACGAGTTTAAGAACAACAGCAAAAACTTCAAGGTAGAGCCAGAGCTGGAGGCAACCGAACGGGAGGTAGAAGCGGTGGCAACGGTTGGTCCGGTCAGTGCCGAACCGATTGGGCCGGGTATGCGCGAGGTGACACCTGCTACGAGTACCGTGATTGTGCTGGACACAACGCCCGAAACGGTTGTGGTCCCGTTGACGAAGAGCTACTACGAGGCAGAACCGACGTCCACCTCACCGGCGACCTTCATCCGCTACACACCGCCGAGCTCGAGCTCGATCCTCGAGACCATACTGACCGGTAGCAATCGGGCACCGTCCGTAGATGATCCACACCGGCGGCAACCGAACGCAACACCGCCCCCGACCTCACCAACCGAGATGGCCTACTCGTACAAGAAGTCGCAACGGTACGGAACGGCCTGCAGTCCGGACTCGAGCTCCCAAAATCCGGCACCCGAGCCAACCGAGCCCACCACCCGATCTCAGCCGCTCGAGCAGGAACCGAAGGAGGCGGACCATGCGGATCTCGCCCACCATCTGCCCCATCACCATCTGCACCATCACCCGCACCATCATCATCTGCATCATGCGCAGCATCAGCAACCGCACCAGAGCAGCTACCACCTCGGGCACGATCGGCTGCACGATCGCGAGGAAGCGGCCCCATCGCCCTCACCCTCACCCCTCGTTTATCCGGGTGAGCATCATCATCTGCATCCGCATCATCCCCATCACGGTGGGCAGCATCACCCGCAACATCACCACAGGACACACTCGCCCGTACCGTACGAGTCGCCAGTGCCGAGCTACAGTAGCAGCAGTATTTACACGACATCGAACGGATCGGCCAGTGTGATCAATAGCGCTTCCAGCTCCACCTACAGTCCGCCGCTGAACGGAGGGCATTACGAGAGACTGACGACATCGTCGACCACCCCGATGCGCACGGTATCACCGGGCTTGCCGAGCGGTCCACCCGGTCCAACCCAACCGTCCGGGTTCGTGCAGCTGCAATCCAAAGGTCAGCTACCGCTTGGACATCCGCTGATGCAACCGCTAACACCGCTCACGCACATGTCGCCTGGTCGCGTGTCACCACCGAGCAGTCTCAGCCCGGACGGTGGATCGTACTCTCGCAGCGGTAGCCCGATGAGCCCGGGCAGTCCCAATTCGCGCGGCTACCGAAGTCTGCCCTATCCGCTGCGCAAACGCGATGGCAAGATGCACTACGAGTGTAACGTGTGTAGCAAAACGTTCGGTCAGCTGTCGAACCTGAAGGTGCACCTGAGGACACATTCGGGCGAGCGGCCGTTCAAGTGTAACGTCTGCACGAAATCCTTCACCCAGTTGGCCCACCTGCAGAAGCATCATCTCGTGCATACGGGCGAAAAGCCACATCAGTGTGACATCTGCAAGAAGCGTTTCTCGTCCACGTCCAACCTGAAGACGCACCTCCGTCTGCACAGTGGCCAGAAACCGTACGCTTGTGATCTTTGCCCGCAGAAGTTTACCCAGTTCGTGCACCTGAAGCTGCACAAGCGGCTACACACGAACGATCGGCCGTACGTGTGCCAGGGCTGTGATAAGAAGTACATCAGTGCGTCCGGGTTGCGTACGCACTGGAAGACGACCAGCTGCAAACCGAACAATCTGGAGGAGGAACTGGCAATGGCTGCTGCGGCCACGTCCGAGTGTTTAGGTAGGTAACGCGTTGTTTAACTGCGCCGGCGAACTTCAA
>CM028106.1:39209368-39248880 GCA_016170015.1 Anopheles longipalpis | reverse complement strand
CACTCACGGTGTCGCTATGACTACATACACTCGCTAAGCAAACTGACAGTAGTTTGCAAATTGCAAGAATTTCTGTGCGCTTTCCAGGTTTCTTGCAAATGCTTGCAATTTGCAAGAATCTCATGAGAGCCGTAAATCCTGCAATTTGCAGACTTTTGCACTCGCCGTTGCCGGGCGCCTTATGATTCTAATCTGATTTGTTGGATGGTTAAGTGATATATTTGCTGTTATATCATTATACTATGTTATTTTAAACAATGTGTTTTTTTAATTTTTCTTTTATTATGAGAATTCCTCCTGAGCTTGATGTAACCCTACTTATTATGTTTTATGTTTTGTTTCACCTTTAGTGTGTAGAGTTTTCATATGAATTTTCATCCAATACATGCGAGAAATATGAGTTATTTTTCGTATTTTTCTTTAACAAAAGCTATAAAGTGCAATTAACTCCTTTTGATTCAGACTTTTGTTGAACTAAATTAGCAAACAATTTGTTATCTGGTACTCATAAGAAAAAATGTGTTTCATTTTAGCACTATAAAACTACATACTTAAAAACTACTGACTGAAAATCTGGAGAAATTGATGTAACAAAATGTTAAAACTTTCCGTTTTCCATATTACGTTTTTTTACAAATACAATACCATACGTATGAGGCTTCAGTGGATGTCGCAGATTTACTATTTACAAAATTTTATCATTATTATTTTATTAGCAGTAAAACAAATTGAACTATATTATGAAATTGGAATGTTTGGACGAATACCTATTTCACTAATATCACTCAATACCACACAAAGATATTTGAGTGTAGGCATAAGGGTTAACTAGACAACCATTCCCATATTCGCAGCATCAGGGATCATTCAACAATTCCGTAACACTGGAAGGAGGAAGGGGGATCAGCGCTATGTAGAGGAAAGGAGCGGGGAATGATTCAAATTAGTATTATGTAAAATAAAGCAAGGTACTTCTAAAATTCGGCACTTTAATGCAGGCGTTAAAAATGCCAGCTATAGTGTGAGTAAGTTAGGTAAAAATTAAAACATTTATGGAATCTTTCCTTTCGCCAAATTCCCCATAATGGCCCTGTAAAAATCTTCACAAACGATTCTTCGACACCAAGAGAATATCCACTCCGTACAGCAAAAAAGGTCATTTCGAAAGAATATGTATAGATCCAGCAAGGTACTCAAGGAACATGGCGTTGGTTCTGTCAAAAAAGTGGCGAGGACAAAAGCTTCGCACCTTCCCCCAGAACATCCATTCAAGTAAAAAAGGACTTTAACAGGTCTTGCCATGGTCATTTTCAACCACAAGTAGACGGGTTCGACGGTTCTGTAGGAGAAGTAGGTTCTAAGGAGAAAGAGAATAGAGAGATTGCAGCTAGCGGCCAACAGAGGGCCCTGTATCTGGCTTAACGATATCCTGTGATAAATGCAAATCTTTACGTTATATGGGCAGGAATCGGGAGCGAAGCGTGCTGATAAATAAGAAAGATGGGTTAGGAGAGGGAGCATTAGCTGTCGGACCGTAGTGAAATATAGTTAAATTTTAACGTCGTTATAAATCGACAGTTTAAAGTGAATATTTGCGGCATCCGAATATAATAATAAGATGCATTACTTGTACTGCGAGTAATACTTATAGAACTGCTCGATACGTTTGTTTTGCCGTTATGTTAAACGATCGTATCAGATTTCTTACAAATTTACACAGAAACTTTGCTTTATTTGTATGTAATCTAAACTGATTTTTATTTTTATTTGCTTTGACAAACGGCGATTTTCATCATTCAAAATAACAAAAAATTGTACTGGTAGGTTATACAGTGATTAACACAACTATATGGACGCCTTGTTTTTTTTATTTGCTTGAAATCCTAAAGAGATACACAAACAACGCATGGTTAAAAAAGAAGATAAATGTTAAAGATAGCATGAACAACGGTAGATAGAATTAAAGGAATTTTAAATGACAAATTAAAAAAAAACAATTAAAAAACTGAAACCGTTTCAATGAAAGACGTAAAAACAATCAACAATATGTTGATACCTCGAGAAATATAAATTTTTGATTTATTTTGTATATAAAATCATATTAATCACAAAAAATCGCTCGATGAAGCCGATACTGGCAATCGAATCGAAAATTTGCCAACAATCCTCGCACCCACATACGGTGCAAAACGGCATTGACCTACCGTCCTGACCCTATTTTAGATTCTCCTATCACCACCACCACCACTACCTCCATCACCACCAGTAGTATGCGTTCCCTAGAAATGTTTTCCATTTCCCCATTTTTCATGCACCCTCTTCGTAGGGAACGCACCGAAACGTTAACACCGACCAAAGCAGCAGATCTCTTGTATTGGTGTATTTGCATCCCTCTCGTTTAATCCTCCCGTTTTCCTTCCATTATTATCCGGCCGGCTGTTAATACGCGATGCATTTCCGATTTCCCCCTGGCACAGTTTGCAGATGCAGGCAACGACCATTCGTGTATCCTTGCTGTTCGTATTCAAGTCAACAACCGGAGGGTGAACTAAAACGCACCCCTCCGATAGCGGTAGGATGAATTTTACAGGCACAACCAACGGTCGAAGTTTCGAAATTGTTTGCTCCGGTACGCATCCAGGAATGGAAGAGCTGCATTTTGAGGTGCGGTGCTAAAAAACGACCAATCAACATCAACTGATGCTTTTTTATCGAAATAATTCAACGCCCCGTTTTTTAGCGGACCTAGCCAAGGATATATCCGGGGTAAAAACACACGAAACAAAATGGCTTCCGATTGTAAAACGTGACACAAGTGGACATGATTCGGTTCACTATTTCGATTATGAGTAAGGAAAATGATGGATGAAGATGTAGCGAAATTGACGGCAGCAAGGACACGTTGAAGAAAGCCCATGAAGTGCTTTCATTGCTTAATCCGAACACATTTTGTCCTGTCAGCAGGAATCAGGCTGGCTGTTTGCATTGCGGTCAGTGAAAGGTAAGGTTCAGGTTGACGAACGAAAACAACTGACGACAGATTATGCAAGGGGCACGTGACAGCTAGGAGATGGGTAGAAGTCCTTTTCGAATTGACCGTAGAAAGGAAAATAATTTGGTACAATGATGATTGTTGACCTGGATGTTAAATATTGAAGTTTACGAGGTAACATTTAACGCTAGCAGATTTAGAATTGATCTGTATTACACTACTTTGAATCTTTGTTTACAGTTCTGTAAATATGCTGTGCATAGAATAGTTCTCAAGATGAAAAAATTAAATCAGATAAATATATCTGACATTATTTCTATTGAGGTACGCACACCAATCTTTAGTACTTTTTTCTTTTATAGCTTTTATTGCTAATTGATCAAAGAACTTATCATTTATGTTGCGAATTTTAGCACTTTGTTGTCTTTTAAGTAGCGAAAAGTTATAATTTTGATTTTGCTGTTAAATGAGAACCCGAAAGATACTGAATATTTTTCTTAAAAAAGAAAACCCAACTTGAAAAAAAAAATTCCAAACGCATTTATCCGTAGGAAATTGGACATTGGAGGGTTAAGTTAAACAACAGCGCTACAAAAATGTAGTACATTTATGTGGAAAAGAGCCTTCATGAATTACAATTTGTAACTGAATTTTAGCTTTTTAATATCCTTCTTTGAATATCAAGAGGCAAAACGAAGTGTTTTGGTTTTGAATAGGATTATACTTTATTTGTTTCAATTATTGGATACAGATATTGAAGAAGAAAAAAAGACATCTTTTGCATCTTTTGGCATTTTATTTCACCACTACCATGAAAGCAGATTGTTTTTGGATTTTCATTTATGCCCATGCGCAGTTCCATTCGTTATCGTGCAAATAATCGAACCAAAATGGCAGGACTCTTCAAAGAAAACTTTCTACTATAAGGATATGTGTTTTCAAATGGGTTTGTGTGTTGTTTTGTAAATAAGTTTGCTAACAAAAAGTATCATCATACAATGGACAAAAAGAGGAAAACCAGATATAGCATGATAGTTTACTTAACTGAAAGTGCATTAATTGCTCTAAGTGCTGATTAGCTGCAAGTGTTTTGTGATTAGTTAAAACACTTTAATTGCTATACAAATGAGTTTAAATTTAAGGTATTCATAACGATAAAAAATAATTTATAAATTATAGACTAATAAAGACAGCAACATGTTATCATGATTTTGAAAGTGAAAGTTTCTTCATTTAACTCCAGTTTCGGAACCTCGCTACTGTTTGTGGTTAAACTGAACCTTTTCTGGGATGGAAACAAAAACCCGAAACGGTCAAAGAAATGTAAACCAATAATCGAACCCTACAGTCGGCAACACCAGCTGCTAGATTGGTCTCGTGTCGATTGTCCAAAGCGCATTCGTGCATTTGCTATTCCCATCGGCCGTCCTATTCCTACCTTCGCCATTTCACCCCACAAAACAACCAAACGTCGATCGGTCGCTGCGTTGTGAGCAAAAGCGGATTAAATCTCATCCGTACCGGTCAGAAGCAAATTGGCCGTTGACCGATTTTCGATCCATTTCGATCCTTCCTGAGCACCGATTCACGTCCTCGGGCTGGTTTGTATTGGGTAGCGGGCGTATGCCGGACCCTAAAGGTGCACTTCCCGTGGAGGATCATTTTTTATTTGTATTCCTTTTTTTCGACAATATTTTCATATCATCGCATTAACGCAAGCTTTCCGGGGCTATCGTAACATAAGCAGCAACAAAACTAAACAAAAAATACATTCCGCAGTAAAGTGAACGTACATTAATGGGGTGTTTAATTGTTCTCCCCCCAAGCAAGCAAAAAAACAAGACGGAAAAATGTTACGTATCGTAATCGAAATCGGAAGATATTATCGGATTTTGGGACCCCCGTGGACGTACGTTTCGGACATTGATTGACAGCTGCTACATTGCTGTTCAAGTGTCAATTAGAACGAAAGCAGCAAAAGGACCGGCATCCCATGTCTGGTCCCTTCCAATTTGTGTGAAATAGCTCTGTAAAAAGCTTATTTGCATGCATGCATGAATGCAAGGATGCAAACGAGCACGACGTTTTGACAGCGTTTCAATGCACTGTGTTCACTGCAATCGCCTAGCGTTTGTTCCGATACTGTCGGAGGTCCTGTAAGCTGCACGTGTCGCCCTCAGGTTCGTTCAAATTAGGTCACCGAGAAAAACAAAACCTCGGCGCGGGCTTATGCCAAAGAAAGAAACACGTCGCACGGACGCGCGTATCATTTTTCGGACTGTTTTTTAGGAATATTATATTCCACTGCCGGCTTCCGTTTGAATCGACGAAGGTGTTGTGTGTGATCGATTTCTTTGTCGAGATGGCTGACGACAAAGCTGTACTGATACCAGTTGCATGTACATAGATCACGTGAACACGTTTGTATGTTTTTGTTTCATTTTGGGGAACGATATCAATTTCCTTACATCCGCCGCAGTATAATAAATTCATTTGTGTCACTGTCACTGTATTCATCCCAACGAGGATAGCTGTTTGATGAGACGGAAAATTATTAATAATTTATAAAACATTTTGTTTGCTTTCATCACGTTTGCTAACTTTAAGGAACTAGAATTGTCCACAAATTACTGAAGAGATCAAGATTCTGGTTGATCCAGAAGATTGATCAAATAAGACAGAAAGCTTTGTTCTTGATTACAGTATGTTTCGGATCGTCCTTTATACAAAGTACGAACTTCTATCGAAGGCCTGACTGGATTAATACAGCCTAAAGATTTAACAACAGTTTATTGGGCTTTTGGTGTTACAATTCTGTCGGATTTTGTCATAGTTGTGTGTTCTGTCCATGCCAAACATTCCCAAATAATTATACAGGGCGTTCGGGATAATTTTGACAGTCACTTATGGAGAAAGAAATTTTTTTTTTGGCAAAATTAATCATCGGGGAAATTTTTTTTGTTTTAGAAATAGTAGCTTACCATGTACATATTTTATTCATTATATTCAAAATGAACTTACCTACTTCTTCCTGTATGCTTTATCGTGTATTAAATTTGCCAATCCTAAACATCTTTAATCAATTTCCACTAAACACGAACCATTCCGTTTTGTATTCCACATGATTGATTTAATCGTTCAGAGAAGAGTTTTCCGAAATTCGAGTGGATTTTCCGCATGTTCCTTACCTAGCTTAAGACCTCTGGTATCGTTTGCCCTGCTAAACTTTCTTTTACCTATAAGCCTTTTTGTTTCGAGACAACAATCAACAATCCGATCAACAATCTTTAAGTTATCAATGTTTAAGAATTTTCCGCGGTTTCGAACTCCTTACGTGCCTTACGTTAGGCATATGATTTGAAATATATTTTTTTTCTTATATCAAAAACACAAAAAAGCAATTTAATGAATCGTCCCCTACTCGTTATCGAGTATGAATCGTTTATGGCCTACTCAGGGTTGAGCACGTCGCAAAGAGAATCCACCAGATCCAGCCAACGAGCTCGCTGTGCTCCTCTACGTCTCGTTCCGAACGGGTCACTGACATGGGGACATGAGTTCGCCATCCTCATCACGTGACTCAACCATCGTATCCTTCCGGCTTTGACAACCGTCAGGATATCTGCATGGCGAGTGCATTGGCTTCCATAACCGTTAGCATAGTTTAGGACTCATACCAATAGAGGACATATTGTGCGTGAAATGTGTTAAAATAAATTAATTTGAACGTTTTTTGAAGTGAAATCTTTTTGTGACTGTTTATTAATTTGATACAAATTGATTGTTTTTTATATAAGTAACTGTTTTGTTTATTTTACGGTGTTATAAGTTTATTATAACTTTATAAAACAATATTTCGTTTTATATAATTCATATTTTAATAGACTATTTTTTTACAAACTAATGAGTTTTTCGTGTTGGTTTTGTTTATTTGATTTTGACCAACTTTTGGGAATGTTTACCATTTATTTGCTAAATTGTTATTGCTTTACTTTCTTTTTTTCGATCTGATCGTTCTGTTCGAACATAAAAACCTCTTTACTTATTTGTTGCTTGATGCATGGAAAACATATAAACTTAACCATTCTACCATCACGAATCTTCGATTGCAACATCATCATCACCGTGATCAAAACAAACTCTTCGCTTTCGATTCGAATTGGAACACGATCCGAAAAACGCAAACCGGAGCATCATCTTCAGCACGGTGTCGTGAAGTAATCTAATTTACGTTCGACTCAATCACGAAAACATCCGCCTCCGACCGATGCATCCGTGAAAGCGATCGAAGGTATCGCAAACCGTCCTATCTCAAGCGTCAGCAGCACAACGACACAACGTTTCCAACGCACCGATGGAACGATGAAGCCATGCTCCGAACGACGATTCTTCCGGGATGTTTCCGCACTGTTTCCGGACACGGCAAAGCGTAGACCAGTGTTGGTGTGAAACGGTATCGGCTGCCATACCAAGATTTCGGCGATCAAAACGTCTAGTGTGCAGCATAGTGAAGGCAGCACTCTAGCCTTGAGCTAGTGTTGGAATGGTGTGATGTTGTGACGCCAAAGCATTGACGCGACGAAAGCAAAAAAAAACTCGCGACGCAATAATGTTTAACAACAAACAGTTGACCAGTTGATCGCGGGGGGTTGCGTTTCAGGGGCTGGAAGATGGTCCAGAAAGAGGGGATCGTCCAGATGCGGGTCAGTTGTGTGACGAACGATTTACTTGGTGTGTTTGTGTGCAATAGGAGCGTTCGATAGAAATGCGTTGCGGTTTGTCTTGAGGATTTAATAATGAAGATTAGCAAGGAGAATGAAACATTAATTTATATTAAGCTTTTTTCAGGTCAAAGCATTTATAACCATTTTTTAAAAACTTGACTTTGGCGTTGCCATTAGACAGTTTAAGCCATTTTTTTAATAGTAAACTCGCTTTAATAATACAAGAAAAAATATGTTGGGTGGTAGATTTTCTAATCCAAGCGCAGATCAAATTTTTTTATTCAGTTTTAGGGTTTTTTCGAATGTTGGGACACAAAATAAGTATTCGTTATGCAGATTGCTTACATTAAATATTATTTAAATAAATTTTCATATGTTTAGATATCTAATGCAATTTAACATATGTACTGACTAACTAAACATAAATCAAAAATTTTGCAAAGAAAAATCTTAAATCTGTAAATGAATAAATAAATTTCATTGCAGTATGGAACGCTTGTTATGAGCGAATAATACTTGCAGGAAAATCCAGAAGCATCAACTAAATAGTACCCTCCCAAAAAACCATCCTTTTGTCACACACATTCTAGCCCTGCACAGGCGCACTCGTCACTTGAATGACCCGCTCGTGCCCTTATTTCAGCTTCCCCTCTTTCAATCAACCAACACTTTGGAATGCGTTCGCATGTGTGGCGCTCCGGTGAAATCGTTGCAACACAATCTTTCCTCCTTACGCATGAAAGGAAAAATGGAGGACCCAAACGCACTTAAATATATTCCTCTCCCCTTTAAATCTAGTGGGGCCCTTTCTCCAAACCTCCCACACGGCATTAAAAAAGGGATCGACGGGGAGTACCAGAACAACAAACGAAAAAAATAAAATCGAAAAACGGAACCGTCTACGCTTCGCGCCGATAACAAAAACGGTTCTTTTTGGGCAGAATCGGTTTTAAAAGGGTCGCAGTTCATCCCTTCGTTTTTCCAATGCGTGTTTTTTTTTGGGGTGGTGTGAAGCATGCGAAGATCGCGACGATTCCGTCTCGCTCGTCCGGCCTCAAATTCAAACGGTACACCGTGCGCGCACACACCACAAGGCCGCCGGACCACGTGCTGTTATAGCCCGCGCGCTTCGCGTGTGATAGTGTGCAGGGATGGTGCGGTACATGCACAAAATAGTGCGTAGCGTGTAGGCTATCTCAGTCGCACCACACCGTACCACACTTACGAGGTGGCCAACATTCGGCACCGACCGTAGTTCCGCGAGCGATCCCGCGCGCATTCGAATTTCACGCGCCACCGTGACAACATCGGGCTGGCGTTGCGTTACGCACCATACAAACCAAGAAAAAAAACGTTACTTCTCCATCTTGCTCGAACTATCTTTGACACGGTGGGACGTGGAGTGGTAAAGAAGGAAAGAAAGGCGGGAGACCCTATTACAGCACTTGATTGTATTGTCACGCCAACAAAACTCCACCGACCAAGACGAGAAAGAAATGGTTTTGTGAATGAATATAGTGTTGACTTTGCTGTCGTACGTGCGATAAAGCTGTCTGTCTTATATATGTGTGTGTGAAAGAGTGCGTGCGTCCGGTTTGGGTGTTGTGAAAGGTACCCCATCCCACCCTGAAAGGGGAGGCTTTTGTTTACACTACTCTGCTGGTGCAAGGGAGCAGTGTACGATGGTGCATTCTTGACATTCCATTCACATACATTGACCCAGTGAAGTCGACGGGGCAAGCTGACGAGGCAATGAAGAGAAACTGTGAGTTTCGTCGAAAGGTGCACAGTTACAGTTATAACATCACAAGTGCACAGGGTGGCATGTAACGCCGAAAGAGTCGCATTGAATTGTTCTTTAGCACGCTTTAAACGGATGTACCTGGCGTAAATGGCGAACCCGAGCGGATCATATCATTTGGACGATGTGCCTAACAGTGAACAGCCCTTCGAAGTCACAATGACAGAAGAACAGCAAGCTCGGGAAGGTAAGCATCGTCCCCCAGAAGGTGTCACCTTCGGCATCAAGGGTCAGAAGGTCGATCCAATATCGCAAAGGATGCTTCTTGCACGAATGGAAAGAAACGGAACCCTATGCAGCTAAGTGAAACGTCTTAACGGGAGGAAAACATTCCCCCTCAGCACAAATGAACTCATTTCCGGCACGTGGTGTGTTTTTTTTCTATTCTTGTTATTTTTGGACTGCAACGGTTCGACGCATAAGAAGGTTGATTTTACACTGCACACGTTTGTGGTGTGTCATCTCGTTTAGAAAATGTTCTCCAACGCAAAAGATGGATTAGGGAAACAGAAGCGAAAACGAGAGTGTGAAAAGCGAAAGCTGATATTCAAATATTTTTCTTCCTTTTGGCCTAATGACTTATTAGGTCATACGTGTCGCTTAATGGATTAATAGACTTATTTTTATCACGCACTAAAACTGCCAGTTCTTGCTCTGGCTGAAAAGATATGGACAAGTACAAGATTGTTGTATAAAAACAGAAGGAATTCATCCGTTTAACTTCTTTATATTTTAACAAAAATTAAATTTTTATTAAGATTTATCGTTTAAAAGGAGATATTCAATTGAAGGTTAAAAAATGTTCGTGTTATGTCATGTCCGTGATTTTTGTTAATAAGAAAACCACCTTAAGAATATGATTGAATTTTTTTTTTCAAAGGGAAAAATGAAAATAGTCTTGAAAGTAGGTATAATATTTCGCTACCTAACGAAGCAATAAGCATTTATTGTAAAATGGCAAAAAGAGTTTAATGACTGAAAATGTTTGGCTCGTAAAATATTCTTTTGTCTTGGCAATGGTAAATTGTGTTAAAAAAACACTAGGTTTATCTTTCAAATCACTCGAGGTATTTTGAAGATGAGTTTACTATCATATTTGAGATGTACCCACCTAACTTGTGTAATGATTAGTACTGTTTTACCAAATGCTCGTTAAAACTGTGAAATTTTCATTATGTCCTCTCTTAAACGCTCACAATAGCTAACTCAAAGTGGGTCCCACTAAATAAACGCTTATGTATGGTCAATACAATTGCTTTATTTAATATATCAAAAAAGTATTTGTATAGTATCTTGTATTGTAACTCGTTTATTGACTCGTTTATTCCGAATAACAATCTAATAAAGTATTACAAAAAAAAATATTTTTGTCGAGCGAACTGCATACTTTGAGGATGATTGTTACGTGGAAGGTGCACTTTTACTAAAGAAAAGCCAATTAATTTGAGTTGTTTCCATTTTAACTAACAATAAATCACAATTTCATGCAAGCTAGGCTGTTAGTTTTGGTCAGAAAATAAATTAACCTCTTGGACATACGATACGCCTCGATCATTACCGACAAAAAACCAAAACTAGATACATTCTTTTCACATTATTCCATTTTTTTAGTGCTTTATCTTACCATTTCAAAAAACGAAATCCCTTATTTGCCCAGAACGGTGCATCCTTTTTTGCGTAACATAAACAGCTCGAATGCCCGTCTTGAAGCAGGGAGTCTTAAAAATCCTGTTTATGACATGAAACGGAATGAACAAAAAATAAAAGGAAAGGCATTTGTACGCTGTCCATCGTAATTGTAACGAGTCCGAGATGTTACATTAAAAGACCCCAGTCTTGAAGCGATACAATTGTGACCTCATTTAAATAATCCTTTATTAGGAAAATTAGAAACCTGTCCCCCGGTCGGAAGATGGGAGCCTCCTTTCATTCCCGCATCGAAAGGTAACCTTTCGAACCGCGAAAAATGGACCCGTACCACACACACAAAAAAAACGCAGGTTATATCGGCCACGAGGTGCAAATCCTTCCTGTCAGGGTACTGAGCTGTGTTTGAGTTTTAAGAAAAGGGGTTTGCTTTAAAATTTATGGACCCATCCCGCCAGTAGGGACAAGTTGTTGTACGGCAAATCGAAAAGTGAAGTTTTCTTTTCCCGGTGAAGGGAAATTTCCATTTGTGCCTTTCGTTTCGGTGTAGCAGGCTTGGCGCACGTTCAGTTGCGTACACGATCGGACTAATGTGTTTCAAATCATAATTTATTCACATGCTTGTAAACAGGCCCCGTTGGATGTTTTTGTTCAGCGTCGTAGCAAAATTAGACTAATAAGCGATGGAGAAATAAAAAAAAACACACAACAACCTGAAACCAACGACGTCCCAGGGAACAAAGCAAGAAATCAGTTTCACGGTGGAAGATGAACCGGTTTTTGCTGTGTTTTTTATTTTGTTCTGGAAAGTCTCATTTCCCGGTTCGTTGATGAACTGAAGAAAAGCGACACGCACAAAAAAAAGAGTTAGAAGAGTTTTTTGTGCACATCTTTCTTGTGAAAGGATTTATACCCCGCCAAAAATAAAGGAAACGAGATTTCGACAAGAGATTGCTGGCTGTCATAAATGACATGGTTTTCATGGAACTCTGCCCTACGCTGGTACCGTTAGCGCGAACAATTTCAGGATAGCAAACGAAAACGAAGGATCTATTTCACATCTTGATCCTTACCTACATGCTTCTTTGTATGTGTTCTTTGCTGAAAACGCGACGTTGGCAAATGCAAATTTGCGCACGTGAGATACGTCCAGCTGTTGGGGTTATAATGATTAATTTTTTTTTTCGGGTATGGAAAAAAATCCTGATGAATGTCCATGTTTCGTCCGGAAGGTACAGCTCCGAAAAGGATTGACATTAATCTGCGATTTTGTGACCTCTGGGTGATCGACTTTAAGCTGCTGTGTTGTTGTACTTGAAGCCGTTAATTTTAAAATATTGATACTAATCGTTACTATTTGCCTTTTGCTTCACAGAGCTGGTAGGACCACGCAGAGGACGGTGTAAATGGTTTAACGTCGTTAAAGGATGGGGCTTCATAACGCCAGATGACGGTGGCCAGGAAGTGTTTGTGCATCAGGTAGTACGGAGGATGAGTGTGGGCTCCCTTTCACCGACTATGACCTAATATGAGTAATATTTTCCAGAGTGTCATACAGATGGGAGGATTTCGTTCGCTCGGCGAAAACGAAGAAGTTGAGTTTGAATCGAAGCTAACTGGGAAAGGATATGAAGCGACCCGCGTCTACGGACCTTCACATGCTGAGTGCAAGGGAAGCGACTTTCGACCGTACAGCAAAAAGCGAAGGTTCCGAAAAGTGAGGTAAATTACTTGATTTTTTTCAGTTTTTATGTACTTCTTGTGTCAATTATTGCTATTTTATACTTTTGTCTTTCGTTGTACTCTATCAGGTGCTACAATTGTGGAGAGTTTGCAAATCACATTGCGTCAAAGTGTGCGTTAGGACCACTGCCAAAGCGTTGCCATAATTGTCGAAGCGAGGACCATCTAATAGCGGACTGTCCAACGAAACCACCCGCAAAATGATTCTTCCTAGAAAACGATGTATTTCGTTGGTTTTAGTTTATTATGAAACACCTAATTATTAATGACCAATATCCTTTTATTCGTAAACATAGTGGTAATGATAGCTCTAAAATAAAACGAATGGAAAATAAGTAATAAAACAGATTTATATTAACTACAAAACATCATGATACAAACTTCAAAGCATTTCAAAGGAGATTGATGACAGTAGTTATAATTTAATAACATGGTTAAAGGTTTTATTATCTGATGTAATGATGGTGTAACTGTGCAGATTAATATTTGGTTAGTTTACATTTCAATTAGAATGAGAAAAGCAGAATCATCTTTTATTTTTTTAAATGTACAATGAAACTTGTAGTTTGTTTGTTGATTATGAACTGCGCTCTGGTGGCTAGGATGAGAACTACCAGAACGTTTACAGCTTACTATGCTGACCACGCGTAGCGCTGTAAGCGTTTACACGAGCTTCCATGAAATAAACACAGATGTCGCTCTGGTACGTTTTTTTTCAAAACATGCGTTTTAGATCGGTTTAGAAGGGAGCAGTTGTAGAAGTCGTAATTGGGAATGAAATTGGTTATTTTTATAAAAGAAATATTTTATGTGTATGTAAAAATACACAGTTTATTTCTATTTACAAGTAGAAGTAATATCTTATCACTTGAATGCAAGTATAATATTATAATCCTACTAGCTAACCCGGCAAACCTAGCTTTGCCCTTAAACATGCGTTTTGTAATTAAAGTTTTCTAGCAAAAAGTTTGGATGTTCAATTTTTATCCGTGTTGAGGATTAGAGAGATTAGAGAAAATCGTTGATCAATTGAAATTTTTAAAATTACCTATTACTTGATAACTCCCGTAGGAAACTCATAATATTGGCCAGAGGCCACCTCGCGAAACGAAGAGTAGCGTTAAACCTAATCTCATATCTAACGAACGTTCAGCGAAAATTTCATACAAATCGGTTCAGCCGTTTAAGAGGAGTTTGTACACTAATTCAGCGACACTAATTCAGTGAATTTTATATACATATATACCTAGATGTATTTAATAAGAATGTGTTTAAATAAGTTTTTTTTCACTCAAATAGTGCTTTAAATAAAAAAAAATAAAAAAAAAATTAAAAAAAATTCTATAAATTTGAAAATCTTCTAAGGCTATAGTCGTTGCTTATTTTTTGGAAATTTAGCAAAATTTATTAAATTGATGTATTTTAATGAGAATTGGATGAAATAAGTTTCTTTTCACTGAAATAATGCTTTTAATAAAAAAAAGAATAAAATATAAAAAAAAATAAAAAATGTCTTTATAATTGAAAATCTTCTAAGGCTATAGCCTTAGCTTTTTTTTTGAGAAATTTAGTGTCATAATTAAAGTTTTCTAGCAAACAGTTTGAATGTTCAATTTTGATCCTTGTGGTGGTTAGAGAAAATCGTTGATCAATAGATTTTTTTTAAATTGCCTAGGTATTACCACTCTTGTTCAAAATGATATGCATTATAAAACAAAACTGCGACACGAGAATTTTATATATTGTATTTAGATTGTATCCGTAGCATACCAACTAGCAAGAATTATGAAGAGTCTACAACAGTCTTGTAAATGTTTAAATGGCGAAAATCTTTTTCTTTTATACACCTTCAGAAACAAAATTAAAACGGTCCGTTATCTCCACAATTTTTACTTTTATATTCTTATAGGATTATTCACTTACATAAGTGAAGATGCTATGTCGCATTAAATTCTGAAGAAAATAACGGCCTAGCGGAAGTTACGGGTTTTCATTACGGTAATGTGTCACTTTCGGGGAATTTTTTCGACTAACCGTTCATCGATAAGGCTCGACATGTTCCAATCACCATGATGAAGTGGGTTTGATGCGAGCCAGAAGTGGCATTCGTCTCCCCCCGCCTAATGAAGAGTAGTGGTAAAGTGCTGAAGGACCTCTTAAAGTCGTATAGGCTGTGGAAATTGTGCAGAGGAAAACTCAACATTACTCACGACTGCCTTTGTGGATGCGTTCTTCGTCTCATGGTTGTCGTGTTTATAAGATCGTTGATGGTAATAACCCCATCAACGATCTTATAAACACGACAACCATAAGACGAAGAATTAGCGGATTAGTTAGAAAATTGCAAAACAGTACTTATAACTATCTTCTATTTATTGGAAGAGAGTACTTAACAATTGCATCCGTGATATTTATATTAATCATACACCTCTTTCTTTTTCTCATGACGCTCACTTCTTTCCGATTTGATTGAACGAACTATTTTTAATCATAAAGCCTTTTATGTCTTGCTAACATTTTCAAACTATGGTTTTCACATTAATATGTCCCATTAGATCAATCAACAAGCAATTGAGCTGAAACTAAATAAGACATTTACGATGAGAAGTGCTCTTATTTAGCAATCAATAAACCAATTCCTTTTTTACATCCTGTATGTTGGCTTTAAGGTATTAATGAACTTACATCAAAACTTTAAATGTTCGTACAAATCATATGGCATAAAAACCTTTTAATATTGAAACAGAAAAAAAACACACATACACATTTCCCGAAGAACAGGTGACACCTTTCAGAGCTTAATAATAAATTTAGTTTGAATTTTTTACTCAGGATGCAGCAACCATAAAATCCATCTCACAAGGGACACCGATGAATGAACACCGTACGCGACGGTTCCTGTTCCCTTCCACCTAAGGGTGGCACACACTTCCCCCCATAGCAGTCATAATTTCATCTCCAATTTATTATCCACGCTTTTCCTTTCAGATATGCCACCGTGTGAAAGCGGCGGGTTGGTATATGTGCCTGAACACCTCAACCAAAAAAAAAAAAAGACAACTTACGATAAGCACGTTAGTAAGAGAAGAAAAAAACACCCGAAGGAAGGAAGAGAAAGTGATTCCGTTGTTCCTGCTTGTTACATTCTTCCACACGGCTTGGTTTGTGGTTTACTGATCGATTCATGATTCGCTTTTTTAAGAGAAACCAAGGAAAACGGGTGAGGAAAGAGAGAGAGAGAGAGAGGGAGGGAGAGAGAGGGGAAAGGGCAAAGAATGGGGGTTTCTATTCGATCCTTCACCCTTATCATTATCCTTCCGTTACGACCCTTTTGTGTATGTGTGCTCGCGTTCAAGGATGTGTTTTTTCTCCTCCTTTCTGTGTCACTTCTAGTGGGTGCTTAGTATATATTTCCCTCCTTCTATATTCTTCTCCCTCCCTCGTTTTCGCTGTAAGTTATCCAAATTTTGTAATACCCCATTGTGATAATATTGAAGTATCCCGTTAACTCACGATGACATCCAATTGGATGGCTTTTGCGTAAGGCGCAAAGATGAAGTGATGCATCTTAGGTGGCGTTAGGGACGAATAATTTGCTTTTGAGCGACTTATAAGTACCCGAACCTGTTCTAGTGATGGGCGATCGTTACTAATAGACGCTAAAATCTCGTTTCTTTCCGTTCAAGAGCATGTCAATGGTGGTGGAATGAGATTCTGGAAAAAAGGTTAAAGCTTAAAAAAGCTGAAGGCAATCTTTGATGGCAAATCTTTGCATTGAAAGTTTGTACTGCGGAAGTAAGTAGTAAAATTTAAAAAAAAAACAATTTTGTAAAATATAAAAAATAATAATAAGTACATCTTTGTCCTTTGTAATTGATGTAATTGAGAATCAAAGCAATGGTCTGACTATTCGTTTTAATAGACCATAGTTTCATAAATTACGTTTAAGAAATACTAGAACTTCTCTCTCTCTCTCTCTCTCTCTCTCGTCTTGACTTTAATGACCTTACAGGTCATGCCGGCCATTTCTGACTTAATAGACTTATTTTACCACGTAGCCGGATAGTCAGTTCTTGCTAAGGGACTAATACTAGAACTTATGCAGTCTATAAAAAATTCAACATCATGAGGCTATTCATAACTTCATGAGTAGAATAAAGGTGTCATCATTCAGAATTGGCGGGTGTTCTGTGTTCATACTTTGGAAAAGTTTCAAAATGTGGGATTTAAGCATCTTTTAGAAATAATAACGTGCATTAGAGGATCTAATAATAACTAATATCCTATGTTTTTTTTGCTGAAATTTAAATGAAAACATGAATGAAGCTTCATTTTGGGAAAGCATCAATTTAGACTGTTTTGCTTNCACTCGACACGAACTCGATGCACACTCCTTCACGCGATGGTCCACTGCCAAACAATTGATGCAAAGCCCCTTTGCCTTGATTAAGTTGTACCGTTCCATCACCGAAAGATTACGAAAAGTCTGGCACTTAAACGCCGAGTGGTAATCTTGCGAACAAAAAACGCATTTTTCCGCAATCACGTTCAGGGTTGCACATGCCTGCTTTAGCTTTTGTCGTCCGTGGTTGGTGTGTGTGCTCGTTGATACCTGCTCCTTCGTCTGAGGCAATGCTTGTAACACTACTACATGCTGCTTCAAAAACTGCACTATTTCAGTGTATTCAGCCACTTCTACACTTCGGTGATGCGTTTCCCATTGCTTTCGAGTATTCGCGTCTAATCGATCGCACAACATGTGGGCTAGAAGCACACTCCAGCCATTTGTAACAACACCAACCTTTTCGACCATTTTGATGGCTCGTTCGAAGCCATCCAGCAAATTGGTGAGTGACTCGAAGCTTTCACGCTTTGCCGCGGGAATTGCGAAGAGTTCCTCCAAATAACGTCGCACCAATACTTTCTTGTTCTCGTATCTACTCTTAAGTAGTTCCCATGCGATGTTGTAATTGGCTGCTGTAGTTTCCACTGCTTCAATCACTTGAGCTGCCTCCTTGGATACCACGCGTTTCAGGTAAATGAGCTTATCGACGTCGGATAAACTCGGATGCTGGTCAATCATGCTACCAAATGCGTCACGGAAAGTCGGCCAAGCTTCTAACGTGCCTTCGAACTTAGGCAACGGAATTTCTGGTAAACGCACTTTCGATTTGGGGTTTGACACTCCTGGCGAGTGCGTAACGTTCGCCGACGCACACAACGCCGCTTCGCGCCGTTTCAGCACTACAGACAACTCGAAGCGTCGCTGCTCAACCTCTGCATATTGTCTCTCTTCCTCCTCTGTACTAATGGCATTGCTGCTTTCCATGATCGCTGTGTATTTGCTCTCAAAGGAGGATGCGATGGATTTTAACTGCTCCGTACACTCTTGAAGATATGATGCATCAGCATCCTGCGTTGAATCCAAAGCCACTTTCAGCGATTCCAAACGGCGTAGTATATGTGCGTGGTAACGCCCGATTATTCCGGCCATCGAGGCTTGCGTTTCGATCGGACTGGACGCCGCTTGCACATCTACAAACGCTGTTACCTCCGGATTAGACATTCTGTTATTAAACAACAAAAACTTCTTAAAGCGATTGCCAATTAATCAGTAACTAATGGTATCCGGTTCGAAGGACCAAAATTTATGTTAGCGAAAAGTGTAAGCGAGGAATTAATTTGACGATCGTTTGGGTTTCGTTTCTATTACAATACTAATTTATTCTTAACTTCTATCTTAATGCTATTCCTAACCCGATACGCACTCGGGATTGCTCGTGAGCGGCGTTTATCCTTTCTGCTTGACTCCTCCAATTCGATGCTCAATCCTTAACATTTCGCCCCCCGTGGAAAGGTTTTCGACTTTCTACTATTCCTTTTCAAATTTTAATTTGTCTTGCCCCGGTAGTATGCAAAGTTTCGAAATGGCCCGTCGATACACTCCGTCTTTTGTTTTAACCTGAACGACTCGCACGTGGTTATCTTGACCCTTGTATGTTTGAGTGATCCTACCAATGGCCCATTTTAGCGGATTTAAATTGTCTTCCTTCCCGAGTACCATCGTCCCTTCCTTTATGTTGTCCCGTTTGCTATTCCATTTCGTCCGCGGTAGTAGTCCCGACAAGTAATCGGTTTGCATTGCTTCCATACGCGTCTCAGGAACTCTTGATTCTTTTGCCATCGATCCAATCTGTTGATGTTGATGTCAGCATATAATGGCTCTAAAATGGACACTAAACTAAAATTAATAAGGAAATGACCAGGTGTCAGTACCTCTAAATCCTCGGGGTCAGATGACATTGGAGTGAGTGGTCGAGAGTTTAAGCAGGCTTCGATTTGGATGATGAGGGTCTCGAGATCGTCTTTTAACAGGATGGTTGCGCCAATTGTTGCCTTCAAATGCCTCTTGAAACTCTTGACGGCCGCTTCCCATAAACCTCCAAAGTTCGGTGCGCGTGGAGGAATAAATTTAAATTCGATTCCTTCGTTGAGGCAATGGGATGTAATCGCGTGTTTCGTTTGTTGCATGTCGAAAAGGTCAGCTAACTCCTTCAAGGCTCGTTCTGCTCCACGAAAGTTTTTTGCGTTGTCACAGGATATCGTTCTTGGTTTTCCTCGCCTTGCAACGAAACGCTTCAGTGCTGCAATAAACGCCTGGGTTGACAAATCTGCTACAAGTTCCAAGTGTATTGCTTTAGTCACCAGGCAGATGAACACTGCGACAAAACATTTCATAGGGATGGCTTTCCGTGGTGCTAGTCGATACCATAGNAGGCCGAAAATGGGATTCGCCTGACTGTTGCTAACAGTCATTGCTATGGAACGTTCTTCCATCTCTTCTGGAGAAAACACAGCATTCGGTACATTGGTCTGCTCAACCCAATTGATTGGTTGACTCAACCATTTTGGTCCATGCCACCATGTTTCATTCTCCTTTAGCTGGCTAGGGCTCATTCCCCTGGATATAATATCCGCTGGATTATCTGCACCCGCTACATGGTACCATCTACTCTGGCCTGCGATGTGCTGAATCTCCGAAATACGATTAGCGACGAACGGCTTCCATCGCGACGGATTTCCAGCTATCCAATGCAGCACTATCGTTGAATCAACCCAAAATGTGCACTTTAGGTCGCGCTTTAAGCTGCTCTGTAGTTTTTTCCACAAATGGCACAGTAATAAAGCGCCCGACAATTCCAACCTTGGTAGCGTTACTCTTTTCTGTTTCCTTCCATTTTCAATAGGCGCTACCTTGGACTTGGCACACATCAGCTCTGCCTTTATAGTACCATATACCGATGTAGTTCGCATATAGATGCAGGCACCATACGCCTTTTCCGATGCATCACTAAAGCCGTGTAACTCTATGACTTCTGCGCCTTCAGCTATCACTCGACGTGGGACCGTTATCTCTGCAACATGAGTCATGTCTTGCTTAAAATTCATCCACCTTTGTCGCAAGTCTCCATCCAGTGGTTGATCCCAGTCGATCTTTCTCTCCCACAGTTCCTGCAGGAAGCATTTTGCGATTACAATAACTGGTCCAATTAGCCCCAAGGGATCAAACAAGCGTGCTGTGTCGGAAACAACACTGCGTTTGGAAATTTGTTCGTCACAATTCCATTTGGGTATGTCGAAACCTAGGCTGTCTGCTTTTGGTGACCATTTTAATCCAAGGGCTTTGATGGATTTGTTGGGATCTATCAACAGCTCCGAACCCATTTGACGCAGTTGGGTTGGAAGAGTACTCAAAATCTGCTCTGAATTAGATGCCCACTTCCTTAGAGGAAAACCTGCAGACTGCAACAACTCGGCCATTTCTTCGCATAAACGCTTGCCTTGTTCGACAGTGTCTACACCACTAATCATGTCGTCCATGTAAAAGTCTGTCGCCAAAGATTGTGAAGCCACAGGGTGCGATTCCTTTGCCTCTTTTGATAATGCTTGCAGACACTTGGTGGCCAAGTATGGAGCCGATGATGTTCCATATGTAATAGTTTTCAGTTGATACGTACGAATTCCACCATGTTCTGTATCTTCCCAAAGAATGCGTTGTAACGGACGGTCTGCTTCTGCTATCCATACTTGACGATACATCTTTTCGATGTCCGCCGTTAGCGCATATTTTGACATACGAAAACGCATTATAATGCTCAATAGATCTTCTTGAATTACCGGACCGACTAGCAAGGCATCATTTAATGATATTCCGGAATCCGTCGAACAAGAGGCATCGAAAACCACTCGTAGTTTCGTCGTGAGACTATCCGGTCGTACGATGCAATGATGCGGCATGTAATAAGCAATCTTTTCATTTACTGGATCAGGATCGATTTCTACCATGTGCCCTAATCGCAGATATTCATTCAAAAACTCCTGATATTGTGCCTTCAATTCAGGGTTGGCATTAAGCCGACGGCTCAACGAGTGGAGTCGTCGTTTGGCGATGGTGTACGAGGATCCTAGCTTCTTGATCTTAACTCGATCCTTTGGAAGTGCGACTATGTATCTTCCATCTGGCCCTCGCTTAGTAGTTCTATCAAATATATCTTCGCATTTCGATTCTTCGGGTGAAAAGGTACTTAACGTGTGACATGATTCGATTTCCCAGAATTTGGTAAGTTGTTCATCTAACGCTGGTTCNGCCTTGTTCGACAGTGTCTACACCACTAATCATGTCGTCCATGTAAAAGTCTGTCGCCAAGAATTGTGAAGCCACAGGGTGCGATTCCTTTGCCTCTTTTGATAATGCTTGCAGACACTTGGTGGCCAAGTATGGAGCCGATGATGTTCCATATGTAATAGTTTTCAGTTGATACGTACGAATTCCACCATGTTCTGTATCTTCCCAAAGAATGCGTTGTAACGGACGGTCTGCTTCTGCTATCCATACTTGACGATACATCTTTTCGATGTCCGCCGTTAGCGCATATTTTGGCATACGAAAACGCATTATAATGCTCAATAGATCTTCTTGAATTACCGGACCGACTAGCAATGCATCATTTAATGATATTCCGGAATCCGTCGAACAAGAGGCATCGAAAACCACTCGTAGTTTCGTCGTGAGACTATCCGGTCGTACGATGCAATGATGCGGCATGTAATAAGCAATCTTTTCATTTACTGGATCAGGATCGATTTCTACCATGTGCCCTAATCGCAGATATTCATTCAAAAACTCCTGATATTGTGCCTTCAAATCAGGGTTGGCATTAAGCCGACGGCTCAACGAGTGGAGTCGTCGTTTGGCGATGGTGTACGAGGATCCTAGCTTCTTGATCTTAACTCGATCCTTTGGAAGTGCGACTATGTATCTTCCATCTGGCCCTCGCTTAGTGGTTCTATCAAATATATCTTCGCATTTCGATTCTTCGGGTGAAAAGGTACTTAACGTGTGACATGATTCGATTTCCCAGAATTTGGTAAGTTGTTCATCTAACGCTGGTTCGCTACAGGTAAGGTTCACGAGATGCGGTCGCTGATTCTGAAGTACCGATGACTTTCCCGAAACAATCCAACCCAATTGGGTCTCCTGCAGCAGCAATTTGTCACACTTCGATTGAAGTCTTAGTACTCCATCCATCAGTATGTCGTTGTATACTTCTCTGCCTAGAAGCATATCGATGTTACCAACTTCACCACAAGTCGGGTCGGCAAGCCTAATATTCTTCGGTATTTCCCAAAGCTGCTGATCTACTTTAGCTGGCGGAAGATTCCACATAATTTCCGACAGAACGTGCTACCTTAAAGGATAACAAACATTAGTAACTTGCGAACCTATTGTAACGTTTACCGAATGCGATGAAGTTTGGCTGCCTCTGCCTACAGCACCAATCGTTTGATGATCTCGTTGTTTGGTAACTCGTAGTCGCTGGACCAATCGTTCGGTGATTAGATTGATCTGTGCTCCACCGTCGAGTAGAGCTCGTGCAATTGTCTGGTTTCCATCAGGTGTCCAAACCGTAACTGAGACTGTCGGGAGTAAAACAGCAGTCGTGGTTACGGGTACGGCTTTCATCTCAGCTGGGGTTAGCATCACCGCCTGATTTCCGGTTTCCCTTTTCGATTCGACGGGTTGCGCAGGATCTCTATCGGCAGCAGCTACAGAAGTGTTCGGGTTGGGGGTTGATTCGACTGGCGACCTATGCAACATGGTATGGTGCTTTAACTTGCACACTCGACATGTACTCGATGCACACTCCTTCACGCGATGGTCCACTGCCAAACAATTGATGCAAAGCCCCTTTGCCTTGATTAAGTTGTACCGTTCCATCACCGAAATATTACGAAAAGTCTGGCACTTAAACGCAGAGTGGTAATCTTGCGAACAAAAAACGCATTTTTCCGCAATCACGTTCAGGGTTGCACATGCCTGCTTTAGCTTTTGTCGTCCGTGGTTGGTGTGTGTGCTCGTTGATACCTGCTCCTTCGTCTGAGGCAATGCTTGTAACACTACTACATGCTGCTTCAAAAACTGCACTATTTCAGTGTATTCAGCCACTTCTACACTTCGGTGATGCGTTTCCCATTGCTTTCGAGTATTCGCGTCTAATCGATCGCACAACATGTGGGCTAGAAGCACACTCCAGCCATTTGTAACAACACCAACCTTTTCGACCATTTTGATGGCTCGTTCGAAGCCATCCAGCAAATTGGTGAGTGACTCGAAGCTTTCACGCTTTGCCGCGGGAATTGCGAAGAGTTCCTCCAAATAACGTCGCACCAATACTTTCTTGTTCTCGTATCTACTCTTAAGTAGTTCCCATGCGATGTTGTAATTGGCTGCTGTAGTTTCCACTGCTTCAATCACTTGAGCTGCCTCCTTGGATACCACGCGTTTCAGGTAAATGAGCTTATCGACGTCGGATAAACTCGGATGCTGGTCAATCATGCTACCAAATGCGTCACGGAAAGTCGGCCAAGCTTCTAACGTGCCTTCGAACTTAGGCAACGGAATTTCTGGTANACACGACACGCACTGGAAGCACAATCCCTCACGCGGTGGTCTGACGCCAAGCAGTTTATACAAAGACCTTTCTCCTTCACCATATCGTATCGTTGATGTACGGGTAAGTTTCGGAAAGTCTGACACTTGAAGGCTGAGTGGCTATCTACTTTGCAAAATAAGCATTTCCTTTCCATTACATTCACTGACGCACATGTGGGCTTCCATTTTTGTCGACTGTGGTTAGTGTGTGCGTGAGACGGGAGATCCTTTGCGAGACCACGAGGCAAAGCCTGTAACACCAAAGCGTGTTCTCTAAGAAATTGCACCATTTCGTCATAGTTCGCTACCTCGATGCTTCTATGATGAGTTTCCCATTCTTTTCGCGTGGTGGGATCTAATTTGTCGCATAACATGTGCGCTAACAGAACGCTCCAGCCTTTTGTGCAAATACCAAGCTTTTCCACCATTTTGATGGTCCGCTCGAATCCATCGATCAAAATGGTGAGCGTCTCGTAGCCTTCCCGCTTTGCCGGTGACATGGCGAACAACTCATCTAAATAGCGTCGCACTAACACCTTCTTATTCTCGTAGCGATTTTTCAACAGTTCCCAAGCCACACTATAATTCGCCGCTGTCGTTTCCACTGCGTCGATCAACTGCGCTGCCTCTTTTGACACCACGCGTTTTAGATAAATTAATTTATCCACATCTGATAATTTCGGGTGTCCGTCGATCATGCTCGTAAACGCGTCACGAAACGTAGGCCAGGTTTCCCAAGCGCCGTTGAAATTGGGAAGTGGAATCTCCGGTAACCGCACTTTCGATCTTGGGTTCGACACACTTGGTTCCTGCCTTTCTGGGCTACACGCACACAGCTCGGATTCGCGCTTTTTTAATAGTACCGACACCTCGAAGCGACGCCGATCAAACACTTCATACCGCTGCTCTTCTTCCTCCCACTGCGCAGCATCCACTGTCTCCAATAGCGATGCGTGCTTCGACTCATACGCGGACACTATTGTGTTGAGCTGTTCGGTCCACTCTTGCACATACGAATAATCGGCATCCTTTGCCGCTTGGATAGCGTTCATAAGGGAATCCATTCTACGCATTAAATGTGTTTGACACCGTTTTACTACACTCGTCATCGATTCCTTTGGACTGGATGTAGCTTGCATTCCGGTAAATGTGGAAACTTCCGGATTCGACATTATGCACTTATTTGAACTTAAAACGGTTAAAGTTACCAGTGTTACGCAATGATCCGGTTCGAAGGACCAATTTTTATGTTAGCGAATTGCGTTTGCGAAAATATAACTTGTTAACCGTTCGGGGTCTGAATTGCAACTGATCTTTATTCTATGCTTTACAATAGGTGTTGGTATTAGTTTACTATAATTCTAAATTTTAGTTCGTCTACGCATACCTAGTTCAATACTTAACAGATGGTATTAGGTGTGCGGCTGTGAAGGGCTTACTGGGCAACACACATGGCAACATGTATTCTTGCACGGCGAACCCTTTTTGGGTAAACGAAACACATGCGCTACTGTTGACAGAGNTGGGATTTAAGCATCTTTTAGAAATAATAACGTGCATTAGAGGATCTAATAATAACTAATATCCTATGTTTTTTTGCTGAAATTTAAATGAAAACATGAATGAAGCTTCATTTTGGGAATTTTGGGAAGACTTTTTTGCTTTCTACGGTAATTTAATCAAAGTTTTCTGATTTTTGTCTTCAATCAAAATTAATTGCAGGAGCGAACCGGTGGTGTATGTGATAAACGGCGCCGGTCCACACGACAGGACCCGGTTTCAAATCCCATTCGGACCGTCCCCCCGTAGCTACGATTGGCTATCGTGCTACGTTGTAAACCAAATCTTAATACGGCAAAAAAGCAGCAAAAAAATTATTTGATACACACAAAAATATCTCTAAAACGATTAAAAACAATATTATACAAATTCTTGGCCTTTATCTTTTTTTTGGATAGAAAAACAATATTGAGTGAGGTTATCATTTTAGGACGTTCTGTGTTGTTAAACTCAGTGCCGTAAAAATTGAATCGTACAAATTGATTTAAAAAAGTTTTAACAACTACTGAACCGGAGAGCAAATGATCAATGAATTTAATATACTTTATTCACAAAAGTATGAATAAACTTTTCATAAAAAAAGCTGAAGGATGAACAAGAAACCTCGTTACATTAAATTAAAACAACACGTTATAAATCCATTTCCCCACTAACAAACTGAATCATCGAGAAGCTCGTCAAAACCAAACAAGGAAAAAAAACTCTGAGCCAGAAGAATGCATGCGGGCCTCGAACGGGCATAACACCCAGCCCAGTGTAACACCGGTGTGCAAAACGGTGAAAGCTTCGCTCACTGGCACCCATGATCGGGATCAAAGGCCTCCTCGTTTTGTCGTGCTGGGAGACCCACCATCATCGTGAGACCCAGGACAGGACAGGATAGGAACGGCCCCCTTTCGGCACACTTTCCCCCATCGCCTCACACACCCAGTTGCCATGGAATGCCGTCCGTTTTGAAAGTTTCCATTCTACGAAATATGTCTACTATGCCGAGATCGCTCGAGATGTTCCAAAACGCGTTTCTACACACTGCCTTGGTGGCCGTGACGCACCATCCATTCTCCTACCAATTTTCCCACTCGTTCCAATCGTTTTGCTATCCGGCCGGAAATGCGGGACCACCCAAGGCACGAGATTGGGTTAAAAGTATTCCGATGGTGACGCGGTGGTGACGGTGGCTGGCAGGTGTTATGTAATTGAGAGTAAGTGGATGGTAAAGAATTTGAAAACGAGAAAAATTGAAGGTCGTTAATTCGTTGCATAACGCGAATGGGCCAGTTACTGGCAAGATGCACTTACGTTGAAATATAACCTCGAATCAGAAAGGTACGCATGGGATAAGGTGAATGGGTTTTTTTTTTAGTTTTTCGTAATAAATTTTATCCAAATTTAAATCAATTGCAAGATATTCAGTAGAAAAATGTAGAATTCAGATTTGCAGTTATATTCCCTGTTTCGAAACAATATTTCAAACTTTTCAATTACACGTTGTACGAGGTACCAGGCGCCCGCTTTGCCCACGCAAGTAGCGTGACCATTACTTGCGCTTTGCGAAAACAACATCGTAAAAGCTAACCGATGCTGAATTATGATCGAAAGCAACGCCATGAAACGTGATGATACATCCTGCCGTCTTCATTCCCGTGATACGAATGCACCAAACAAACGCAGTTGACGTTCATGTGTACGCGTGTAGATGTATACGCCAAAGAAGAAGAAGAAGAAAAAACGATAGATTTTTGCAACAGAATGAAAACTCTCCGACCGATCCGAAAGTTAGCCGCACCCGTCGAATAACCTACATACGGACACTATGCTACTAAAACAACGGTGGAAGAAGGGGGGTGTAGGGCAAAAACGGAACGGCAGGTCGATTTTACCCTGGTATCCGATTTCGGCATTACATCGTCTCCCGAAAGACAATCTCGCGGAGAGAGCGTGGATCCTTCTCTGGCACGAGATGGTACAGCCACAATTCGGCAAAATTTGGGATGCGTCCCTTCGTGTACGAGGTATGATAAAAGAGCCTATAGTGATAATGGACAGCCCGATGTGCGGGATGTGCTCACGCGCTCATCATCTATTCGCTCTCACGTTTTGTCAACTCCATTTGCCGAAGTCAGTTGGCGCTCGTACTCGGCGACGCCACCATCGCAGTTGCTGTTGTAGCGAACGAAACTAAATAAATAAAACTATTTTTACTCTCACCGTGGATGGTCGCACCCAAACGGCAGTCAGCTAGTCAGCACCATCAGCAGCTAGTGGCAGCACACAGCGTCAGCAGTTAGAAGCGGACACGCTGTGACTTCGGTGTGTACCCATCCGGTGCTGCTCAGCGGTGCCTGTATGTGTGTGTGTGTGTGCGTGTAGCAGTGTATTGAACGGGTATTTTAAGGCAAGTGTGTTGTTTTTGCGTACGCGGAAATCGAGGTTATAGTAGGCGGTGTCACTTCATCTGTCACGCACGCGGCGTGTAAGCAGAGATATCAAGGTAACCCACCTAGGGCTGGCTGTCGAAGGGAAGAGACAGTCGTGTAGTTTTGCGGGTGTTTTATTTTTTTTTGTGTTGTGAAACGTATCGTAATCCACGCATCATTACGGTGTAAAACGTAACAACAACAAAATGGTGGCATATTTGAAAATGAAATCGAGAGAGCATCCACGATTGCTGTGTGCATGTGTGTGTGTGTATGTGTGTGTGCGCCTGCCAAAGGCTATGTAAAGTGAGTGTCGATTCCATTCCTTGGAACTTCCGGTGCCTGTGACCCACCCAAAAAGTTCGAAGCGAAGCAAGAAAACCGTGTGTAAAACCAAAAAAGAGAGAGTGGGAAAAAAAACTTCCTCAAAAACAAAAACAAAACGCGAACAAACGGCCACTTCCTGGCGAGGCAATTTTTGGTCGCTGTTGTTTTGGGGGAACATTGTGAGGAAGCTTCCGATGTACGACCGTGTTCGATGTGGTTTTGACTAGTAGGTGAACAAATCCAGCTGTTGATATGACACGTCATTAGAAGCGAAGCGCATCCTAGTGGGCGGTGGCTTGTGGTGATCACTTTTGCGGATGTTTGTGGTGTTGTTGAAGTTGTTTGCTTTGGATGTAAGGAATGTTGTATAAGAGATTTCCGTTCCAGAGATTTGACTATACAACACAAAAGCAAAGTGAAAGGGAAAATTTGGAAAATTTAACTTAATTCTTAAGAAATTATATTTTTTTTATAAATTTTGAAGAAAACCTAGTAAATGATGCTTTTTTTTTTGGAAATGATTTACCGCAATTCATATCCTCAATTTTTGTGGCAATGAAGCAAACATTTCATTTTTCCAACAAAATTTTCAACTCCGTGAGTGCATCCGTTTTTTTTTGGTTGGACAACTTCCAACAGCATTTACCGCTGTTACCATTAGCGTGAATCTGAACCGGAAGCCCTTCGAACCTGGTCCACCTGGTTCCTTCGAAAGGGATGGGCCACGCGCGCATTGCCACTAAGCGAAACCATGCTCGATCACCCTGTTTCGCTAGCTGTTTCCCGTCTCCTCCTCATCATGTCGCTCGGCGTGCGTGAGAGTGTGCCGTTGCGTGTGGCGTGAGAGATCGCGAGATCAGAGATGAGAATCGAAACGTTTAACAGCCTCCTCCGATGGGATGCATGAGCGGAGGGTAGATGAGACGGGTTTTGTGACAGTAAGCAACGACAGCCAGCAGCATCATGACCGATGACGACACAACGGGGGTAGGAAAAACCTTCTGCTCACCAGAGAATGAAAGAGCACCTTTGGAAGCTAGAATGCGAGTACGAAAGAGAGAGAGAGAGAGAGAGCGAATTGTGTATGTGTATGCGCGCGAATGTTTCCCTGTGTGTGTGAGTGTGGAGTTGAGAAGATGGTTTTTGGGGAGATGAGAAAATTACATAATATTTTCGTCCTAATTGACAATTGTAATAAATTATACAGTGCTACTACACCGTTTTATCGTCGCACGGCAACAGAGTGTCCGGAAGTGAGGGGCCGGGGGGAGAGGACACGTTGGGTGTTGTGAAAGAAGCGCTGGAGAGGGGGGGGGGGGGGGGTGAAATCGGGTGCCATACAGCAAGAAAAGGTGTATGCAAACAGGTGGGGCAGCAATTTTCACCACCAAGAACATTCGGCACACCGAGACCACCGAGTTGTTTTGGGGACCTCAATCGTTGCAGCAGGCGTCATGGTAAAAATGGTTTTTTTTTCTTACGATTCTTTCGCTCTGTTACGCCCGTAAGCAATGCCACGGGTTCGCTGAGTGTAACATTGGTAACGCACGGTCTAAAGGTGTGCTGATAACAATTGGGAAAGGCAATCTAATAGTGAACGTGTTTTCGCTTTTCTTACGCTGGATCGGGAAATTAATTTAAGTTACGTATTGTAATATTATTTTAAAACATTCTCCCAAAACAACAAAATCAAAAAATCGGCAGATAATCGTTGAATGAAAAGTTCTGTGAATTAAGGGTGAGTGTGCATATATGTATGTGACCGTTTGTGTGTTTATGAGTTCGTACGGGTAACAAATACCAACAAAAAAACCCGTGTAAAGGGAACGGGAGCGGGTTGCATAAAAAAAACGGGAAGTGTCCCAGCGCGCGTAAAGGTGTGTCCACCGGGAAGGAAAAGCACAAAACAACTTCCAACAAATAAATCCTAAATCCAGTGAGCGGGATAAGACCACAACGAAAAGGGGGGAATTGGAAATCCAACTAGGCGACAGGAGAAGCCTCCAAGAAGCCTCCAAGCTGTGAGTGTTGCCGAGGTTCATAGTGTCAACGGAGATATTTTACCCGAACGGAGAGGGCCGATGTCAAATCGGCAATAAGGCAATCCGGTCCAATAATCCAATTAACATACCCGGCCGCTAATATCGAATATTGCCTCATCGTAGAAATACAATCACAAAACAACAAACCCTAGCTCCCCCCACACACATCGGAGGCCTTCATACCTTGTCACCATCATCCACGGTACGATCAACTCGAATTCGATTTTCACTCGGTTAACGGACGGGAACCGTAGAGGTGAGTGGTGCCATTCGGTCTGTCTGTGTGCTAACGGTCGCACACTTCTGTTCCTTCTGTTTTTTTTGTTCTTCTCGTTCGATTTGTTATTTGTTACTTTGCAGCTTATGGGAAATGGTGGGGTTTATGGGTATGGCTTGACGATTAGGACTGCATTAGGATTCGAATTCCTCCCGAATACACCCACATCCATGACAACCATCAACGCCCTCCACCCACCCCGGCGGTGGTGGTATCAGGTCAACATCCTGCAATATGGTGACGTCATGTGGAAATACTAGTGCAAGGGAGTGGAGCACCATGACTCTCGTTCTGCTCCTTCTCACGTAGTACGCGTAGGAGGGATGGAGGCGTAGGCGAGGACACGAACGAACCGCATTAGCATTCAGGATGTCGTTCGAGTTCTAGCAATGAGAGATACTTTCCTTTTGACCGGTGCTGGTGTGTACATTAAACTTTATTGCCCATTTTGCTTTTTTTTCTTCCTTTGGAAGGGGTTGGCAAGGGTTGGAAGGGGAGGAGAGTGTTGGGACTACATAATCAAGCAGGCAGCAGATACGAACGGTGGAAAGTCAGGAAAAGCAAACACTTGGCCACCGAATGGAAGAGTTATCGCATGAGTGCGAGGAAATTGGGGGATGGAACTGAAACAGAATTCAGAAATCAAAGAACTCATTGGTAAAGCATTGAGCAAGTTTAAGCAAACCGTATGAGAATGCATGAAAAGCGCATTACGGGTAGAAAGGAAAACAATGGAAAAGGAAATAAATGCGTTTGCATTTAAATTTCAGATTTTCTATCACTCTATTACATTCTGGCAATGTAATTATTGAACGTGAAGTGATTGATATATAAATTTATTTTAGTTGCTATCGTTTCAAAGAGTTTTAAGAGTGAAATTTAGCTGCAAATGACTTATTATGCACCAAAAATTGCTACACGGCAAATTTTGAAATATTTGACTGAGCTTTTGTATGCAATATTAATATACGATTTCTTTAACTACTTTAGATTAAAAAATGCACCAAAATCTGAGAAGAAATGTAACGAAAGAGAAACAACATATTTTTCTAATCATTTGTGTTGGTTTTATTTTTTAAACGGCTCTAACTGCACTGCCGAAAGTAAAGCTTGACCAAAGTAGGACTTTTGAAACGTTTTTAAGAATATTCCTAATTTGAAGCATTAACATGAACATCAACGATAGTTTATCAAACAAAATAACTTCACTTAGAATTATAAACATTTTTAATAAAAGGTATTCTTATCTTTATTCTTATTTTAAACAAGAAAAAGCAAGTAACAAAACATTTCTGACCCATTTAAGACTATATTTCCCAAAATGGTAGAACTCCGAAAATAATAATAAAAATGTTAGTAAACTTGTATGAAGCTCAGAAACTAAAATAAGATGTTATATTTATTTTTTTAAAGGAAAGTATCATCCATGCAACGAGATATGTAATCGCTTGAAAGTAAATTCATTCAACTGTACATAAAAACAACATTTGCTTTAAGCACACAAAAATCATTTTTATAGCCATTTTTCATAGCTTTATGGAAAACGTGACTGTTGTTAGATTAACTAATAGAATACTGAATTAATATTTCGCGTAATCCGGCCATTAGTCCAATGGCGTTTGTCAGGCAATTCGTGTTTAGTTCAATTTAATAAAACATTTTTGAATTTAAAATTGTATTCTCTTACGATAAGTTATTTTAAGTTTTAGGTAATGAAAATGTTCTGAAAATAAATTAATTGCCAAACTAAACAAATAAACATAGGTTAGAAGAATTCAGGTGGAACGGTTCAGGTTAAATCTTTAGCTTGTTTGTAATTTTCATATCACCCAAATGTTATTGAAATAACGAAAA
Organism: Anopheles longipalpis; assembly: GCA_016170015.1. NCBI lineage: Eukaryota > Metazoa > Arthropoda > Insecta > Diptera > Culicidae > Anopheles > Anopheles longipalpis. Next base: position 39,216,503 of record CM028106.1, on the reverse strand, counting down.
GAAGTTCTGCACTACAGTTTCTATATTTTGTTTAGAAACATATAATCTTCTTTCAAATCATAATTAAATGTGTAACTCTTCCAATACAAAGTTGGAAAAAAAGATTTCAAACCATTTAGGATTAAACACATTTCGTTTTAAATAATAAGGACATGCCATCGAGAAAGCATTGCAAAACCGAAGTCAGTAGACAGGAGATGATAGTGTTTCTAGGTATATTTCTAAGAAAAAATTCCAATCAATCTAGACATTTTCTACCGTGGATAAAACGGACTAATCTCTATGAAGTTCATCATTGTTGAGCCAAGCGAATATTCCTACCATCGGAGCGAACTACACTGTAGTAGATCATTCATCCTTTGTACGAGCCACATCATCACAAGCAATATTCATCAACCACAATGGTCACGGTTGGCATGTGGCTACAAACGGAATGCATTCATCATTCAATCAAGGGTCAGAGTCCATCAAACGGACAAATACGCATCCATCCACGGAGACCCAGACGTACAGGATCTGCCTGTTTGTCAAGCGCCCCGTACGATAGCTGAGCTGATGGGCTTTTGGTGATCAGGCAAGTCGGTTCAGCTAATTAGAATGCTCGTTCGCAGCCTGCACGAGTGTATGCCATATCGTTTTGCAACAACAAAAAATGGAACTATGAACTACGAACCTCCTTGTGCTGTGAGGTTTGAAAACGGGGTTGTTTCCCTTTCCAGCAAGACTCCGTTGCAACGCGACCAACCATCCAGGATGCATTCATTTGTCAGCACCAACGCGTGCACATGTCACCGTGCTGTTCCGTGTTTTAAGGTTTGCTGTCGGGGATGGGTACCTTGTGGAAGCTAGGTGCACGGGAATGGAGCTGACTAGGTCCGGGTTCGTGTTTGAAACATTAAAGCGCTCTACCGCCAAAAGCGCCAGTTCTGTGCGACTTCTTCCGTGACTATTATGGGGCGCGGTTCACGGCACTTTGGAACACGCGACCCACTCTCGTTGAGCGAGAGAACGAGAGCGTACGACTCATGTCGCAGGGATGAAAGCGAGAGAGACAGAGGAAGAGAGAGAGGGCGGATATAAAAACAGCACAAAAAAAGGACATCGTTAAGCCGGCACCCACACCCGACGTTTGTACGTCTCACCCCGAAAAAAGGGGGTGGTGAATGGTTCGCGACCGGTTTCTTATCGTTTCGCGTTTCCGTACGATGGCAGACCCGACGGTGACGACGTCGACGACGATGACTACAGTGACGGCGACGACAAGTCAATTGTGTCGAGAGGTTAACGGGAAGCTCATGTCCTAGCACCGTTTGCCAATGTTGCATGTTGAAACTGCACTGTTTGCGCTTTCTGTGATCGTCCTTCCCTTCCATTCCTTCTTTGCCCCAAACTCCTTCTGCTATACTGGCAGTTTTCTTTGGAGTCATGTTCAATGGTCTTTACAAAAAAAAAAAACGGACAAATAAACCTTAGTTCACTTCATTGTTGACTCACTCGTTGCAGCGTGCAGGATCCGGACGGTCTGCATCGGTGACTTCGGTCACGGTTTCTTCTTGCTACTTTTAAAATCCATGCTGCCTATCGGAGTGTATACATGTCATCAGCCTATTTTCAATTATGCTCAAGGTCGGGCAGGACATGGAAGGTCGGGAAGAAGCACTCACACAAATCTAGGTCGAGAGATGTGTGGTACGGAATGCATTGTGTGGGTGTACGCGCGCGCGTGTGTGTGTGTGTGTCTGAAGGAAACGCATTCGCTTATGCAATAATGTGCATGTGCATGCACAAGCAGCCGGTGAAGTGGATTTTGTGGCAGCACGATCTGGACTGATGGTTGCACAAATCATGCCACCATCGTTCCCCGATTTGGCGTGATGCGGCGTGATGCTCGTTAAAAGCATAAAACCGTATCTTTAGTGTTTGAAGAAGCAAAAGTAAAACCAAATATTTAGAGGAAGAAGAAGGAAAAAAACTCCATCCATGGTCTACCAGCATGCAGCTCTGGAGTGGATTTTATCTCAGCTTCCCACTAGAACGGACAGATAAGGCAGTGTTTGATCTCGTTTATGCTACATTAAGCTCACTTATTCAGGATGCGAATGTGTCCTATTGTATGATTTTCCCTTTCGCCGGTTCTGGGCCAAAACGGCGAGTGTGATCATTTTATCGTTTATTTATTCGATTAGGCTTTGGATTGGGACACACGAACATCAGGAATGTCCAATCGCGCTAATGTGTGTTTCCCACTTGTTTCCCATTTCAGTACCACCCGCCAATTCATGAGATGCTGTTGCAGTAATAGATCGTCATGCTCTGTTTTGTTCAACTCCTGTATACACCTTGAACCCGTAAGTGATCGTCCATCATCCTAGCGCTGAAGCACTGGCGCCACAAATGCCTTCGGCGGTTGTTACAGCATTTTAATCGATTTTGTTTCGCGCGCTGAAAGCAATCTGCGCTGCCTCGGTTAGTCAGTTCCGGTTGCTTATTTGTTTTTTTATTCGTTACTTTTTCTTAACTGTTTTTGTGTTTGTGTGTTTTGTTCATGGTTTGCTGTTTTCTTTTTTATTTTGAAGCTATTTTTGCTTTTTTTGTTTTTTTGGAACGTATAAAAGAATGTTTATTGATATTTTCATTCGGTCGTTTTTAAATGTTATTTATAAGTGTTCGTTTACTGTTGATATACCGTTGATTGCGATTTGTTCTTTTCTTCTTTTCTTTTTCTCATTTTCTTCTTTCTCGATTCGTTCTTTTAATGCAACTTCCACTACGAACGGCAATCATCATCATGAAAACTACTTCTACTACTACTACTACTACTGCTACTAATTGCGTATCCGCGTGCCTGTTTTTGGGCCACTTCACTATTGATTGCTATCATTGTGCCATTCGGTGTATGTTTTGGTATACTATTGTGGTTATGTGTGTTGTGTGTGCGTATGTGTCTTCGTCCTATCATCAAACATCAAAACCATTGTTCTTCATCAACCAATGCAACAACAAAATAATATCATTGCGATATCATCGTGCGGTACATTTCGCTAGCGTTCGACGCATTTAGAAGCCTTTCCATCAACTTCATCAACAAAGTAGTGACCATCGCCTGTTTGTGAATGTACATTTTTAATCCGTTTTGCCCTATCTTACGTTTCTCTCGCTCTTTCTCTCGATATCTGAAAAGGTGTGTTATGTTCCAAATGACATGTGTATATACGTGCGTTTATGTGTGTTTTGTTCATCATCTTAGACTATAGTCGTGCGAGTGGATAAGCGAGCAATGGGAAGTTCATTGCAATGGCGTTAGTCATTTAGGGAAGCGTTTTAGCGTTGAGTTTTAATTATTACAATACAGGAAATAGCATCGATTTTACATACTTTCTTCAGTGAGCTTTTGTTGCTAGAAAATATAATAAATCAATGTAATATTGGAATTGTTTGAAACTATGTTAACTTGAAAGCTTGAACAATACGTTCAAGTGGCTGTAAGCTGATCAACATATTGCATTATTCAGAACTATTGTTACAATCCTCTCTTGCAAACATTTGCAGCTGGATGAAAATTGAAAAGCTTAAAAAATTAGGAAAATGTTACGAAAAGTATATATTTTCACGTACAACAAAAAAAGAAGTCGTAAGGAATTCTCTCATCTGTATCTAGTTCCATTCCCATCTTTATGTTGTATGTTTGCGATAATGTTTCGTACCGTGTAAACGTAGCGTAATCAGTGCCTAGTATTTGTGTGTTTAAGTAATCATTGTTTGTTTCGTTTGATTGGATGTGAATGAATATGTTTCTTTTATGTTTGAGGATGCGCAATGTTTTGGATTACGGCGCACATAATGTAGATAGAGCTAGTCATGCAAATATACCTCTTTAATGTAAAAGAAAATACGAAAAAGGAAATTATCAACAGTGAAAAGTGTTGACCGAAACTACACCAGTGTAGTACACAAAGAAAAAACTTGAACTCAACTATGGAGCAGCAAACAAAATATTCATTAAAACCAATATTCAATGTATGTTTATTGGATTTTTACACTTTTAATCAAACAATACATTTAGTGTCTTTCAAATCGTGCCATCAATGTTGTCATCCCTACAGAAGATGCCATAATACGCGTTCTCCATGGCAGATATTTATAAGCAATTTTCTATTCCCCAACGACAGCGTTCCATTCAAACTTCATCCTAAGTTAGTTACAGCAAAAACGGCTCTTGAGCAGGGATGCGACTTGAATGCCACAATCCAGAGTGTCCTCTGGAGTGCACAGTTTGAAGCAGGCTCATGGAGCAGCATCATGGTTCTCCCGAAAGAGAAGTAACCTCGACTGGCTTGGGGGAAGTGAAGAAGCACCGCGTCATCGCGTTTGAAGAGAGCCACCGAAGAGATTTTGGTCAAGATCGCCGGCGAACAATGCGTTTCACAAAATTGCTCCATCCCATCATACATATTAATAATCAAACTGATGAGCCTTGAGGACATCGGCTAAGCTCTGCTCACCGGCAACGGCCGTAAAACCGTGCCGGCATGATTAAATGTGCTCCTTCGGTGTGTTTTCTTCGCCACCCGTGTTAACTGAAGTTGCCATGCTTGCTCCCGTTTCCTCGCGAGGCTCTGGATTGAAAGTGCCTGAATCAGGCAAAATGTAATGGCGCTTAAGTAGCTGCTCTTCTACGGCTGCCATCCAACTTTTGGCAAGATCTGTCCATGTAACTTTGTAACTAATCGAGGGGTCGATGGAAACGGGTGATGGTGGTGGTGGATCTTTTTCGGTTGTTGTTTAATGTAGTTACATTTACACTGCCGTCCCATCACCACTATGATGCTACTTACGATGTAATAAAAGAGACGTAAAACGCCCGAGTTTGAGAGTCGGTGTAATAGAGTTGTTTTTGATTTGCTGTCCTTGCCATTTGCCAACCATTGCACGAAGTAGAATTCTACCGCAAGTGGGAGCTGGGTTTTTTTTCTGTTTTTACTTTACTTTTGTTGAGGAGTGGTTTGTTGTTGTTGTTGTTGTTGTTGTCTCACACAATACTCCTGGGACAAATGATTTTATCACTTTATGGTGGTTTAGGTTTCGCGGTGGTTTCGCACGCTCACCGTTTTGATGTACGATTTATTGTGATGTAATGAAAATGGATGTGCTGGTTAGTTCTGGGTGGAGCAATAAAAAGCGGCACAACAATAAATGATCATAAAAATAGATCCAATTGAAGTGATGGTAGCTGCAATGCTAATACCACAAGCCAAGAATAAACTACAACCATGGTTCGTTCGTGATTTACGTCGGTGAAAGTCATACCACACAATTAGTGTTCGTTTTCTTTGGAAAGCAATACTCATCTTCGGAGGGATCGGATTGTTTCACCATTAGCTCGAAGTAGACAGAGCACCGAAGTGGATTGTTATGTTTTTGGTAACTTTGTCTTGGCTGGTTTAGATGAGTGTTGGTTATTGCAGTGATTGTTTAGTACCACAACACAATTAGCTCAGTATGGTGTGGTTTGATAAAAGTTTGTACAAGAGCCATAATGCTATTGTGAGTGAAATTGGGGCAGGTTTAGGTAAGATGACGTTTCAGAACAGTGACTCGAGAATCTCAATCGTAATGCAAATATGACTTGAAAATTTATCTAATGAGATGATAAATGTATTATCTGAACAAGCTTTTAATGGAAGTTTTAACTATACATACATAAGTATAGGTTAAACTAAGGATGTTCAAGTGGAATGAAAGTGTAAAAAATTATGTTCATATTTTTATGTTCTAGAATATTCTATTATGCTATTCGCTCCGTTCAATCTACATTGTGTTTTGCAGGAAACTACCATTTGTTTATTTTAAAATAATTTGTAAATGATTTTCCTCTTTTCGTCGCTTTTTAAAACACTGGTACAGTTCCATTGTATTATAGGGTTTGTTTTAATGAAAATTAAAAAAAATCCATGAAAAATAATATGAAAAAGATAGGAACAACACACAAGAAAAATTTCCTTTCCTAAAGCAATTTGTAACATAACTTTAGGGTCACTTGTTTTTTATTTGTATTTGAGAATAAGAGATAAGGTTAAAAAGAAAATAATAATTGATAATTGAATGTTATAAGTTGTATAAAACAATTTATTTGTATTGCGTGTTACCCATTAGTCCATGTAGCATAACTTAAATGCCGCTTACGAATAAGGTGTTTATATGTTCATTTTAAAATTTCATACAAAATACAAGTTGTTCTTTGATAATTTACACCAAAAATTAGCCGCAACTCGGATGAAACGGACGCTGTATTATCAAGAAAGAAAAAAAGATATCGTTTTATGCTTTAAAACTTTAAAAAATATTATTTTTTCACACGTAATCACACGCAAAGTAAAAAACAAAATCGTAGTATTTCTTTTTTGTTAATAAATAATAGGTCTTTAAGTTAGGCAAGAGACTCTGTAACAAATTTCTTTTTTCTTTATCAATTGTTCAATCCTTTCTTTAAACATTCAGCTCAAAATTAGCTTCTCAAAATGTTTTAGCACTTTCTATTAAAAAGCTGTTTGAGCATCTTTTAACGAGAATTCAAACAAACAATCAAAAATAAAGCGAACAGATAAATAGTGTAACTGAACCTGGTGGTTCTATTTTTTTTGCTCACATTTCGTATGTACATGCGTGTGTGTGTGCGTGTTTGTAAGTAGCAGATGCGTTTGTAGCATAAAGCACATCCATCCATCGCAATCGTCATCGTTTGGCGAATTCGTGAATGAAATTTTTGTTTACTGCAGGATACAAAATAGATGACGAGAGCAGCGGTAAGAGCATAATAGATGGATAGTGCCCCGATAGTAACAGAGAGCAAAATGGGCCACAAATGGCATGGGGAAAGAGATGGAGAGAGAAAGAGATAAAAAAATAATGACACGGAATAGATGCATACGGGAGAAATACTATAGCATTTTTGATTCTGGTGGCCCCACTTCTCTAAAGCTCGCGAAACATGGCCATAAAGGTAGTATGGTAGCTGTGTTAGCATGGGAAGGAATGATGCTGCTTCTCACTTTATCCAATGGTAGTATAGTGCATCCAGCATCTCTGTACACCGCGGCACCATAGCAACCCTCGCCTGCGTGAAATATGTAACGGA
>CM028106.1:39184840-39209337 GCA_016170015.1 Anopheles longipalpis | reverse complement strand
AGGAATGATGCTGCTTCTCACTTTATCCAATGGTAGTATAGTGCATCCAGCATCTCTGTACACCGCGGCACCATAGCAACCCTCGCCTGCGTGAAATATGTAACGGAAAGGGTGGGTCGGTTGGGGAGACTCGCCAAATCTCGCCAGGACATTCTCTATTGCTGGTGGCTCTCATCACGATGTACTCTCTCGTTCGCTCTCTCTCTCGCATTGAGAGCGCTTACACGGCTGTGTGCGTGCGTACAGCTAGCGCAGCATCCGGACGGGATTTTCCACCCGTACCCGTAAGCTTGTGTTAGTGTGGAAAATCACATTCGAAAGCATACATATTTCCTTCTGCTCCCGGAATGCCACGCTGTGTACTAGTGTACGTGTGCCAGTGTGGTGAGCACCAGTGAGGAATGACAAAAAATAGGGCTTTTCAGAAGACAGCAGCTCGTTGAACACGGTGCGGAGTTTTTTGATAGAAGTTTGTACACTACGAAGCAAAGCGAATGTGGCAGATAGTCGCTGAAGAGCTAGTTTAGTGCATAGTGTTTAAGCAGAAGTAAGCGACTGTTTGCTTTTACCCTGTTCCGCGTTATATTCCCGTGTGTGTTTAGCTCTGGTGCGGATTGAGATTGCGTGGGGAGATCGTTTTGTTTGCTCGGCGGAAATTAGGTTATGACAGTTTGTGCTGCTCCCCCGTGGGCACCAGTGAGGATACGAACTCAGTCGCTCGTGAGTCGTTTATTAGGACACGCACAGCTCATCTTGGAAGCTGCTGCGGTGCCTATCGTTTTCGTATCGTCAAAGAATTGTCGAGTCCGTGGTGTAACGTGTAGGTTATATTGCTCCAAAATCGATAGGTCAGTAAGGCAAGCAGTCAACGATTCCCGCAAAACGTCAATCGAGATCACAACAGTTTTGTCATCATTACACACAGCATCCTTTTCCTCGCATGTGAAATGTTGAATGGTGAGCAGTGAGATAGCTCCCTGTCTTTTCACGCGTGAGCCGTTACGATTGAGCGACCGAGATGGTTGCGTACGAGCGAGCGTTGTGACAGTGTGCGTACCACTCTTATGAGATGACACGGTGAGATGAATGTGAATGGACGGCCGTATTCTTCTCACGCACTCATCGATCGATTGAAAGTGGTTGCGCGAGAGCCTGTTTGGTGTGGTGTGTTTCCCGTACAGGCGTGTGTTACTTTTTTGTGCGGGTTAATCGCAAGCACAAATATGTGAGAAAAAAAACGGATTCCGTTGACATTTTTGGTAGGCGATTTTTATTGATATTTTAGTAGGATTTGTAAACAGCGAAACCGTGCGTGAGAAGATTCCATTTTGTGGGGAAAACCATTCGTTGTGAATGCAGATCCTTTTCCGTGACGTATTCGGGGTGTTGGTTTGTTCTCGCCCTAGTGAAGAGAAGGAGTTTTCCCGTCGGTGTGATGAAACATGTACCCAAGGAGTAGGGAAGAACGTACGACGGGGGAGAAGAAGAACACTATCACCGAAGACATTTGAAACGTTTAAGGAGAAGGATTGTTCTGTTGCCACTAGGAAAAATAATACCATTTGTATCGTAATAAGTTTTCCCCATTTGTAAGGCATTTTTTTACGAAATTGTGACTTTTCTTCTCGATCTGTGCTTCCTTTAAGATGGGTGTGTTTGACGCATAGCTTTCTTCCTCTTAATTTTCGTTTGTTTTCCTTTTCCTAATTGACAACAGTTCCCTGACACCCATCGAGATAGAGAGAGAAAGAGAGAGAGAGTGGGAAAAGCAGAAGCAGCCCGAAAGAGACAGAAAAGCCACGAGAGAGCGAACGAAAGACAAGCACGCGCGCGCGAGAGAGTGAGAGAGGGCGAACGGGTGTATGTGTGTGTGTGAATTTGCGCGTGTGTGTACGTGTGATTGAAAAGTGCTAAAATTTTACTTTATCTATAAGGGAAAACTTTCATTTTTTTCATACCTTAGCTGTATATAAAACTTACGAAAAGTTAGTGAACTTTTTATACCCCGAATCGCCCCCCCATTTGGTGCCATTTTCCAAAGGATTAAACCCTACTGCTACGAAGCAAACGTAATATAACAGTGACAAGTACGACACAAAAGATATACAAAGAAGAAAAAAAAACAAATAAAAAAGATATAGCAAACACACGAAAGCAATCTTTCAACTGGCAGCAGCAAAAAAAACGGTGGCCAAAACGGTGCGAAGAAGCAATCCCGGTTAGAGCGTTCTCGGGCCACAGTGCAAACAAAAAACAGACACACACTCGTAAAACAAAATGGGAGCTAAGGGTAGCGTAGAGGCTGCCAAGATGAACGCCGATGGCTGGGGCCACTTCGAGGTATGTCTTTTTACGATACGAAATTTTTGTTTTTTGGTTTTGTTTTGTTTTCGCTATTATTTGGTCCAGGACGCACACCGTAGCATCCTTCAATATTCTGACTTTTATATGTTTCATTTCTGACTCTTTCTAATCCACAACTATTTCGTTACGCCCCGTTTTGCTTTTTTGGTTTCAATCAAATAAAACAAAATTATAAACAGAACAGCTAAATTTGGTGGTTTCGCCAATGTACAAGGGTTACAAGGGCTGCAACTTGCTTCGTACGTTTACCTTTGGTTGTACTCGACCCAATCAGCAAAATAGTGTGCAAAAACAAACAAAAAATCAACTTCCTTTGAGCTAACAAAATGCGAGCAAAAGCAAAAAGCTCATTTGGAAACGTAAAACGGTGCTTAAATGCTGCTCTAAATAAAAGACAATCAATACAAACTATCTAAAACTTTAACAGTACTTACACACATTTATTTATTTTTTGTTTTGTTTTGCTGGCGATACGCTTAAAACACAAGTGATTACAATAATAATCTCCGTGGACAGTTTAAAAAGGTGCATAAGTAAACACTACACTATGAGAATGATGAAACAATCAGTGTGCGAATGAGCTTTGGTAAATAAAGAACGGATACTCACCGCCTACCATCGCGACAGGTTTTGTACAGCTTTTTCGAATGTTTTTTTGTTTTTGTTCTGTTATTTTCTCGCCTCTATATCTCTAGTGTACAAAGTTTGAAAAGCGGCTGTGTTGGTGTGATTGTCTGTTTTTCTTTTGTTTTAAGTTTTGGAACTTTTTGTTCTAGCGTAGGAAAGCGTAATGCCCGCTGTGCTGTATTATTGTAGCATTTTCTATTCTCAATTTAAACTGTAAAGTCCGATTTTTTTTAGTTTTGTTTCGTATTTCGTTCTTACCAATTATTGCTCGCTAGTCCGTACAGCATAACTCAAACATTTACAAACCATTTTCATATTAGCGCAATTCGCTTGCAAGCGTTTGCATTCATTTTGCTTCATGTTTACGCAAAACAATAATCATCTTCCGTGAAGATTTTTTGTAACATATATCTGTGTGTACCAGGTGGTAGCATTGTGCGCTCGAGTTCTGCGTTCTTTATCCGAGCGTTTTATTTTGAAGCTTTTGAAGCTTTTTTTGGTAGTTTTCGGTAGCTCTTTCATACGTATACTCGTATCTCGTGTAAATAGCTCAATTATCAGATCGGCCATAATCCCGTTGGTGGAGGTGTTCATGTACCGATATCATTGCTCAATTATATCATCATTCTCATATCGATTGTGCAGTACATTGTACAGTTCATCGTAGTCTACGTAGCCCGAATTATAATCTCATTCTTTAACTCATGATAAAGATATTAAAAGAAAGAAACTCATCTAAAAATAAAATTATTATTGGAAAATCATTCTTTACCTTCCTCCCGTATTTTGATTTAAGCCCTTGCATGCACTTCATCAGAAAGCTAAAGAGGAAATAAACCCCACAAAGCATGAAATTTTTCCACTAATCCTACAAACCTTCTGGTTCCTCGTCCAAAAATCCACCATTATTTCCACCTTCACCGGCTGGTTGTTACGTTCAATTTGTACCCAAAAGTGCCAATACCTTAATGTCAATTACGAAACATACGCCTTTCCTGAGTGAGATTTCCCAAACGTGTGGAGCAGGAATNTTCCTCGTCCAAAAATCCACCATTATTTCCACCTTCACCGGCTGGTTGTTACGTTCAATTTGTACCCAAAAGTGCCAATACCTTAATGTCAATTACGAAACATACGCCTTTCCTGAGTGAGATTTCCCAAACGTGTGGAGCAGGAATGGTTTCTCCGCAAAACCATTCTTCCTAATCTCACGCACGAGATCCTGCTTCCTGCTGTCGATGACTGCTCAATGCCAAAAACGAAGGAAGTTGTATTAAATATAAATTTAGGTCAACTCGTAGCCGCTCGGAGCGTCCAATGGTGAAGCGAGTGAGCGATGCTCTGCTCACAAGAAAGCAGCAATTGCACTTTGCAACCGCTCGACCAAACATTCCCATTGTAAGCAGCAGTTTTTGTGTGCCGTGTTGGAGTTTTAAGTTTCTAAATTCACCCATACTGCTGCTGTGCTGGCATATGCTGTACGCTTTTGGGACATGAATTGAACGTACGAACAACCGTTTCCCTTCGTCTCGTACATCCTCGTGTAGGTTCCATCCCAACTCCTACGCCCTTAAGGCGCACCCGTAACGCCTCAATAATGCACCACAACCAATGGTCCCGAAATGTGTGCACACTCCCCGGTGGTTACTCGTAAGCCCCTTGCTGGAAAAGCTACGGCTCGTACTAATACACTTCGTTGCGTTTTTCTTCCATTATAGCGTGGCAGCCGTCACTACAGCCACAGACATAATCAGCGGTCCCAGTCGTTGAACCGAGGCCAAGCTCTTTCACGGGCCGATGTCAGTGGGATGTGGTGACAGCAAGGAACCTCAGGTAACGAAACCCTCTCGTACCAGACCAAAGCGCTGCAGATGCGAAGATGCGAAAAGGCAACCGGCCCTATTCCCACCGGGGCACTGCGTCTTCGTAATCCTTCACAGCTAGCAAAACGCCACTAATTCCAAGCCCATCCCGTGTTTACCGGAGGGGGAGAAAAGAAAAAAAAACGCCGCTTTGCCGTGAACTCATTCGAATCTGTATTCATTGTCGCTTCCGTTCTCGCCCATCCCTTTTGCAGGAGGACAGGCTGGGTGCCCAAGTTGCGCTATGGGTAATAAACTAAGCTGCTCGTGTGCACCGCTTATGCGGAAGGCATATCGTTATGAAGATTCTCCTTGGCAAGCATCCCGTAGGCGGGACGGCCATCTCCTGAGGTACGGTTCGATGGTTAAGGGTTTCATGTTGGCAAGATTGGAAAAAGATGGAAAAGCGCAATACTTTTCACATCCATATCTTTGCCATACTACCGGCTGACCCAGTAGACGCATAAAAAAAAGGAAGGGTGACTGATTTTACTTCTGCTGGGCCTGTGTCCGTTCATTTGTTACAGGTTGTGGGCGGAAGTGTTCCACGTTTCGGCCAGCGGTGCCGGCACAGTCAAATGGCAGCAGGTGTCGGAGGATTTGGTACCGGTGAACATCACCTGCATTCAGGATTCACCCGAATGCGTATTCCACATCACCGCATACAACAGCCAGGTGGATAAGATCCTTGACGTGCGACTAGTGCAACCGGGTAAGAGACACGATCGCTGATGGTAACCCTAAACCTCAGGTTGACAGAGTACGTTTCTTGTTTTAGGTACACGCATCGGACAGGCCTCAGAATGTTTCATCTACTGGAAGGACCCGATGACGAACGATACCTGGGGCCTGAACTTTACATCCCCGATCGATGCCAAACAGTTCCGTGAATGTTGTGTAAGTATAGCTAACGATCTTTCATCTAGAGCGCTACTATCTCTGCCGCTGTTACTACTACTTCTACTGCTATTGCTACTACTACTACTACTACCACTATTTTACTAGAATTACTACTATTCTTACTACCACTTCAAATGATCTGTGTGTTTCTATGTGTACAAGGAGTGTTCGTGTGATCGCACACACGCTGCTCTGCTCCGCCCGAACTATCCTGCTTGATTGTGTACGTGTGTCTGTATGTGTGTTTGTGCGTGTGCACGTAAGAATCATCGATGTTAACACACTGTGAGGGTCACGATCACAAGATCGATGGCTTTCCAACAAAAACCACACACTCTCACTGTCTCGCAACTCACTCCGTAATCGGACGAGAACCGCATCAACTACTGCTGCCCGTATCTATCTTCACACCTTTCCCGTCTACTACTTCTACCAACTACTACTGTCCTATCTCTAAACTATGCTGCCTATAAAATGTTGCACTATTATTTGTGAGTTAATGAGCATCTCCCCACCACGAATACGCTAGCCGGGACACGTTCCAATTAAACTCCATCTCAAAACCCTACGTGTCACTCGTTCGAATCCAATCCAAGACAGAGAGAGAGAGAGAGAGATGAATAACACTAGTGATGGTTTGCCTGCAAGCACACGCAAAACGTTTCATCATTGCCTGGTACCTGGTTAAGCTAGCGTGTACAACAACTACGGGCACCTCACATTCACTCGCTCCACACTTCCCGCAATTCCTTGTCTCACGTTCCCGCACCCGAACACCCGAACATTTCAAACACCGTGTCCAGTCCGTTGCGCCGTCTTCCCGCCATAGCCATTCATCACCCTAATAATAGTGCGACGTTTTACAGTCGCCTTCTTTCAAATTTTCACGAAAGGCCTCCTCAAGCTATTCACTAAAACTTGATCCACCTGGGAAGGGCAAGGTTAAGACGAAGAGGAAACCGCTCAGCACACCGGCGAGTCCATCGCGCGCCCGCGAACCACAGTGCACGTGCATGACCGCCGAACAGTACGCGAGAATTCGGGCCCAGGATCCACGGTATCGCGGTAAGTGGCAATTGAAGAAATACAACGATCAATGATAACATGCTAATGCGCCTTCTTAACGTTTCTCTTTGTAGGATCATCAACACTACCGAGGGCTACGAACCGGGCCACCGAGACGGAGACACTTCGTAGTGAAAAGATTGCGACGGCCACCTCCAGCACCTCACTGTACGACAATGTCGGAGCAAACAATACTCAGGGAAATACCATCAATAGTCAAGGTATGGAGATCGTTTCCTCTCCGGATGAGTGCATTTATATTTGTAGCTAAAGCGCTTTAAGAAGGCAAATAGGAAACATTAAGAAGAGCATGTACAAACACGTGAACTTTAATGTTGAAGATTTCCACAAAAAATATTGAGGAATTCTCCAGATTCCTACCTACATTCCATACCCTACCAAAGGTGTATTTTGGCGGTGTGGAGAAATTGAAAATGCGTTATAAAATATGGTGACTTCGATAGTAATTTGTTGCTTTGTATTTTACCCCAGAAACTGGCCACAGACAGACAAAGTCCCAAGAAACAAGCACAATGACCAATGTTGGCACAGTCACCGGAACAGCCGTGACGCAGAATCATGTCGGGTCGCAGATTGGGCAAGATGAGTCGGGTCCCAACATGGGCAATCAGCGTCCCGAAGAGACATCCAAATCGGAGGGAACACAGGCCGGTGGCACATTGCAGCAGCCGGAACGATCAACCAAAACCACCTCCACCGGTACCGGCACTAGAACGAAGGACTTCAATGAAGAGATGGTAAGTTAAATTTCCAACTCCTAATGCTATGAACTGCTCTTCATATTTAAATTTCAACGCTTCTTTCCGTAGCCTCGTGATCAACACGATATGCATCATAACATCATCAACAACAACACGGCCAGACGAAACAAATCCAAAAGCACTGAGGATATGAATGTTGGTTAGTGTGAAAGTTTTTGTGAACTGTTCTGGGTGCGAATTCAACATCCGATTGTTGTGTGTAATCGTAACTGCTTGTTTTTGTTTCACTCTCAGATTCATCTACAATGAAGCGCATGTTGAAACCGATGCCAAGTGCCGAAAGTCCCGTGACATCGCCGGAGATGGGCAGACGTCGTTACAATTACTATAACTCCGCAACCAACACTCCTCATACGCATCAGCACACTATTCACAATGCACATATGTTAAACAATAATGGCACCATTTCACGTAACGCTAGTCAGAGCTCCCGCTTCTCTGGCTCAAGGTTGGTATCCATTCTCAACCAATTGTAATCGTATGAATCGATGCTGATACATTTGCAAATCTTATACAGATCGTCGCACGAAATAGGCAGAGGACATCAGCACGGCGGACGTGGGCTTTATCTAGAGTTGGAGCGTGAACGAAGCTGTGTGGAGGGTTCGCCACCATCGGATAATGTGATGTTCGACAATCAGTGCTACGCAACCACGCCCAGCTCGAGCAATGGCAATTCGGATCAGGATCAACCACCATACGGACGGCAGAGTGGACGACACTCGCATCACCATCAGGTAATGTATTTTGGAAGAAAAAAATCAACCATTACTAAAATGCAAAACTACGTCTACTATCTTTTAGAACCCCCCGAACGTTACTCCTACTCCGGGTTCACCGACTTCACGATTGCTGCTTGAGTATGAGATGCATCTGAGAAATACTCTGGCAAAGGGTATGGATGCAGAGTCGTACAGCTTGCACACGTTCGAAGCATTGCTGTCGCAGAGCATGGAGAATTTGGAGCTAGCTGAGAGCTTGCCAGGTTCTAACCAACGTAGCCCGTACCCAATTCGTAGAAGTAAGTATTTGAAGAATAATTTAGTAGAGGGGAAACATTAATGGTATGACTCTATTAATCGCTGTCGGGCAGATAAATGTCATCTTCGGTATTCTTGTCACTTTTGTGACGAGCGTACTCCGCACATGCTTCGTTGTTAAGGGCTTTACTTCTATTTGTGTCTTTCATAAACTTTAGTAGACAACGTCCAGTTGAAATTTTTTATCAATACTGTGTGTGTTGTTGAGACATGCATTACCGACCGAACTACTATTAAACACCGACTATGACTAGAACTTTACGAATAACAACAGAGTTAACAAACAAGGTTGATTTTCTGGTTGGGTGCGGCCTGTTGATATAGTCGAAAGCAGTGCTGGAATTGCACGACAAGACCGGTACCAAATCCCTTCCGGATCGTCACTCGGTACATGGGACTGCCTTGCTGCAGGTAAATAAAATTTAAGAAAGTCAGAAACGAAAAGCTAAAATTTACGGAGTTTATAAAGAGAGAAAGGAGTTATAATGTAGAGAAACAAAAAGCTAAAATGTACGGATTTTTTTTACAAAATTATGCTTGTTTGATTTTTGCTTTATGGTTAAAATGCTGTATAATTTCTTTGTAATATTTGTACGAGCAGGACTTTTATTGCATTTTTTCTTTGATAAATTGTGAATAAACTTGTTGTTACAATAGCGTTGCATGCGTTACGGGTATAAACTTCAGTTTTAAATATTCTTTACAAATATTGGAAACCGTTAATGATAATTAATTTACAGTTAACACCGTCAAAAATATTTATACTTTTGAAATTAGTCTTTTCTGATGGCCAATTTTTTTTCTGCCTTAAATAACAAGCAGAGTTTGAAGACTCTAGTTTCTTACAATCGAGAGATAACGTCAAGGAGAAAAATTAAATTCAATAATTAATGATAGCCACTTGATCTAGCTGTCGAAATAACCCAAGATACGTTTATAACGTTTATGTTTATTAGTATAAACGTTTATACGTTTATAAGTGCATTTAAAAAAAAAAACCGATATTTTTATTTTTAGATAATCAGTAAAGTATCTCGAATAAGTCCATTCGAATAATAGTTGTCGAATGTGACTTGATGAGGTCAAATTTTGACTCCAATTTTGTTGAATATTCTATTGTTAACGATACTGTTTTAATGACTAAATTCATAATGAGTTATCTTTGTTTTTTAAATTATTTTTGTGTTTAACCAAAAAAATCATCACACAAATAATCTTCTTTCTTCTGGAAGTAATTTGGTACCAGTTCTGTCTTATGAATGACTGACGTTGCTAGTACTATACGAATGCAGCACCCAGATATTTAATATAAACCCATGTTAGCGATATACTAAAACACAAAACATGTTTAAATTAGATTTGTACTATTTCAGTACAATAAATTGGGTAGAGGAAGTAGCTTCTTGTTTGGAATATCCTGGTTTTTTGCGAGGAAATATAATCGTGTATTATTTTTTGTGCAAATAAGCATATTAACTTTATATGATTTGACTTCAAAATTGTAAACAATTAAATTAAAATTTAAGATACGCCATTTTTCAAAACAGAATCAATTTTTAACTCCTACCCTGTTGTAGATTAATAGTCCGTAATAAAATATAATATTTTTGAACATCATCTTTGCATCGTATAGAATTTACAAATGACGTCATATCGATAAACTGATTAAAAATTAAGCCTTCCATCACCTTCATGGTTCAATTTATGTACAAAAATAGACTAAAAATCCCAAACCCTACCGTGTTTGACACTCTGATTTGTTTGCACTGAAAATAGAATGTGTTGTGTGAGGCACAAGCGTTTAATTACGGAGCATCAAAAGGATTAGGGATCCTTCAGCGACAGCATTGACTAGAACGACACAATTTAATCAGCAACAAACATCCACTTTCATTCACCTATGAAATACCTTAACTGCAACGCAACAAGAAAGGGCACCTGTTACCGTTGGCTGCCACTGTCACTAAGCGCCCAGTGTGAACGAAATGGAGTTGAAAATTTTAAATAATTGATTAAATTTGATTTGAACGGTCTACGGCCATAGACACAGCTCGCTTGGGTTGACATTTTGTTACCGATGAGTGATGGGTTTTTGGGGTGAGTTGGTTGGTTGGAAATCACTCTGCTAGCGAAAGGTAATTTGCAAAACGTCTTTTCTCATCCGNTCATGTATTATTTTTTGTGCAAATAAGCATATTAACTTTATATAATTTGATTGATATTAACTTTTATATAATTTGTAAACAATTAAATTAAAATTTAAGATACGCCATTTTTCAAAACAGAATCAATTTTTAACTCCTACCCTGTTGTAGATTAATAGTCCGTAATAAAATATAATATTTTTGAACATCATCTTTGCATCGTATAGAATTTACAAATGACGTCATATCGATAAACTGATTAAAAATTAAGCCTTCCATCACCTTCATGGTTCAATTTATGTACAAAAATAGACTAAAAATCTCAAACCCTACCGTGTTTGACACTCTGATTTGTTTGCACTGAAAATAGAATGTGTTGTGTGAGGCACAAGCGTTTAATTACGGAGCATCAAAAGGATTAGGGATCCTTCAGCGACAGCATTGACTAGAACGACACAATTTAATCAGCAACAAACATCCACTTTCATTCACCTATGAAATACCTTAACTGCAACGCAACAAGAAAGGGCACCTGTTACCGTTGGCTGCCACTGTCACTAAGCGCCCAGTGTGAACGAAATGGAGTTGAAAATTTTAAATAATTGATTAAATTTGATTTGAACGGTCTACGGCCATAGACACAGCTCGCTTGGGTTGACATTTTGTTACCGATGAGTGATGGGTTTTTGGGGTGAGTTGGTTGGTTGGAAATCACTCTGCTAGCGAAAGGTAATTTGCAAAACGTCTTTTCTCATCCGTAACCCATACAGGAAAGGTCGGATTAGTTCGTGGAAATGCTTCCCGTTTTAAAGGCAAAAGCTCTCGGGAGCTTTTCTTGGAGGAAATTAATTTTCATAAAGCGTGGTTTTGCTAATGCACAGAACCAGCTAGGGTCTTTGGTGATGTGATTTTGAACCATTGTTTAATAATCGTTTTGTTACGTTTTCCGTTTGTCTTTGTCGCTTTACAGGCAGTGCCAAATCATCGACACTTCCGCTGCCACACCGACTGGGCGGAAACGAGCGTCCGGTGACAGTTCGAGAACGCGATCGTGACCGCGATGGATACTACAGCGATCGCAATGAACTGATACGCGAGAGAGAGCGTGATCGCGACCGAGACCGCGGGTATCTTAGTGACCATAACTCGAAGTAAGTTTATCGCTTGGATATTACTTCATCGATTGGTTACTGAAATTTTTTATTATGTCCTTACATTTTATTTCTGTAGCAGTTTCTCAACGACAACCCGTTGCGCATCCTGCATTGGTGAGTCGGCACGAGCTCAATGGTTCCGGCACTCGGACGGTTGGCGCTCGGGAAGCTCCACGTTTGGGTCCGGATCTGGACCAGGATTGGTTTCGTCGCAAAGCAACGCTGGTGGTGGTCACAAACGGTCCCCATGGGACTCTCTGCCATCGTTGCGTCAAGACTCGAGCCTAAACGATTCGGGCTACAAAAGCAATCGGGCCGATTCATTCGAGCAAAGGTAAGATCCTTCCTAATTTAATCAAATTGTTACAACATCAGAAATCAGAAACGATTTAATTATTCAAAACAAATTATTAAATTATCTTGTAAAACAATTTCTTGTTTAACAAGCTAAACGCATTTTCCGCTAATGTAAATTGTAGCTTGAAGTCCGTGAATCAAAAAGTGTAAGTGCAATAAATATACTTTTTTTTCGTTAACTACAGAGGTGTCTTCGATAGGCAAGACAGCTTGCGGTCCGACTACATGAGCGATAGAGAGCCACGCTACGGAATTGTTCAACAAGCATCGATCGACAGCACCGATTCGCGCTTATGCTACTTGACGTCATCCGAGGTAGGTGCACTTCAAATTCAATGTTTCTCTTCCAACTACATTGCTACGTTGAACTATCCGAAATTTGCTATTCATTACACGATTTTTTGTAATGGAATTCCCTCGAACCAAATCGTTATGAATTTCGCTTATGATAGAATTTGAAAGCGGAACAATATTTATGCTCATGCAAATACAAAACACATTCCCATCGAAACAAATGGGCAATGCCATTTCGAGGATGAATTTAAATTAACCAATACCGACAAATCTTCAATTGAACGTCCCCGCTAGTATCAGCTGGAACGGAGCAATGCAATTTTGTGCCCTATTCAAAGCCATTTTGAGCAGCGAATCAAGTTTGCATTCATTCTCGATCGCAACCTATCCGCTTCGGTTCCATAATCTCTACCCAGTATCGTATATGCTTTTTACCCAACTCCCAGAAGAAAACCCAACGCCTCGATTGTACCTTTCACAGTCCAACGTCACCGGTCGGATGGGTGGCAATGCTTTTACATTCAGCAAACTTACCTCCACCGCGAAAGGAATTTGTTGCAGCTATTGCGCAAAACCCTGTACATATTGTATGATTAACTTCGAGCAGGATCGTAACAAGCGGCACCAGAATCCATACAACATTCCAATGCCGATAAAATGCTGCTCGATTCGCCGGATAAACTTACACTCGCAAGCGAAATCCTATTTTGTGTTTGTGGCGCTTTCCATTGGCAGCACGGCGCGCACGTGCACAGCCTCCTGCCAAAGCGCGTCTCGTGGGAAAGCTCGCGACTCTCGGGTGGCATATCAGGCCCTGGCTTAGCGGCTGAATAGCTGTTCGTTAAACTATTTTGCAACAACCAATGTCAACGGGCATTCGCGTGTGGCTTCGATCGGAAAAGCGCTCCAATGCTGATTGCTTCACGTTGATTTATCGCCCGAATGGGACAGTACTTTTGGAGCACTCGGGATACTCGGTGGAAGGTGTGCATATAGAGAAATTTCTGGAATTTTGCTACCACTGGGCCGTATGGGCATTGCGGTAACTTACTTGAGAGTTTGTTTTGTAGCTGGTGTGAGAGATGATGCACACCACAACAGAAAAGAGCTTCCTCCAGTAGCGTCGATAACGGGCCCCTACAGGGTGGCGTAGCGTGCTATTGATCGGAGGATTTGCGATTAATAATCCTATCAGGAGATTAGGGGGAATATTCAATCGAAAGTACCCATACCCACCGTATGTTCCGAAGCTGAAAAGCCAGATGAATAAAACCGATCATTCTGGGAAGTAGTTTGTAATAAAACGTTACACAATTTACCACAAACTTCAACCCCATCCTCCCCAGCATCACATAAAGGAGTTTAACAACCCTTTGGGTGGGGGGGGGGGGCGGAGTGGGAGGAGGAGGAGATAAATATCTCATCAGGAGACTGTTGAGCGTTCATAAAATTCCCATCCGAAGCACCCAGAATGGCAGAAACATTCCATGTTGTGCCGCCACAGAAACCTCACTGTCACTGTATTTATTAAAACTATAAAGGTTCATTACATGACGCATATTGATGTAATTTGCCACCGGCTACAACGATTGAGTGATTATGTTTCTGTCGTGTGCCGAAAATAGTTTCGCATCAAACTTTTGTACGGTAAAGCCACATAGAACGGAACAATCTGCACCGGAGTGCTATACTGTAACCGAAGCAAGCAGTTTAGCAAGTAAACTTTTGTCGAAATTCCGTTCATTTTCGTTGCGACGTAAGCGGTCCCGCACTACGATGCCACGGTGCGATGTAAGTCGAGCTTGGGGCACAACATCGAGTAACGGTCGAGGTATGAGGTTTGGTAACGAGTAATCTAATTACAATAATTTCCATGAAATGTAACATAATTAATGAGCGAAAAAACTTTCACCTTCGAACATTCGGTCCGGTTGCACATCCGGACAAACCTTTTGCTGGAGTTGCGGGAATGTAGGATGGGGTACGGAGGATAAGCAAACGGACAGGTGAGTGCAAACGGTGCAAAAGGGATCGGAAGTTTGTCTGCAGAAAGTTAATGCGGCAATGTGTCGAACGTTTCATGCTATGGCGGCATATTCGTTCAAGCACAAGAAGAAAAAGGCACACAGAACCAAAAAAAAAAACATTGAAATCATAACTTTTATACGAATAAACGGAAGTAAGCTGTTGTACCATTTGTGTCACTTTTTCTCCCCCGTGGCATTATGTAAAAAGTGCTACCGACCGACGCTCGGATGGGTAAATTAAAGTTGTGCTAATTTATCTATTTGGATGTAATTACGTTAAAGAGATGTGCGCTTCCTGTTCATGGGTTGATTTAAAGAGTTTGTTTTAAATACTAAAAAACATCAAAACCGACTCTTTAAAACATGCTTTATCCGAACGTACATACATTTGAAGTAGTCAGCCAGGCGGGAGGAAATGCTTTTGAAACCCGTTCAATGTGGTTCGAAGACAATGTACAGAAATACTGCTGCACAACAAAGGCGCAAATCTGACGGCCATACGTGTGTAGCGGTGTATATCCCTGTTGGGAAGGTAAACCCCGTTTTAGGTATCGTTTCGATGAAGGGTTTGTGACCAAGGAAGCACCAGAATGCGACCGGCACATGTCGGCGACGCAGTTGAGTGAAACCTTGTCACATCAATGCCTTAGCTATCAATCCTACCGTCAGCCCGTTGGAGTATAAATCACGCAAAGGTACCACACGGGGAATGTGTGGCGGACAAGGGAAGGCAATGTAAGCGGGCAAAGCCACATAACCGTCGGCTGGGATGAAGCTACAAATCTATGACAACTTTTGAAATTTTGAATTTTCTTTCATTTTATCTCGTATGTGCTGTACATGGCCGCTTGTTTTTCATCTGTTTTTTTTTCTTCTAAAGATGCTTGTTTCGTGTGTTGTGGTGGATCCATACCACTCGGCGTCCTGCGGTTGAACGGGTGAAAAGTTTTGAATGATTTTTTTCTTCTTCTCCTGCACTCCTTTACGGATTTGGTTACGGATTGGATTCAAGGCAAAAGACCATTGGCTGTCATTCCTTGTCCAAGTGCTGTATGGCGCATATGGTGTGCAGGAGCTCTTTGTTTGAACGTACATATGTGTGCAAACCAACAAGGGAACCACAGGCAGAAACCACAGCCAAAAAAGGATGGTTGAAAAGAAGCACAGGAAACCTGTAAAAAGCTGACTTTATACTTACGGGATCCCATCTTTGGGATCTCCCACAACTTGAACGATGCTTCCGGTGGGCGGTGGATACAACTTCAGTCCGATGGTGAAACCGAAAAGAATAAGATCCCGTGTGCGACTGTAGAACGGGAACGTGTCGGGGAATTTCTACGATTCTACGATCTCGTGTCGTACCCGACTGAAACAGTATAATAGTATCTTGACTTCTGTGAAGTGATTTCGCTCACCCGGGCTGGTGTTTGTTCAGCGAGCGCAATCAAAAGGTGTTCCAAAATGTAAGTGGCAAACCCGTCGATCGGATACGGTGCGCTCTCGTGATGGCGCTTCAGCAAATTTGTCATGCGACGGCTTGAAAAGCAATTCGCCCGGAACACACACACACACACACACATACACACCGGAACGGAAGGATTGGAAAGGGTGTCGAACCGGAGACACTTGACGGATCGGTAAGATAAGAGAACTTGAACTCCGGGGGTTGGCTGTTAGTGTGTAAAGGCAACCCTTTTCCATGTGTTTTCGCACCGTTACGAACTGGATCAGTGGAAAAACATTTCCTTCTTGAGTTTCTAAAAATATCTAATAATATTAAGGGTTTATGTTATCGGAGGAGCATTGGAATGAAAAAGGTTTTTAAGATTAATGATTGCTTGATTTATTTACGTTGTAAGGTGTATGTAACGATTTTTTTATTGGAATTGAATAATTGGAAATTGAAAGACACGATATGATCATGAAAAAAGGTTCAATTGACATGTTCACCTTAAAGATAACAAGGAACTGTTTTGTATGAGCATCGCACTCCATTCAGCAGCGTGAAGTAACTTGAACATTTAAGATAGTACCTTGGAGCACCTTCTTGGAAGCATCATTCACCTGCGGATAGTCGCATTGTACGACTTCAATTCAATCGATTGCAAAACCCCTTTTTTACCGATGGTACATTGCTGAAGTTCGTCCCACAATGATCCATCTTGAAACACGCTTACTTGACAGGGTACTTTCGAAAATTCGGAACTCACTCCACGTGCAACTCCACGCTGTTCCGAACCAGAGCTTCTCGAACATGTCAAACCCATCCGCGGGTTTACCGCATGCGATAGACGACAACTTTTGTACCGGGTGAAGATGATGAAAAAGAAAACCGTCCAACAATACCGCCAGTTTTCCAACAAGTCTTCCCAAGCCGTTCCCGGATGCCAATCGTCCGAGGAAAAGTTTTACCCATTCTTGCATTTACTGTCTCGTTGTTTCTCCACATTCAAGTCGGGCCAGTTTCAAGTTTTGCACGACTCAGGATCCAAACGAATCCCTTTTCCTTTCTACGTGGGCGAATCATTTCTAATTTCTTGCCGCTGATTGATGGTCCCGTTTAGTGCAGGAAATACACTTCCGAAGGGTGGTGCTCAAGCACAATCGAGACTCGTTCCGTCCCGGATGCTCTCCGTACTGTGTGCATGTTTTGTGTGTTTCTGTCCAAGACGCGTGTTTCTGAGTCGGGTTCTGTGTGGCAAATATCTCGTATCTGGACAAAGAAAATGGACACCACACCACAGCGCGTTTCAATGGAGAGCAAACAACTACTACAAGGAGGAAAAAAAGACGATACGACAGAGACCAAAGTGCAGCCAGCGGTAATTGAGTTTGGACTTTTTGATGTGTTTACAACTGCCGTGTTAAAGTTATAATTGCTTCCCTTCCAATCCATCATCGATGTTTTTGCCGAATGTGATGCGAACTGCTAGAAGCGACCGTTACGACGAGTGCTCCTTCAGCTGACGGGAGCTTCCATTCGATGTGGAAAGAAAATCAAACGAACACAACAACACCATATCCGATTGTCTTTGTCACTAATGCATGGAATGGTAAAAATTAGCTTCGCTTCGATTTTACTTCCCATTACGGTTTTTGGTCGGGCTAACTAGAGAGAGTGAGATAGTTTCCTTTTTTTCCATCAAAGAAATGAAAGCTACATTAAACGGTAGAAGTAGAAAACTGAGAAGAAAAATGTGTAGACCAGAGAATAGACAAACGATCAAGATGAAGGCGGGATCGTTTTTTTTATTTTTGGAGCTGTTTCCTAATCACAGAAAAGCAGCTATAAGCACCATGATAAAATGGGTGTTTTGAGAGCCTTACACGCTTCGCGATACAGTCGTACAATAAAGCAACACGATTCTGGTGAATGCGTAAAGCTTGAAAAATGGCCATAAGATGAAGACAATATTGGACGGTAATGGAGGAGGATACCTTCGATGGCAACCACTTTCGCGTTTCGTGTTGGTCTTTTCCTACACTTTTTTTTCTTTTTTAAGCCGGCTGTCGTCTTCAATCGTGACGTATTTTGGTGGCCGAGAGCGCTGGTCTGGTCTGGAAAAAAGACAAGAAAACTCACCAAGAAAAAGCTCGATAGAGTTGCGTAACATTTATCAAGCGTTTCTCGTTGGTCCTGCAAAATTGGAACGACACGTGGAATAACAGCAACACACATACACACACAAAAAAAGGCAAACAAATAAAATGTGCAAAAAGTAAATAAAACAAATTAAAGAAAAACAAGCACCGCGTTCGGTTCCGTTCACGCGTAACAAATTGTGACCGAGCGGTATTGAAGTAGTAATGAAAAAGAAAACGAGAACATACCTACCCCTCTACCTTCCTCTGCTCCTTACCACTCCCACACTGGGATGCAAATTAGTGTGGCGAAAGTTTGTGGCTGTTTTAATGATTTTATAGCCCAAAGTCGGCTTGATTAATGAGGCCCAGGTTGTATACGCGTGTACTTCACTTGATATGGTCCGGCTAGTGCAGGGAAGCGTGCTTGTGTCCCCGATTTGTGAACGTCCCCGGATGGATGTGGCTGTCGAGTGCCGTGAATACGGTGAACGGATACGGAAATTGTGTTAAAATAATTTATGGTTATAGCACGAACGTTTGGTGTGGGTCGACCCCGATCCTGTATTGCGGACGCCGGTTGAGAAAATATTGCATTAAAATAACATGTACCGTAAATTGCATAATGGTTCGTGGGTACCGTCCGCACACGGTAAACTGTTGGGCCAATAAATAAAATTGACCAGATAAAACATAATTAATGCTATTGTGCGTGAAGTAATGTGCCTTTGATGAAGTGCAGGCCAATCTCGGCACCATCAGGGGCAAAATGGTCATAAGGGATAAAACAAATATGAAACAACTTGTTAGCTTTGGCAACAATGCAAATAATTCTTAAAAAAATACTGCAAACCACTAAAAAGCGTGTCACGGAGTCGTTTTAGTAGCTCGACAAAGAGAGTGCTTTATTTCATTTGAAATAGTGTGCAATAATTCAATTTCAATTAGTAGACCGAACAAATAAGGAATGTAAGAATACGAGAATTATATAAAAAATAACGAGGTTTTTAAAGATTCTGGAAAAAGTAGAAAATACAGGATTTTCTGCCGTTTCTAACAAAATTTGCAGTAAGTTTGCTTGAATTTTTCAACAGTTTGATATGCATTTTTTCTTGAATTTTCTTCATTTCATCATGTGATAAATGTTTTAAAAGGCGTTTACAACTGTTTTCCATTGATATACAAAAAGCAAAACATGCTAGACAATTTAAATAAAACAATTTGAATAAAAATTTAAAATAAACGATAAAAAGCCAAATGCTACCTATGTTTAGTAATGTTTAGTTAAAAAATTGCACAAGTTTTTATATCTGTTATACAACCAGAAAAAAATACAATTTGCGGCATGACAAAAAAAGGATATTTTAGGGATTTATCCTAAATTGAATGAGAAGATATTAAAACTTACTCGAATGTTTTGGGAATTATTGTTGACTAGTCATTATCATCAATGGCGTACGTTCTAAATCGTATTACTCAAATCCATTACTTAGTATCAAGTATACAGAAAAGATTTTTCGAGTACAGAGTTAGAAGACCGGAGAGTTATATTAATTGGACTACAGTTGACAGTTGTTTTTAAGTATGACTGAAAGTACCCAAAGTCAAAGAGTGTTTCCTGGGTATGATGATGATAAGTCCCACCTCTTACCCCAACACAGGTTTGAGAAAGACGAAATTATCTTTGCGATATTTTTAATCTTATGGTCTTAATCTTAATCTTAAACAAAAAAACGAGTAAGTGGTGGCGTCAATATGCATTTTGAATATTTCCCTGTATCATTCACAATTCCAAGACGCTTCCAACCTGATTCCACTGAGGAGAAAACGGGCCTCACTTCACCACAATGGTATGCCTAGGCATCCTTTACATGGCGCTCCAGAACCCGTGAATGGAACTGTTTCACCATATTTCAGGACACGGCTGCAACATGCATATGGCCAGTTCCGCTAATACCAACTGGTGGTTTTAGGTCACTACCTTCCGAAGCAGGGAAATCCAATGCATCTGAAATCAGCCACGTTAAAAACATCATTGTATGAATCTTGCCGTGACTTCTTAAATTGTGCACACCGATTTAGCAATTTAGAAAGTATAAGAAAAATGGTTTCAAGTTAGATCGAATACGTTAAAGTCACAAACTAAAGTTAAATGGAATGTATTGCCCGATCATTTGTTAAAAATTATAATATAAATCTTGATAACCGTCAAAAACCTTAATCACTACGACGAGTCTCTGCTGCAAACCGGCAGAGCAAAGATGAAGGTCCAACAAGCGACAAGAAGTCTTGCCGTAGTTCTATTGACTAGCCCTGAATATGGAACGAGATAATTGAAACGAGAAATAAACGCCATGAACGATAGTGAAATATTAGCATGAAAAACATTAACCCCCGCCCTTGTTTTTAGCATCAAAATATGCTTCCCAGCAGACAAGAAGGCACGATTCCATTTAAATTGGTATAATATTAATCAACGTAATCAAAACCTGAACCAAAACGAAGATGGATATTCCGTTGATTGAATATCAATGAAAATGCGCATAGCCTGGGCTGCGTGTAAACCATAAATTTCACATCGTGGTCTCGGGAATACTTCGGGATCGCTTTACTCGCTGTTGCTTCCCGTTTTTGCAACAAAAGCAGAGCAAGAAGCAAGTACGACCTGGTCGATCCACCAACATCAAGGTCCGGGCAGTACGGACGGATGGAATTTTTACGGACATTGGTTTTAATTTATTGCTAATTTTGAAATTTAATTTCAAAAAAAGCCAGCCAGAAGGACGCCCTTGGTGGAAAAATCAATCGATGCGAGAAAATTCGATCCGCTTTCCGCTCGACCGTGTACCGTGATAGTCGCTGATTTTTAATCTAGTTTTCATTATGGAAATACACGGAAATACAAATCATCTTCTTCCTGACGGCTTTTGTTTACTGCTTCCTTGTTTATCAGTGTATCGAAATCTTGTAACAGCAAATAAGCCATCGTGCCGGGCACATCCAAATTGTACACAGTTCGGTAACTTAATCATCGTGGATCAGACAGCCAAAACAAAACAAACATACCAAAAACAAACAAATAAAAAAAGACAAAACACGGGGCAAGCTGAAATTTAAAATAACTTTTCAACTCTCGACACAACAGCGACTTCCCTTACTCGCCAGACCGCTCCGCTCTTCCATGCCAGACACCGAAATGGCATTTATGTAGCCATCAGGGGGCCCTTGTAAAGCTTCCTTCAGCACTGATGGTAGATAATTACATCGAGTCAGAGCTTAATAAAAATATGACGTAATGCTTATCCCACGCTGTCCCCAGTGTGTAAGTGTGTGTGTGCGTGTGGCGAGAGGATGGCACGAACCGCGAACCTTTATGCTTCAATGCCCGCCCATTGTTGACGGGCGTTTGAGGGCACGAGCGGGCACGAAAGCGCTAGCGGGACCGAGCTGTTGAACGCATTTGAAACGATGGCGGCACTCGCCTGTCGACAGGAAGTTGAAGTGCTTTTCCTCTCGCGCGCGCCAAAGTGGAAGTGACTTTTTGCGCTGGATAATTAAAATTGACTTGTTGTGTTAGCGCGTCGACCGTGGAACCATCCAGCACACTTACTCCTGTTGCATTTTTTGCTGGTTGGCCCGACTGAGTGGGATCCACGGAGGAGGATGACGCTCAGGGCGCAGGGAAATATCTATTACGGATAACAACACCCCACGAAACTCGGTTTGTGAGAAGGTAGCGTTCACAATGCAGATTTATGAAACACACATACATACGCGTGCCAAAAACACACATACAGAGCCAAACGGAATGGAGAGGATTTTCCCCCCATTCGTTTCCATACTTTTATTTTGCCTTTTGGTCACTTCTGACTTCCCAATTACGAAAGTGGTCGCGTTCTGGTATGGTGTGTGCGCGCAATGCCCGTACTCAGCTCAGCTCAGCTCAGCGCCACTGATATGGGATATTCCAATTTTCCGCACAGACACAGCTTAGCACAAAGCGGGAGAAGATTAAAGTTAGTGACATTTACGTCACTAATGAAGATTTCTTTATTTCTTCATCCGCTCGTAAGGGTAGCAATGTCGGTAAGGTAGATGGGGATGGGGACGGTGGAAGTTTGAGGACAAAGCTATGAGTAAGAGACTGTCTAATGGTTTTTTAGCTTGTACGACCCAGTTTTGTGCTTAATGTGATGCTTAAAACATGCTACGCAATCAAAGAAACAAGTGTAATTAAAACGATAAAAGAACAATGGGCACAATATAGGTATTATGGTGGAAATCATAAGTTTTCCGTTAGAAGAAAGTGATTTGCTGGGTGAAATATTCACATTATAAAACAATTATCTGATATGTCTCAAACGCAGCAGAATGTTGAAACTTTCTTCGTATCTTATTGTTTAATTTTCTTAATAGAAAGAATATAATAGAATGTAAAAACAAATATACTAAATTGTAGTACTAACTGCATTTGTACTAAAATTGTTCTAAAACCATTAGAACCTTCTGTGCCTTCGACAGGGGCAGCTTAGGTTCAACAGTATAACTTTCATTTAATAATAATTGAAAAAAAACCATCAATTTACTAATGTTGTTTAAAATATCGTTTTAAAATGTTAATAAAATTAATAATAAAAACTTGGCGACTAAACAAAAAATTCACATCGTTTGATGTTGGTTTATCTTCCGCATTCGCGTTTTTCATACATTCTGAGTACAATTGAAATTTATTAAAAATAAAAATACAAAAAAAAACCACCAAAACAATGCATATCAAATCGTACACATTCGCAAGGCCCACGTAATGATAACAAATGGCTCTTGGAAAGATAAATTGAATTGCTGATGAGCGCTTTACCCAAACACCGGTAACGCCATTGGCTGGGTGTACTAAACGCTTCAACTGTCGTTGGTTGTGGGTGATTTTTGTTTCTCGTCTCTCTCTCTCTCTCACCAACTGAAAAACTCGAATTTCGTACCATTTACCGACGATGCTAACCACACGACACGCGCCATCCTCATTGGCACCGGAGCAACGAGACGCGCCATCGCATTTGTCGAGACGAAATGGGATTGGATTTGCAATGGGAGCCACAAATTGTTTGCCACTGCTAGCGCTAAGTAATGGAGCTGTAATGAGGGGCGGGCTGGATGGCAGGCAGCTGAGGCAGGTGCCAAAAATGGGTGCGCTATTAACGTTTGGGACGCAGCATTCCTCGTAAGCACCGAATCGATCCAGCGCCAAAATAACGAACGCATCCAGTAACGAGGACATCCGTCCGTTTCAATTCGTTAAACCCGGTTTGTCTTTGCATCGCGTAGAGTCTTTTTTCTTCTGCGTGGTTTATATCTCTGCGTGTGTGTGGTTGTGTGTACCGATCCGTTACTCAGAACAATAAAAAATGAAATCGTTTCGCTCTCTGCTATTTGCGAGGAAACAAAGCAAAAAGAAAAGAAAAAACGCTCCCCTTACAAACACCCACCACACACACACGGGACACCACTACTAGGAAGGATTGCCGAACGAAGGAACGCCCGCAGGAATGGATAACCATTTACCAATTTCAATTGGTCTTACCGACCGGCGTAGTAAAGGTAGGCAGATTTGGGGAACAGGAATGCGGGGAAAAAAGGGTAGCAAAACGGAAAACATCTTTGTGCGAACCCGACCCATGTTCGGGTTATCGAGTGAAAATATTTACTTTGCCACCTGACCTGCGGAGATGTCCCGAGCTGTCCCGGAGTCCAATGGCGGTGACGGTGCCGGTTGCTTTATGGCTACCTCACTGTGGCCGCTTTCGACCGCTCAGCATAGGGCGGATCAAATTAAGTTTTATAACTAAACTTACGTCAGTCCGTTCGGTGGCAGGAACCAGTACCGGCGAGTGTACAAGCATGTCTATTTGCTTAAGCATGTTTTGTTCCAAACCTTATTTTTCCAACCGGATGAGCTTTGCCACCCCACGAATGGGAGCTATTCGTTTTTCTGATCGTACAACCCCTACCACGGATCGCTTATCGTAAATGGTTTGGTGTTTTTTCTTCCTCTTTTGGTTTTGGTTCTTTTTTTCACTCCAAGGGAAGAAAAGGCCAAAGATGTGTGGGAAAATATTTATCCTTTTTATTTGCTCCCCTCGTTTCCCATGCACCATTCCCTGCAAGCTCTTTACCAATTCTACCCAAAAAAAAAAATACCGAATAGAATAACGCTTTTCTATTTCGCCCTTTTGTCCTGCTGGGAAAGTAAAAACGGGGATTTTCGGGGAAAAAGTTTGGCCGGTTTTATCGCTCTTTGCGGA
>CM028106.1:39066444-39170639 GCA_016170015.1 Anopheles longipalpis | reverse complement strand
AGGGAACGCTCAGTTCAGCGCCCATCCACGATCCCCGGACCGACCATCGCCGTAGCCGTTCGCTGCCAGCAGGAAGCCGCAAAAAAGTAAATCAATTTTATCTGCCACCATTATGACCCACATTGCTCGCTACAGTCAAACGTTTTTTTTTTCGTTATTGTTGTGCTATTCCTAAAGCCACAAAAATTAATCAGTTGATAAAAATGCACAATGTGTCGTGCAGCAGCCGTGACATCATTTCGTTCACCGAATATTCGGTACGCAATAGTTCCCGGAACAAATAAGGTCTTTAAACTCTTCACACACGTATCGGAGGCTTTCCTTGCCTCATTACTCAAACATTGTAAGCGCAAAGCGTACATTTACTCCGGTGCCATAGGATCACAAACACTTATGCACGGGTGTCCTATACAGGAAAGGATTTCAGATGCCTGTACTACCAACACACAATACTTACAATACTAATGATGTGTGCTTCGCTTCGTACACATCCATATCAACCACGTGATTTTTCCTACACTTCGTCCTACCACTGGGAGCGTGTTGCATCTGTCTGTGTGTTGGTGTTGGTGAATAGCTCCTACTGTCGTATCTGAGCTTTGTTTGTGTCCGAATTTCGCTAGAGCGCTGTGCTGTGATTGCTACTAGTACTGCATCAGCACCGTATATCGAGTCGTAACGCACACCTGCAAAAGCACGTGAGCGGATTCGAGATGAATCTCGGCACTTTACGAGACACACTCGGGTGCGCCCGGTCATGCTCTCGTTTAACCCGAGAACCACATGCTCTATCAAAACAGAGCAATCACTTTCCGAATTTTGATGGATGATGCCCATAAAGCTGGTGTCGTTGGAGTTATTTTAAGCTAGTGTATTATCGTAAACGAACATTTTGTTTGTCATTAGAATATCGTATAATACCGCTCAATATTGAATATGTAGCTTTGTTAGTGAATATTCTAAACAATATCGTACTATCTTGCAAAAAACTGAAAAGCTCATAGTGATGGAGACGCCTGGTACTTTATACATCGTAGTAAAAGAAATCGCTCGTACTTATGGGAAATGGAAAAGTTTTGTTGCATTTATTATTATGCAGTACAATCTCATTTATTTTTTTAAAATCTAAATACAATTTAATAAAACATTTGTACAACAAAAAAATAAAAATCATAGCCTCTGATTATTCTCATGGAGACGCCTGGTTGTTCATACCAATGAATGTATGCATCAAAACATCTAATAAATGAATAACCAAATTTTTATGAAAAATAACAATAATTTTGAACCACAAAAACTGAACTTATTGAAAAGTTATACATCTTTACTTAAAATATCAAATTCAAAAACCCCGTTATAATTGTCACTTATTAAAAATATAGCGAGATAAGGAGGCGCATGGTGTTTCACGAGTTTCATGCATGTCCAATACTGAAATTCAAGATATCTTCTGTCGGTTTTTTTAAATATGTAGTTTGACGTTTGGAGTTTTAAACGAAGTTGTTATTATCGATCCATTTACAGAGGAAATGAGTTTACTAATTGCACGATAAATTATCTTTCTTCCAAATTATGAACAACAAATTACAAAACAAACTGTGCCTAAGTATAAATATGCTAAGACAAAGCTATATGGTTGAAACGTACACAAACCTATACTAAACATTTTACATAAGCAATGATTTACTTGGTTTCAACTAAATTAAATTTCGACTGGTCATCAAAACTTTTCAACTTTTATATGGGAAATAATACAACTAGGTTTAAGTATAAGACTCTCTTTTTTTGTAATAGTTTGACAAATTCCGTCTTAAAGTTCTTAATTCTAACCATTCTTAAAATAAAAAACAAAAGAAGCGAATATCAGTCAAGATACATACACATTGAGCGCAGTAAAAATAAGCTTTTATAAATAGCACATCTATTTCGTAACGTTAGTAAATTCTATGACGAGAATACCACGGTGTACAAATCTTTTACAACAACATTCCACCAAGCACCCGTTTTTTTTTCTTTCTATGATTCAACAATCGCTTTGCGTTGGAAGCGCGAACTATATCATTCATTGTGTCCTTTCGCCCGTCTGCTGGAAGCTGTTCAACCGATCGCTCAATGCATTCAACTCCTCCCATAGCAATAGCTTTGCTGCAGTTGAAACACTCACTGTAAGCAGCCAACAGTGTGCACCAACACAAGCACGCTAGAGCTAGTCCAGCTTCCATGCTTCTGTGCTATTTTGCAACTACTAGCCGAGCTTTTGCGCAGTAGAGAGATGCCGTTTTCATGAATATGTTTTCCCTTTGAATATTATTTTCCACTCAATGCAAAAGGGGAACGCGTCAAAATTGTAAACGACATTTCGAGCAAGGTTTTGATTTCAATCGTTCCTTATAGGAATGCATCCATCTTTTGATCTGAAGCGAAAATAAATATCATGTTACAAAACCGGACAGAATATACTCAACCTATGATACCGCGTTTAGCAAAAAAAAAAATAGAACTCCCAATCAAATCACCTCGCTTCTCAACAATGCTGACCCCACTATCCTGCCATTGATCTCTCGAACTGTGTGTGTACGACCCAAGATAAGATCGAACATTTGCAATATGTTTCTATCAAAAGTTACCCGCTCATAGCCCGAATGACTTCATCTCTATGATACTCGCGAAAGCTTAGTGACGTTTACCACACATTCTCCCTCAAGCTCTATTTTCAACCTAGCATGCTGAGCACAGATCTCTCTCTCTCTCTCTCTCACGTAACCTTCAACCGTTTCAAGTTTGAGATAAAATTTCTGGGATAAAAATTGCAAACTCCCAGCACAGAATTTCCCATGCACAGGGAGTAAACGTCACAAGCACGGAGCTGATATTTCGTCCCGAAGTAACCTTGGTCGTATGCTGCGAGAAACGGTACCCAACGCAAGAGAGATGATGAGAGCAGCTAAAACGACCTGAGTGCAAGGACACTTGCGAAACTTACGCGCCCGTGAGATGCAGAGCTTTGCAAGCGAGTGTGAGCGTTACAAAAGGAACGCAACATCTCGAAGGAACGAAAAGGCAAGGACATTTAGTGATGCTGATGCTGCCTGGCTGACACTTTATCCACGAGAGTTTTTTTTACAAACTAGCTTTTCGGAGAGAGAGATGTATCGCTATTTCCTTCGCACTCTGACCACTTCGTTCTTTATAGTTGAGTGTGAAAGGATGAATGAACAAGCATATGAAAGCAAAGAGATACTCAATGAACGAGAGAGCAAGAGAGCGAGAGAGAGGGAGAGAGAGAGCGTACTTGTTTTTCCAGCGAATAAGGGCGTCATGTCATCATAACCGTGAATCAACTTCTCCAAAAACCACCTTTTTCAAACGTTTAGTTTTATAGCGGCCCTCCTGCAGTAGCCTATACGCGCCCGTACGCACGGTTCGCTGTTCGGTTGTTCGGTTCTATACCAGGCTACAGACAAAAACACACACTTGTGCTGACAGTGTGACAGCCAGGCCTGTGTGATTCCTCGCGTTGTGTGATTCCCTCCACGAACGTGCAAAAGTTAACCACCCCGTTTTTGCCTCTATACGGTATCCAGTACAGTATAACCGTGCCGTGTCGTATTGCTTTTTTGTTTCTTCTCTGTGCCACTCTCACAGCCCCACAGACAAGTGCGTGTTTCGATTGTTTCACATTAAACGAAAAGCTAAAAATATAACGGGAAAACACGGATTTCCCGGCTGGAGAGAAAAAAACCCGTACCAGCGGGCAGCATATTTTTCCTACACAATGGTGCCACCGTTGCTTCACGTGCTAGTCGTACGTGTGACGTAGTTGTGCAGTGCAGTGTTACGCCAGCAGCCAGCAAGTGTAGCAGGCCCACCCAACGCGTTGTCCATCCGTGTAAGACGCACACGGATGCTGAAAACATGGCTGTGAAGGCCACGGGAAAATTGTGACCAAAAAAAAAGTAGACGGCAAACAACATACACACGTATACACATACAGAAGCACAC
Organism: Anopheles longipalpis; assembly: GCA_016170015.1. Taxonomy (NCBI): domain Eukaryota; kingdom Metazoa; phylum Arthropoda; class Insecta; order Diptera; family Culicidae; genus Anopheles; species Anopheles longipalpis. The sequence goes on along the minus strand of CM028106.1, from coordinate 39,166,637 downwards.
ACAAACACAAAATCTGCGTCCACATTTCGTGCGTGTGTCCGCTTGTGATGGTGGAAGGCTATCAACAACAGCACGAAAGAAAGAGAAACACTACTCGAAGGCGGTGGCAGTGTTTGTTGCATTTCACTTTTGAATCGGCAAAGGACAAGGTTTAAACCATACACACTTCGTAGTCCGCATCTTCCGTTTGGTGCCAGCTGGTGCGGTTCTTCGAATAAAGCGGGCGACCGAGTGTGGCAAAACCGACAAAAGCAAAACCCCCTGTGTAGGGCGATAGAACACGTCGTGCACACGGGGTGCTAAAGAGCAAAAACCGGATCCACACCATCGAACTCGCCTGCAAAATCTAATTAAGTGCCACCACAGCCAATCCTTTGCCGTGTAACATTCGGGTCCCTCGGGAGGGCTTTACTATTTTCAAGATCTACTGCTGTTGACATTGCTGGCGAGCCTCCCGCCAGCAGCTCGTCCAGCTTGCAAGTGTGCGCGCAAGTGTGTTCGTGACCATCCACGATCGTGACGTGATAGTGACAAACCGTCGTCGCGGTCGCGTACCACTCTTAGCGTGTCCGGTGCTTTTACAACACCAAACAAAATACACGCACAACACAAGCATACACACACATACACAGATACAAATACACATGGGAAGAGAAAGAGATGCACACGCCTACACGCACTGTTGTTCACACCTCGCATTGTGTGCGGTAATCAGTTTACATAATTGTGCTCCGACCCCGAATGAAACACCAACCTTTGCTTCTACGTCACCTGTCTGCCAGCAGCACTTCTGCGAGGGCACTTTATAATAAGCATTCCAAAAGGGATGTGAACAGGGTTGACAGCGAGTGCAACCATGCAGCCATTGCGGTTTAGTGTCAATGGTTTTTGGTAGCCTTGACGACTTTCCCCCCCGAAATAGTTACTACTGCTGCTGCTGGGACCGCAATCCGTTCCAACCACCACCGCGTGGACGAATAATAACGAAGGATAATTATGTGACTGACGATGTCAGCTGCACGCGGCAAGCAGCTATTCCTTACAGCAGAACCGCTGAAGTGTTCCCATGCAGTTGGGCAGGTTGTGTTCAATCTAAAGTGGAATTTGGAAGCAGAAAATAGGGTCCATGAAAGCTGTGGTGCTGATACGGTTTTTGTATTTTCTTTCCAGTGTAGAAGTCGAAAATATTTCACCCTCCTTACCCGAGAGTATACGTTAACGGTTTTGGGGCATGTTACAGCTAAAGCGTCGTGTTAATGACAGTGTTCAATTTTCGAAAACGCCCCGGTTGCAATGCGCTTTATCGAGACATTGTCCGTTGCGTGAGTGCTAGGTTGCAGGATGTCCTTTTGGATCCGCTCGAGTATTGCCATATCGTCGGAGTGAGTTTACTGTGCATGCAATCTTCACCTTACATCTCGGAAAAGGTGCCCTACAACGACACGCCTTGTTTTCTGGTGCGAAAGGTGAAGCCTTCTCTATGAGGCTTTGGAGCGAAAAAAAAGGTCTTGTGATTTTTCGTTTTGTTTAGAAGAAGCTCGAATTTTCGAAACGGCGAAACGAACCGAGTGTAGTGCGTTTGTTCAACCAGTGCAACATAAAGCGTGCTATGACATGAGCAGCAGTGGCAGTGAAGTGATTCTCGCACCCAACCGCACACCGCATCCGTACGTACAGTTGCATCATCCCGCAGAACCCCATTCGGTACGGGCAGATACGGACTACCCTTCCGTACGGTACGGCAGGCAGGGCGCAATAGAACGCACAGGGGGCCTTTGGCGCGGAACGTTACGCCGCGGCACGTTATTTAAAGCTACTACACCGCCTTACGCACCGAACCGTTGCTCATTCTGGCAGCGTTACAGCAATACACCTCCACGGATCAGCAGCAGCAACAGCAGCAGCGCGTACCTTCGACACAAGATACGGCCACCGTTTGTAACGGTTCCGCAGTCGAAAACGGTCGGGCGGGTTATAGCGAACAGCAACAGCAGCAGCAGCAACAACACACCCCAGGAAAGTCACCCAACACTCTACTGCTACACTGTTGCTGCGTGATCGTACAAATTACACCCGTAGCACCCGGCCGGAGTCACGTAACAACGACGGCGTCGGCCAAAAAGCCCACCATAGGTGACGATGGTGGTGGTGGCGCCGGCGGAGGAGGAAGCGGAGGAGGAAGCGGAGGTGGAGCGGGAACGAGTGGACGGACACCCGTCTGTCGCTGCAACACGCAGTACAAGCTGCAAGATCTGAAAGCACTAGCCGCAAGTCAAAAGCAGCAGAAACACCAAACTTTAGCCACCTCGAATGTCCAGTCATCCTCCACCAGCGCCATCAATGCCATCGGAACTGCGCCGTTGCAGGGCATACTGGCGAAATCGTCCACTACCGGGCATCGGCAGCATCAGCCACTGCAACAGCAACACTCGTCCCAATCGCTTGCATACACTGGTTCAACAGGACAACCACCACCACCGCCACCGCCGCGCCAAAGCCAGGAGCTTTCGAACGAGGAGCTGATCAAGTTCCTGCAGCAGATCAATGCCGATATTAAGTGGATTGAGCAGCTGCAGCAGTACAAGTACGAGATCGAAAAATCCACCTCCACCGACAAAACAAATGCGCGGAACATTAACAAACCGACCGTTACCACTGCCCAGCTACCTCTCGCCAATGGGCATCTCGGGAAGCCAAAGTCGGAACCGATGCTACCCTCCGTGGCAGCTGCAGCCGGAGGCACCAGTACGGGTGCCATCTCCAAAACGGAATTCTTCGATCGCAACCTCAAACAGAGACATTCATCACGTTCGGTTGATGCTAGTACCGCTCGGCGTGATGAAGAGGAGTATGGGAAGGATGGTGGCAACGGGCATCAGCGTCACTCATCCGGGCCGAGTGATCTGCAGCTGCTAAAGTCGGACATCTCCGAGTGGTTGCTGAATTTGCCGCTCAAGAAAAGTGTCGAGTTTCTGCAGAAGGCCAAAAGTGCTCAGCTCAAGTACGAGAAGGAACAGGAGTTACAGATGCAGCTGCAGCAGTTGGCGAAGAAACCGCTGCAGCGCCAGATATCGGGCGGGACTGTCGATCGGGGTGTTGCTCAGCAGCAACCGGCAGAGATCGCGCTAACACGCGACGATATACTCGAGTGGCTTAAAAAGCAGCAGATCTTCAGCAAGGTCAATGAGGAAACGAGTGCGACGAAGAAATGTAAGGATAAGGAGGAGATCACGATGCACCATTACGATCCGTCGAGAATATCGCGAGGTGCTGCACCGGGACCCGTACCCAGTTCGAGCTCGTCAGCAGCGAAGCTACTAAAGCGTCACTCACTCGGACCGAATGAGGAGTTCTTCCATAAGCAAACGACTACCGACTGGATACAGTACCCGCTGCGGCAGCTTAAGAAGCACACATTCGATCCAACACAATCAAGCTGCACGGACGTACGGCGCAAAGAAGTCCGGACGGAGCATAGTCACCGGGAGCGTAAGTTGCGCCATTCGGCCAGTGAGGTAGTTACGTCGTCCCAGTCCGATCTACCGGTTCACTCGCAGTCGCAAACACGCATAGCACCTCAGAAGCCGGAACGAACCTTCCGGTATCATTCACGCGATCGGGCACCGGTCACCACCGTAACCACCACGCACCGGCAACACTCGATGCCGCAGATTCCGCTCCATCAGCAACAACACTTCCAGTATCCTTCTTCGCAACCGCAGCCACAACCGTCGACATCGACATTCGTGCCTCAGGCGCCGATTAAGTCCGCCAAGAAGGAACGCTCCCGACGACACCGGACGCAGCGTTCAGCCACTGTCGGCGATATCAACCAGTTCAACAAGTCCTCCCTGGCGGTGGGAGCATACCATAAGGGTGGCGGTCCCGGCGGTGGCGGTACCGTACCGGCCGCCGGTTCCCATTCCCGTTCCGCCGAACGAAGTGCCTCGTTGACGCGCTGTCCGGATCCAAGCTGTTCGGTGATGTCACTGTGTGACGATCCGAACTGCTACATGTTTGGNGTCCCGGCGGTGGCGGTACCGTACCGGCCGCCGGTTCCCATTCCCGTTCCGCCGAACGAAGTGCCTCGTTGACGCGCTGTCCGGATCCAAGCTGTTCGGTGATGTCACTGTGTGACGATCCGAACTGCTACATGTTTGGTGGTGAAGGTGTTCAGCCGACTGTCGCCACCACCAGCTATTACGATACGCCCCGGTGTGCCTCGTTGCCCCGTGTGCTCCCGAAGAGCACGCCCAAGTGTGGCCCCATGTGCTACGAATGTAACAACAAGTGTAACTCGCTGCCCCGCTGTACTGACGCGCGCTGTCAGATCGGTGCCCCGTTCGGTGGCCCGTCCGCAAAGGCGAAGAGCAACTCACTGCCAAGAAATGTCGAGAGCTACATGTACCCGCAGCAACCGCAACAGCAACAACACCAGCAGCAGCTACCACAGCCGGCGTTACGCGGTGCCGGACGGTTGTCGCGCGAAGAAAGCCGCTGCTCACTGCCTCGCTCGTCATTCAAGTCGTCGAAAAAGCGTTCCGCGTCCGCGTCCGGATCCGGTTCGAACGGTTCGAAGCTCACAAAGTCACTGTCGGCGGCTTCGCTCAATTCGCGCCGACGTCGCCACAAAACAGTACACTTCGGTGAGAATTTGCTGCGCGAGGTGTGCCAAAATCGAAAGCTAATCCAACCGCTACAGGAAACCCCGTCCGGATCGGCACCGCTGCAGCCAAATATTCAGATGCTGTACAACTTCGTGGAAGGTGTGCTCAGTGCCTGGGTTGACGATGAGGATGATCCCAACAAGTCCGGTCCGGAGTCGGAACCGGAGCGGGGTGCTGTGCTAAAGCCGATGCACCGGTGCAATCGGGCACGGTTCCAAACGATACGACGCGTCGTTAACGAGGCCGCCGAGCTGAAGGGTTCGTCCAAGCTCGGTAACTCACGGTACCGGCATCGACATTGGCGTGGTACGGCCAAGGACTGCAACGAGCGTTTTCTTCGCAAGGTAGTGTGTTGTTTCTTGCAAAAAAATAATAATAAGCTAAAGTCCGATACTCAAATATCCTAACAACAAAGCTTTGCCAAAGATTTATTTGTTCAAACGTACGGTTTGAAACATATTTCCAGATTGTCTGAGATTATTCGCACATTATCTAAATATTTTTTGATGTTCCAAATTTATGAATTTATGCTACGCTTTGGGCGCTCTAGAATTTCGTCAGTTTATAATGGCAAAATCGGCCTTCTTGGAACGCCTTGCTTTATGTAAGTAGGACATCGCTCAATATCCGACAAAGAATGGAAGAATTCAATTGCGATTCTGTTCCACGAAGGACCCAATCTGGAACACCGTAGATGCAGCGGTACGGAAAGATATGTTATATGTTTTATTCCATTTCTTTCGTACGACGCTTTTCCAATTGCAAAACATGAACCACAGAAACCGCCCAAAGGATGGACCAGAATTGAATCGATGGAAATGCTTTCAATATCGTTACCGTTTGCGTTGTAGTTCACAATCAGGCTCAATGCCAAGATATTTTGTTGTACATCAGTCGCACTGCGATCGGTGGAAAGGAGAGCATTGCAAATAAGTTTCCCAACATTTCCACTTACCCTTATCTCATCCACCCAGCTTCCGGTTGATTGTGTAAAAGTGTATAATGTTGCCTATTGCGTTTTTTTATGGTTTGCTGCAGTTCTTTTGCTTACCCATGTAGATGGCTTTAGAGGCAAATGGTTAAAAATAGTTTAATTCACCCTAATCGTACAAAAATTGCACGACAATTCAATCCCAGCTTATCTCCCCCGGTGTGACCTTGGGTTGTCGGTCGGAAGGCTTGCCGTACGTACCCGTTTCCCGCCACTGCACCATCCGTCAGACAGTGTTCGCCTTTCATTAACTTCGCCGGAAGCTAATTAAGCTTCGACGACCTGTAAAAACCTTGACTCCGGCTCCGTGACTGGTGTGTGGTGGCCGGGCCTCCAATAGTCCATGGGAAGCTGTATCATATTTCTCATCGCCATGGTGGAAGGTTTCGTGTGAAGCGAAGAAACCATCCGTGCCCTGCGGGTGCTCCATCATGGGTCGGTTGTTTGTGCAAGGCTCTACACACCCACAGAACGAAAAAAAAGAAGCGAAACCCCGGGATTCTGCCTTCTCCGCTACGGATGTAATGGGAGACATATTTCTGTAACGAAACATCTTCGTATCCTGTTCTAATCATGAAACCCAGTTGCAGTTTCCGTTTTTGTTTTTTATACATTTCTACCATGTTTGCCATCGGTTGGGACACGTTACGCTCAAAATGGATCGAACTTTCGAAGGCTCGTTACGTTTGCGTCGGGCCTTCGTTTTACTTTTTTTTTGTTTGCTCGTTTTTGTTTGTGTGCGCCCACTGCAAAAACCGCTAGCGAAATCGTTTTCCCCGCAGGAAATCGTTGATTCATGCTACCCTGGAGGTCGATAATTTGGGAAGATTTGGGCCACACACGTTAAAACACGGTTCAAAATTGCGCTATGCTGCGAAACCCGATTTTTAACCACCTCCTCCTGCCACGCCAGTCTCGTGGCATTGGAAGGAGGAACTATTCAACGCTGAACCACGCCAAGCTACGTCATACGCTACGTAGCGGTACGGCGCATGCACACGCTGGCCTCGGCTTGGTAGCCGATGACGTAGATCGACACTGCTACTTCAGTACGGCAGAAAGGAAAAGAGAAATCGACAATGCTACAGCATCTGACACTGCCCTATCTCACACCGAGACGACGTTGACTATATCTCGGTTTCGGTTGCTGGGAGTCGGTCGGCCAATGGGTAGAGCAGCTTCCACAAACTAAAGTGTTGCATCACACGACTAGCGAACGGTTGTACATTGTACGGGAGAACATACTATCACCAACACCACCTTCACCACTATCCCCACTATCACTAGCCAGCACAGTGAGGCGTGTTCGCATAATGTACACATTTATCTCGACACCAGAACCATGACTTTGCTCCCTTCGACCCCATACACCTCTTGGTACACCTGTCCCTGAACGCACCATTGTGTACGGAAATACGGACAACAGGCGCGTCTGCTACGGTGCGTTTTGCTGACTTTTCCGGTTTCTCATCCCGTGTGGCTATGGTGGACAGGAAACTAGCAGCTACCAGCTTCGGCCTGCTGATGTCCAGGCATTCCCCACCGGTCACCTCTGATGCAACTGCACAGTGGGAATACGGTTTATAATGCTTCGTTATATGCATATGTTTCGAATGTACCTATAAATGGTCGTAAGATGAATCATTATCCTGACACTGTATAACACGTGTTTACACGTCAATTATTTTAATGTAATGTATACGAAAACTGTTGCGAATTACTTCACAATTGTTGTACAATTTTGTAAGCTTTTCAAAATAATATTGGAAGAACAAATGTGATTTTTGCGTTTTTTTGTCTTTAAGAAGTGAGTATTTATTGTGGATAATTTTTTGTCTGCTAAGTTGTCTAAAATTATGGAAAATTTTTGCATTCCAGATCAAAACACAATCTTTCCTTTTAGGCACAAAAACGAATCGCATTGATGGAAACAAGTGCTAGTCAATGCTAATGCTGAACTCATTACATATATAACTGACGAAGAAATTTCCACCCACTATTCAACAAATATTTGTTACAAAATGTGGCCAAGCATGGTCGCCATTCTTCCATACCATTCTTCTCTGGTGGTTTGTCGAAAAGGATCCTTGTAATATATAACATGCTTTTGGTCCCACCACAAATAGAGCAAGATTTTATGCGCGTGAATAATTCGCTTTCTCAGTATCTGGTGTTTCGTTTTTCTGTGTTTAGAATTTTTATACATTTTGCCCCGTAAGCATTTCTGTTCATAATACAGAATAAAGGTAATGTTTCCTACAAATGACGCATTTTACACTGAAAATCGATCATGATTAAGCTCAGGAAAATAAACGAAACCATTAAAAATGACCAATTATAATGCTGTAATGTTATTACCACATGTCCAAGCAATAAAAATACATTCCTGCACATAACATATGCCATTTCTGCCCGTAATATACCGGCTGGTTCAATTTTTTTTCAAACGTTTGAAACTCAGAAATGCTCAGAAAAGAGTGATAGTAAAACAGTTATAGAAAATATTCAATTTAAAATTAATATTTTCAACTATTTTAAATTTTTTTTATTTTTTATTTTTTACAAGCTATCCAATGTTCGTTTTATCAATCATCTCCACTACTAGAAAAAAATGTGTCTGAAAATGTTGCCTTTTCAACTTTGTAGGTACTTTTATTGAAGATTCTGAACAATTTTTTATTTAAAGTAATATTTTATTGAAAATATAACCGTATGAACCACGACGAATTTCCAACTGTGCTTTGGTGAGATTTTTAGGGGTTTGTTTAGGGGTTTTCCTAATTTCTCTATCACAGTGCCTCGTGGTGTAGTTGTTGCAGTTGCACCATTTACATGATACCGGGTCCATATGAAATAGTCTGACCATCCAAAACAACACCACAATGTAAGGAGCCGACCTTCCCGACTTCTACCCACCGTCCTATTCCCTCTGACCCATACTGACTTCGTGTCGGTGGAACGATTTTACAACGATTTGCTAACAACTGTGAACTGCCTCGGACAGGGGAAACGAGTAGGTGTGATGGGTACCTTCACTGTGGATGGCTTTGGAAGGGGGTTTCGATTCTGGTGTTTGGATCAGCGTTCTTCTTGTTTGGTAGTGTTTTTGGCCATGCCCGTTTGCTGGAACGTGCGCGTAAGCGTGCCTCAGCGTGTCTAATTGTAATTCGGAATTCAAATGAGTTTCAGCACGGCAGCTGGGCAAACTTCGACAGTCGACGGTCGAGGATGCTGACTGCTGTCTCCCATCCGCATTTTGGCGGGCGGCTCTTCGCACGGAGCGCACAGGACAGCAATGGATACGGATGCAATGTTTTGTGAAACTTTGTGGCACGGTCGCTGGTACGTTTCGAGAGAAGCGTGCCGCAAACGGGAGGGAATGGAAATTAGAAGTCGTTCCGAAAACGACTGCTGATTACATTTCCGATTGGAATTTTACGCTCTCCAGATCAAACAGCTGTCGAGCGTGTTGGAATAATTTCTAATGAGTACGCGCTTGGAGTGGGCAAAACGGTACCCACCGATATAGCACGTTACGTGATTCCTTGGAAACGTCAGTTTGTGCTTAGTTATTTCCGTCCATTTGTAATCACTTAGTCCCGCCGGGTGGGAAAACTCCATGACTGGGCATGATGGAAAATGTTTCCTGCTATGAATTAATTCTTCCAAGACCGTTTGGCTTCGCCAGCCAACATTCTTACAGCGCGATCGAACCCGAATCAGCCGGAATGGTTCTAGTGCTTATGTTCAATTTGATTAGCTTCGATTATGTTTCGGGGCAGAATCGCTGACCCGTTGCAATTAAGGATTGTTCGCAAAAGTTCGAGCAAAAAAAAACAAGTAGCAAGTAGCAAATGTATCTTCGAAACATCCAAATTATCACGCAGCAAGCGTAATGTCACTGTGGCCCCCATTTACTAATTATACATTTTCTCTCTATTTCCGTTTCTTTTCACCCTTTCTTCTTCCAGGTAGGTGATATGGTACCCGATGTTCGACCTTCGGAGTCGAGCTTCACACTAGTTAATTAGATTTAAAGATTCGATCAGGTAACGTAGCCCTATCCCCTGTAGCCTCGATATTTAGTCCTACGCGCGTAATGCAATTACGATCGAAAATTGGGCACCGGCAAAACCCATCATCGCCCACAGTCATCACCTTACTGACCTCGTCGGAAGTGATGATGATAAATCCCGGACTCTTGGATCGGATTCGAACGAAAGTGTCGGGGTATTGGAAAGAAAGAGGCAGAGATAGAGAGTGAAAAGGACCAAAGGCAGTGCTTCAAGCTAACTATCTGCGCGATTGACGAATTGAATCATATTGACGATCGAAATTTGATTCCCACATCGTAATAATCGCCCCTCGAACACATTCCACTCCTCATCAGGTGCTGATTTTTTTTTTTGCCTCTTCTCTCGGTCCGGTTCCGGATGTTTGATGTACCAATGTACTGCGATGAAACGAAGCTCCCGATACTCGCAAAAGGTCACCCGTTGCCATAACCCATGTCACCGGAACCCTCGTGTTTTCACCGACAGTCGAACAACGGTGGGAAAATCCAATCCATCTTTTTGCATTCCCAACGATGGTTGGGCGTAAATGTTTATGGGTGCCGTTGCGACTGATTGAGGAAAGCTTCAACAAGCTTCAAAAGACCGGTGTCCCGAGTGTACCGGTGGTGCGCAAATCGTTTCCCTTTTTTTCTCTCTCCCGGCAAACTTTGAGTGACAGGGGTCGATCCGAAAACACCAGTAACACCGGGGATGTACTGTACCGGAAGGTTTTGCGTTCCCGGAAGGCAGATAAAGCTCGCAAGAGGACTTGCGACTATATCGTATTAAAGCTTCTTAATCGTATTTCTTCTCCCTATCGAAGATGAACCGTCCTCACGGTGCTAAGTGATACATCACGCGCCCAACCATACGCACGCACACATACAAACAGAAAGAACCCTTGCCTTTTCCCTTTTCAAGACAGAATTGGCCAATCGGTTGAGATGGGAGAAAGTGTAGAAAAATTTAAAAAAAAACACGTCAGTTGGATGGATGTCACTAACATGTTTGGCCCGTCTTCTAAAGTCATCTTTTTCACTTTGAAACTTCATCACTTTCCACCCACAAAAAGATGGGATTTGGCGATGGTTTTTGGAAGGAAAAACTTTATTTTTATTTCCTCTTTTTGAGACCTCAGAACACATACACAACAGTGGTCGGTGGTGAAGATTTGAAGTAAATAGCTGCTCAACACAACCCGTCAATGGAAGGTGACAGCATTTGCAACAGATTTCGATTTGCATTTCGATCCACTTGGGAATGGCAATATCAACAACAACAGCAACAGCAAATCTGAATGTGGATGGTTATCGTGTTTGATTTGATTTTAAATTCAAAAGCACGAGTTTAGCATGTTCTTTCAAATAGAATTTCTACACTTGTATACTGCACATTGGTCCACAGATAGAACACATTCATCGCAATGTTGATGCTCTCGTACATCCATGGGACGAGTGTTCTGTTCAAAGCTTGATGAAGCTTTTTAGAGCTTCATTCGGTTGAATGGATAAACGAATGGATGAATAATTGAAAAATTGTTTTTATCACATTATCACATTATTTGATTCCCGTTCTATTGAATTTTGTCACTGAAAAATCTAACGTTACAATTTCGTTTATTAAGTGATTTAAAATTAATCTTCAGCTAAAAATGGAACGCTTGCGTTCAATGAAATTTACTCATAAAATCGTAACTTTCATATTTCTACATTTAAATTACATTTTCCATTTTTCTGCAGCAGTAAAATTAACAACACCCTTATAGATAGAGCGCTTAACAATGGGAAAACTGACTGCAGTCAGCGTTAAAAGCTTTCACTTTCCAAACCGACGCCGATTATAACCTCGATGTGCTGTAAAAGGGCTTCCGATAGAAGGGCGTATAACCTTTACTCCACACTGCAAAGAGATTGTTATCATTCTCAGGACATTGATATCTTTTCTACAAAAGAAAAAAAACACAAAAAACCCAAACCCAGCATCCCCTAGCCTTTGACTGCAATGCTATTTACTCTGTAACCAAGGGTTTCTGGGACTTTTTAGACCATCGCACCATTAGATCGGACTATTTTCCTATCACACCCCACCATCAACAAACGCCTATCCGGGGGCGGCCAACTAACGGACCAAGATGCCGGGTCTCTCTATAATTAAGCACTACGGAAAACACTCTGACTGTAACTGAATCCGGTAAGCCACAATAACAACAACGACCATGGGCCCTGCGGCGATGGTGGTTTCGTATATCCATGGTACGGGTAAACTGTCGCTCCGTCTCTCATCCACCGTTTGCGATGGGTCAGAAATTGAGTGGAAGAAATTTGAGAACTGCGAAACTGTTCCGTCGTCTATCTCTCTGGAGCAGAGCGATCGGTATACGTTGCAACCCGGAACAACAGTTCCTTCCAACAACAAAAAAACAAAAAAGAAGCAAAACACATCCGAATGAAGACATCGGTTGTGCGCAAAACCAGAAAATAGCTTCTCCGTAGGATGTGTTCTATTTTGAACGCTTGGGATGGTTTGGGAAATTTAGAGTACCCTTACATTCATCCGCCCTCCACCCAACGGTCCCCTCCCCCAAAGGTCCCATCATCAAAACATAAAAAAACTTACCGCCTTACCACCAAGCATCGACCAAACCGGGACACTGAACTTTTCCCGGAGGTGTGCTTTAAAGCAATCAGTTGGGGGAGAAATAAATTTTTAGAACCGACATCAACAAAACGAGAAACTGAACATTTGCCTTTGAACGCATGTTGCAGACTTTCTCACCGAGATAAAGTAAACAGGCACGATCGAGAAAAAAAAAATCTTCCGCTTAAAAAGCATCGACATTTGCCTAGATAAAGTGACCTTTTGCTTGAGTACATTGGCGCAGAAAGTTCAAGCATCAGGCCGGAAGAAAGAATGAAAAGTTTTAATTTGGCATTCGCTTCTTTATTTTTTGGTGCTGTTGCTTAGCTTCTCGCAACAAAAAAGCTGAATGTCGAATGCTTATCAATTCGTTACAGGAGTTGTTTCGTGTTGTGGCGTTTATTCCTGTTCTGTTTTCGTGGAGAAGTTTGCCTTTCAACAATCCTACTGCCAGAAAGTTCAATTGCAAAGCCCTTCGAAAACAAAAACCCAAAAAAAAAGAAAAGAAACAAGAAATGAAAGAAAATTATTTCTACGAATGTGAGTGGAAAGAATCGTTTTCGGGTGAAAAGTTTCATCCCGCCCATTTGCCAATGTGAATTGGCGCACATATCCGTCCGAAGAATGTCTGCTGCAAAGTACCATTGCCCAAATTAAATTGTTACCCTACACTGAAAGGTTTTATGTTTTTTGTTCTCTTCTTTTTGTAAAATCATTTTATTGTTTTATATACCCCGCGGGTAGTATGTGACACCCGCACATATTAGCGTGTAATAGATAACTCCCCTTTAAATACTCATTTCAGCATTATTGCTTTTGGGAAACTTAACCCCAACACTCCGGCACCGTACACACTCACGCAACGATTCCGCATGTAAGCGCGGGTCGAGCCGAACGTTATAAAGCTTTATGATGCTTCACACATTAAATCCAATAATGGTGGCCACGGTACCAAACAACTCCTTCCATCAGCCGGCAGAGTTTTTGGGAAGCAAAGTAAAATTGGTTTTCTCACACGCGTACGCAACTCCATACGCCCTACAACGGTTTGGGCGTTGGGGTTTGGAGGTTGTGTGCGTCTTTGAGTGCTATTTTTGATTTTACGCATCGTTAAAACTTTGCCAAAATCATTTCTCCAAGGCGCCCTTAAAAACCGCCACACTCATTTTCGCGCAATTCGGGACCAACCCGGGTGTGGTAGCTTCTTCCCCCGGCGGTGTGTGTGTGTGTGGAGTTTACTGAGTACGGCAGACTAGGCACACTACGAACACACACACACCCACCCATCCACTTACTCGATTGGGACATATGGACAAAATGCGTAGGGATGGTTTGAACTGGTGGGAAGAAAATTTGCGATTTATGGCACAACACGACACCAGCGCACGGCAATGTTGCGTTTGGCTTCGTGTCTCTACCGCGTAAAAGTTGCTGATTGTTGCTAAAATTCCGTACACATTAAAATCGAAAGGCATACGAAAATCGTTGTGGATCCGGTACGTGACGATGATTTTCATATCGTCACCATTCGTTCGTTCGCTCGGGAAACTTGATGCCCGTACCAGTGCCCCGCGGTTCCACTTGACGATCCTGGGTGGATCCTTTCTGCGGCAAATGAACGCTTCAAGTGGCTTTTGCGGGAGATGAACTTTTTTTCGCCAGCTCACCGGCAACGCCTTCGATTTCTTGTATATTGCCTACCTTCAAGCGTGGTTGGTGGGTTAAGCGAGGTTAACCGTTGTTCCGGTCTCACACAGCCGCTGTGGCACAGCCAGCGAAAGCTTTCCCACATTCGCTGCTGTTTGCCTTGGTGGCCTGAAAGTGGAAGCAAGCAAAACGCGCAAAAACACTCGAGAAGACGACGGCTAACTCTATTTCGTGCATCGTTCCGCATTCAAATATCAATTTATTTCGATTTGCACGAAGCACTTTTGCCGGTCGCGCCTTGGCGCTGCCATTCATACCGCGGGAAGCTTTTGCTGTCGCATCGACCTGGCGGGCTTTACGGCGAGTGCTTTAAAGCGAATGCGGGGTTTTTGCATGTATTTGTGTGTTCCTATAGCTATCTGTCAGTACCGGTCGCTTAACTTTCATTGTGCTCCCTTTACTTAGCTTCTCATTTGCTTATCGGGCAGTAGCAATAGAAGTCGCTTGATCTCTTTCATGTAGTGCCCAGGGTTTTTGGCGGTATTAAGGTTAGCGAAACTTTCGGTTCACTTTAACCAATAAGGGTGTTTCGAGTGCACAAGTGTGCACGGAGACCTTTTTTTTCATTTCCAATTACTATGGACAATTTTATTTTATTTACTTATTTTTTCCTTTTTTGATCCACATCCGATTCTCGTATGTTGTCGGAGATTGTTCGTATTGTTGGGTGGAAATTGAAATTTTTACCAATTGCTCCCAGATACCTGAGGGCCAGGAAGTTCGTATGTGCGAGAGGAAAACTATGATGAAAAGAGAAAATGGAATAAAACGAACCACGACTGCGATATGAAACGTCACAGCACGTGCTAACTGATAGATGCTTCTTTTCATATTTTGCACATAAAAATAAAGGCCATTCCCGAATCGTGCTGGTTGTTGCGGGATGCTAAAACCAAAAAAAAAAAAGAAAAATGAATCTCGCCAGCAGTTATGACGACACGCGACCGTTAATTTATAATTTTGCGTTTTATTTTTATACACATTTCACCTTTCATCTTTGAGCGGCACGTAGCAATCGGAAGAACAAAAAACAAAACAATTCCTCAACGTGTGCAAAATAATACAAGAAAACGCAAAAAAGAAAACGAGAGCACCAAAATGTGTCCAAAAATTTGACACGAAGCACAAAGTGCGGCTGTAGGCCATAGACAATAGACGTCCGCAAGCGTTACGATGCCTCGGCGTAACACACAATTTTCAACGCCAGAAACAGTCCCCGCCGACACAATGCTCTGGCTTCGTAACTAACCTGGTCACCGAGGTGTACCAGTGCGAGCAAAAGGTAAAACAAAAACCTTTCTTTACTAAAAACCTCTTTCTTTTGTGCGCTTTCTGGTGGTGTGCTTGGGGATGTTACTCGGTGGGGACAAAATTATTGCGGCACGGCCGACAGCAGCCGACCGACCAACATTTATTCCACCTGAATGGATGGTTATGCTGTCGCGCTGCCTCGCATCCTTTTGCACCATTACGCGTGCTTCGTGCATACAAATCGTGAAGCGTGAGACGCGGTTTATCCGCTTTTCTTTTTTCAACCCAATTTTCCTCACGAAAACCCTCCGAACGTTGTGTTTCATCTGTGCCGTACGCAAAGCTTTGCGATTGTGAGCTCTCGACCGCAAAATGTGCTTAGAGGTGGACTTTTCGCAAATTTGCTCACCCCGAGTGTGATGGTTTTTTCACGGGCGAATCCACAGCGAATCGAAATTATTTATGGAATCGGCTTATAGGCGGGCGAACCCGGGGCAGGGCGTCGTACCCTTAAAAGTGCTACTCTGGCTAAACCAGAACCACTTCGGTTGCTTCTCTCCGGCCCATCTTCTTTCCTTCCTCCGGCCCACCCCCCTTTTTTGATGTAGGATATACAAAACCGGAAAAACCGTTTGTCTCCAGAGCAACCTTCTTCAGTGTTTCGATAAGCCTAATCGGTGTACCTTTTTATTGACCATTTTGAATCTCGACCGAGGCCAGGCCGGAAAGGCGAACTTTTAGCTGGGGCCACATTTATTGTTGCTGATTATTTGATGAGAAACACAAAAGCATTCATAAAAGCTGCCAAGGTTTTGGGGGGTTGAAACACGAGAAGGGAAGTTTTGCTTTGTAAAGTAAATCGGAAAACATCACTCCCACCAACCCAACAGCATAAGTTCGTTCACCACAATCAAGTGGTTGGTTCCATTCTGTTCATGCAACAACTGGATTTTCTCCGTGTCTAATGGATTGATTATTTGTTTCATGTTCACAATGTTTTGCGGAAGCTTTAGCGCCCGTTGCGCAACAACAGTCGTGACAGTCGTGTTAGCAAGCGCACTTAATAGCGAAAGGGACTACGTGCGTGGTCCGTTGGACCAAAAATCCGGAACCCTATCCATAATCTCCTTCGCCGTGATTATTGCTCTCGGAATTATCGACAGTTACCGTTGCGAAGGAACGTGCCCGAACAAAACAAATAGCACAACGGTGTGACGGCAAAAGATGGTGAGATTAATTACCCGAGACACGGCTAAAACGGCTCCATCATTCTACGGCCCTAAACAGGAAGGGATGGCCGTCAACAGCTCGGTGAGGAAGCAAAATCTCCCGAGTGCTTGTGTGTTCCCGAGGCCTGTGATCAATCGATGATTTCCATTCTAATCAACGGCCAATCATCGATACCTTTGGTATAGTCTGTACGGCAAAACCCCTCGAACGAATAGGATGAAACGGCTCTCGGTAGAACATCGCAAACATCAAAGCCGACCGGTGTTGTCCGTGGTCCGTGCTGCGGTGTGGTGTGTGCTTGTGCGAAGTGAACCGTGCGATGTACTTCAGTAGAATTTTCTTCGTCCATCGTACCTAAGGCAGAATGAACACTAAACCCCCTGCCGCCAACCGACCGCCACGCCGGTGTCCATCCCTTGCCCCAGGATATCGTTCACTATCCCTTTTCGATTCTTTCTCGCTTCTACTCGCCAAAGAGGTAAATTTTAGCGTGACGATTCGTAAAGCAACTGCAATTTGATTCCGTAATGATACCTTTGACATTTGCCATCGTTTTCATGCGACGATCCGACATTTGCGTTATTTGTCCTGGCTACGAGATGGACCCTAATTGAGTTCACAGCCACCATCAGTGCCGTCAGGCTACCGGGCACGCTTTCGAGTGTCTGCTGCTGTCTTCCACACCGACGAACGATACATTGTTCTACGTCCGGTGATGAGTGATTTTTGAACAGGGCATTTAATTATTTGCTTCCTGGTTGATGCTTTGTCTCGCTTCTCCCGCATGAAGTGGAGAGAAATAATTAGAAGCCCCTTTTTGCCATTTGCTCGTGAAGCAAAAGCTAATGAAGCAACAAAATATGGCCGTAGGATTTGTTTAAATAATTAGACCAATTCAACGGAAAGGAAATGATCGACTAAACAAATGTACGTTAGATAAACAATGTTGTGTACTGTGAGATTATACAAGGTTAAATTTTTAACAAGAAAAAAGTCAAAGAGCTGTAATAACTACTAATAAATCAATGTTTGTCATAGAATTTTCATTCATTTGCAGTTACTTACATATCAGGATCTTCAAGGACTGATTATCCTACTACGTGGTAAAAATAATCCTTGACGGCCTGGTCGTTCTTAGGAAGCAAAAAAAAAGTTTTTAGAAAAGTTTACACTCTACATATATTTCAACAAGATTTAATGTTTTGCGGCTTATAAGGTTTTTCAATTTTAAAAGTAAAGTAGTATTCTTCAATGAAATTTAATTATATTACTGATCTAGTTTACTTCCAATTGTTTTATATTATTTTCAACAGTCTATTTGTTGGAAATTTATTTTTGTAACGGAAGCGAGCCAACCATTCTTGTGTTTTTTCAAACACTTTCATGTATTTTTTCCGCAAGTTGCAAAATTTATTTTCAGTTTTTTTAAGTTTTCCTTTCAAAATTTCACTCTTTATAATAGAAAAAATGCGTACTTCCATATTTTTGTTGGTTTATTTCATTATTACGTTTTTACGATTACGTAAAGTCATAATTCTTACGATTTACGGCTTTTGCCCTGGTATCAGCACCGCTTGTTGTGATGGTTACAATAATCACAAGGCATTTCTTATTTGTATTATGGCTTATCCCGGGCATTGGGTATTCCATACATTTGAATTAAAAAATCTATTCCTCATTTCAAAGCTATTTCATCCACTGTAGTACTACAGACTAGAACAGACTAGAAAGGAAAGTCATCAATTTCGGTGCTTTACATCTCGCATTGCATACATCATTACTGAGTAGAAAAATGCTTCAAAACTTCCGATTAAGCATTATACATATAACCTCATTTCGGCTATATAGTTGCTTCTTCCAACCCACCGCACAAGGTTTGATTCTTTTCCAAGCCCTTTTGAGCAATCAGTCGACATTAATTGAGTTATAATTATTCGCTCTCATGCTTCCTGCACAACCATCACCTTCCGCTATTTTTGTCTCCGCCATCCCAAACGCAATAAGAACAATGATCTAATACGTCTGAAGATGAAAGTCAACTCCCCAAGCAAAGTGATCACTTTAAGCCCGCCCTTTTACGGTTGAAAAGATGAGCTTTTAAAGAGTGATTTAAGCGCACACCTGAAGCAACATTATGCGTTTTTGGTGTTGAATATTTAATCACGCTCTGGACATCTTTCATCCTACCTTCCCCCAGAGAGTTTGACTGACCGCAGCAGACGCGCCTAATGGTTAAATCAAATATTGATACACGGCTGGAAACCGTTCTCCAGCGGTGGCATTAAAAATGGATTTCTATTCACACTTTTGCACGTAAAGTACCAGGCCTTTATGCAAATAAGGGCATTGTTTTGAAACCATATCTGTACCGCCGCGCTTTGCTTGGTTGTGTTTATGTGGGAACAAATTTAAAAACATCATTTCTGCCACGCCCGGAGATTAGTTACCATCGCTTGATGAAAATGTAATTTAATTTCCATACCCGTACGATCCGATCGCTTCCCATAATCAGTTCCCTACTAGAGGTGTTCTTATCTGGATTTCGTGTGATTTATGGCTTTAACCCTTACCTTGGTTAAAAGAAACGTTATAAATAACGACGGATGATTTGCTCCCGCCAGTGCTAGATTCTCTAATCAGGCATAATAATCTTTCAAATACGTGCTTGATATATCCGTCCGTTTTTGTTCATCAGCTCTGGTTCTCATCTCGTATGGATAACGAACGAAGATCGCCAACGGGTGGAAAGCTTTCGCGCAGATAACAGATTCCCAACGGCTTCGGTATATCGTTATGATTGCAAATTATGAACCTACGATCTTCAACCCAACCAACCAAACAATAATGCCTTCCCTTACACGAAAAAGGGTTCACAACCGTTTCTGATGCCCGAAACCCAAAACTCCTCCACATTCAAACAAGAACTCAATCAGCTCGAAAAGCCTTCTGGCGCTTTTTTTCCTGTTCACTTCTTCGCACGGCAAACCTTACCCCGTTACCATCGGTGAAGAGCAGAATGCATCGTTCGGGCCCATAATCAGTATAATTGTGTAACACTTACGACGTCTCCAGCAGCCAGAATGTCCACCATTTTCCAACGAATTACCCAGCGCTCGCCATGAAACCGAGAGGTCACACCGTTGCCTTTTGTTTGCTACATACCGAGCGACCTCTTGTCGCAAAACGGGGGCACAAAAAATTAAAATTCCGCTCACGGTAATGATGATTATGGGAGACTTGCCTTTGCCGGAGCTGGAAGAATACCCGTAAGCATCCTCTCGCACCAAGGAGAACGACCTGCCGAAACCGTCCTTCAAAACCCGGGGTCGTCCGCCACAGGAAGCAAACAATATCATTATACACCGGAAACGGTGTCCGGGCCCGTAGCTTTCGCGTCGGTTTCAGACGGTTCTTTTGGGCGGTGTGAACATTCGCAACAAAGCAAACAGCAACAGCAAATCCCCAATCCCGTACCGTCCGGACCGAAATTGCGCCACGGACGAAACATGCGAAACAGCAAAAGGGGGCTGCCGAGCAAAAAAGGAAAAAAAAAGCTACGGTGGAAAAATAATCGAGAAACAAGAGCAAGTACTCCTTTAAAGCACACTTATCAACGGTATGAAGGATACGTGTGCTGGATACACTGGGTACACGACTGGGTCTGGGACAGGACGGAACAAAATTACCATCCTCCATTCTGCACTCCCATACACGCGTTTCCCCATCCCTGTGCTGCCCCCGAAAAACCTTCCCAACCAGCTGGCTTTTGCTAGCTTTTCTTGTGGATTTTCTTTCCCTTTTGCGTGCTTTGGATTTTCTTTTCTTTTTTTTTGCCTACCGCTACTACTGCTTCAAGTCTTTTGCATTCTGCCTAGGAATTGTCCTCTACAGTTTGAAGTTGTTCACTTTTGTCGTGGCCCCCGTTTTCTTTTGTGTTGCTCCGTGTTCTATGCGACCCACCGTGATCACTTCATTTTCTTTTTATATTTATTTTTCACCTCTTTTGGGTCGGGAAATACCTCACGGGTACGAAGTTTGTCACGAGATTCCCACGCCCTTTACCGTGAAGTGAACGTGAAGCGTACGAGGCTGAGGGCCGAATGTCATTTGCCTTAGCTCATTTTGTGTCCCCCTTCGTACGAACAGCATGGAAGTGTGCCTCTTGTGGAATAAGAAATAATACAATTTGCCAACCACTGTCCGCTGGGAGGACCAATGAGAAAGAGTTGGCATACTGTGTGCGAGCTAGTTGCGATGGGGCCGATGAGATGGGGCTTCAGCTTCACCTTGGGATCGTAAACCTGATTCGGTGAAGGTATCCACAAAACGGAGATAAAAAATAAGGTACCTACAACGGTCGAGAGTGAGCATGATGTGTAGTGAGAAGAATGAAACAAAAAACATGGCAAAAATATTTCTCTTTAGCGTGCTTCTTAACCACAAACTTCACAAACTCGCAAATACTTTGACCCAAGATGGCGGATCGGTTCGGATTTCAATCCCCATCGTTGCCTTGTATTGCCTTTCTACATATCTGATGCCAATTGCCACAGGCCAGCTTCTCTTTGGAATAGGTAACTTACAGTGCTGGATTTAACGTTAAGGCTGTAGTGTAAAGCTTTTACAAGGACTAGTACTTGTTTCAAAAGCTTGATTTCATAAATCGCTCCCATATTCCGTTTGACGGATGTGAGAGCGTTCGACGCGAGAGCTTTCTATGTAGGTAAATAAAATGTTTAAATTTTGCATAGCAGGAGCACGCATTAACGTGTTTGTTACATTGTTGAAGAAAATCCAGATTACGAGGAAAAATAATATTTTCCGTGTTTTCTGTTTGACGAATGCTTGATGCATATAAAGCTCTACATATATTTTGAAAATGTGTTATTATCTTCCTATTAGTTTTTTTGTTATCGCTCTTGACATACCTAGATATGTCATAATGGCTATCCATAACTTAGATTACTCTTAGTTGTGTTAGCTTAAAGTAATCCTTTGTACGGATGGTATGGTTCCGATGTGAATGTATCTCCGAACGAACATGCAGCTGCGTTCTGCATCGTTTTGTGTTAAAATGTTTGAAAACAAGATTGACAGTATACCTACTACCAGCAGTGTATAACAAACATGTCACAACGGTGTAGGACGATGATTTTTATACCCTTGAAAGCTTTGCCGTATCTATCTTTACCGGTTCCCCTAACAAGAAGCGCAAATAAATTCCTCTTCATTTCGGTTTGCTTTGACACCCTGTACTCTCCCATAACATTTGGCACCGTCCTGCCCCGTCCTGTCCCTAATTCCTTCAAAACACCTCATGCTGTAAAGGAGTTTAGGAATCATAGAAATGCTAGAAATTTTCGGAACCGAAGACAACTCGATCCACTATCCCCATTCGGTGTTTCCTCCCAAAAACCGGGCAACGAAAGCAATCCTACGTAAGCGGATAAATATTCATGAAATATTATATTAGCGTGAAAATCAGCTCGTTTGAGTTATTTTGCTCATCCTGCACGAGATAAATTATCATCCCTTTCTATTATCCGACCTGAAACGAGGGCGATTTCTAGCGCAAACGGGATGAGGCAAATATCCTTTCGGCAAATGTTGCACATCGCACCTCCCGTTCGTCCTTACCCCCAAAGCACGGCTCCCGATAAGGGGGGCGTGAAACAAAAAAGCGAACGCAGCTGGTTTGGAAGATTTCTAGGGCGCAAAAAAGTTATACAAAACACCGAATCCGGTCGGCGAGGGACGAACCTTTTTTTTGCCAGTCGAAAAAAAAGGACGCATTTATCCTAAAGCCAACGATTGTCGGACGTGTTGTTGTTACTGGCGGTTGAGGAAAGTTGGGAAGTAAAAAAACACACTCACACATACACCGGTCTACCATCATCAGCAAACATGGATTTCTTCCCATCATTTTCCTGCTTTAACCGCGTCTTTTGCTTTACTTCTCCGCGAAACGATTTCACCTCGTGCCCCATATCATTACTGTGGAGCAAGCGAGTTCTCAACCTTCAGCAATGCCTCTGTACGGAAGCTGATGCGTCGACCGACCGAAACACAACGCAGAATCCGTACGTGCGAGCGTTAAACCGTACAGAGGCAACGGAAAATTGTAACACTATACGCTTGAACACCAGAAGAAAAGCTTCACTGGCCGCCAAACCGGGGGTGGAAGAAAATGCTTCCTTTCCGGGTGTAATTAAATCATGGTACCATACCCACCGACGGTACCACTACTCGGGGCAGCCTACTGCCTTCTGACTAAGTAATTAGAACGAGCGCAGTAACGTGGTCCGGCTGACGGAAGACGAGAATATGCTGCCCGGGCAAAATGTAACGAACAGGCCAGGTTTTCGTTTGCCGGCTGGCTTCGTGTCGTTTCGTTACGACTGGTGCGTTACAAAGACCTTGCGGGAAAAGGGTTTTTCTTGAGGTTTTTTGGGTGTTTCATCTTTTTTGTCGTTGCTTGTGTGCGTAGTTCTTCACTCACAACAGCATGTGTGCTGTCTTAATCCGGATGATATATACCATGGCACTGTGAAGGAATATATGATCAAACGGTCAAGTGTTGGAGCACAACTTATGTATGTCAGGAGATAACTGTTAAAAATTTAACTAAAATATTAGAAACAAGCATAATAATTAATTTTATATGATAACACGTTGAAAACTCGTCATGGTAAAATTAAAGAAAAAATCAACCTTTTTTGCTACTGTAAACATGACCACAAAAGTAATTATTTGTATGTATTACAATTATTGTAATAAATTATTTAACTATTTAAGATACATTCAAGTTAAGTAGTCCGCCATCATATACATGGAAAAAGAATATTTCTTTAAAATTATGATGCTCCTTGTTTAGGTATTTATCACGTATTAATGGAGTATTGGAATGAATTCAAACATCAGTTGGAATTACCATTTGTTGCCTAATCTGTTGTAAAACTTTTGTCATTTTGGTCCTAGGATCACTGTATTCAACAATTGACGGTCTTAATACGTTTAACTTTTTTATGCAACTTGCTCTGTCTAGTACTATGAATAATAAAAATCGTGTGTCATATCAATAGAAGACTATTATGAATGTACTGCTACAGAACTCACCTCCTAGACTGGGCTTGATTTTAATGAAAACGGAGTGGAATTACAATTCACCGACCAAAACGAATGACCCTAGACGAAGGAACCGAATTTTGTGTAACTGGAGATTCAGTTGAACTTAAAGTGCTTGAGGTTCGATTTTCAGTCTATGAATACACAGATTTCAGGCGATCGACCGAAATATTGAGTGCCCTGGCTTTTCGGTTAATCTTGAAATGATCTACTAGGACATAGACTGCTTTCAGACTACGGTATTCAGAAATATTCAAAATCGTCAAATTTTACTTCGAAACTAATACTAACTCTGTAAAACTTTTTAAGGATGTGCCAACAAATCCCAAATTAGATTATTTAGCATGGAAAGCATGGTACTATAAAATTCGAATTATAATTAAACAAGTTTGAAAATAATAATTTTTATTTTATAAAAACCAGTCAGTTCAGTCCAATTAACAAAAGTCAGCTAAAATATGTTTTACCAAAACATAAAATTAATCCTGTTAGTTACTTTTTATTAAAACACACAACGCTGTGCCAGCCCATAGTGCACTGCGTCAACCTTTGGGACGGAAGATAAAATGATGAAGCAATGAAGGAAAACGCTAAAGTAAGGTGAAGAAAATCCGCATCCCCCATACCGAGGTTTGACCTAACGAAAATCTGAAGGATAGTGTTTACTTTTACCAGGAACCATTTCACACCTCGTTTTACCATCTTTACGAACCGGTAAAACGAGCGTTTGAAATGTTTCCACCCACAAACGGGGACTGCAAATGGTCCCACCCGGTGGAGGTCAAATGGCACAGTATTAAATAACCATTTGGTCCATAATAGATATTTAATGATAATTATCTAACGCTACTCTCGGGGTGGTTCGTAATCATCGCACGATGTACCCTGTTGTCACCTAGCGAAAGCCTACACCGAAGTAACACCCGTCCGTACAATCCTTTCACAAGGTGTCATAATGTATTTTGCTGGGGAAACGTTAAATGGAAAGCTTTCAATTCAATTTTCGTTTTCTCGCCCAGTCTAACGCAAAAAGACCACAAACCATAAGTCAGCTAACTTTTTGGGGGGAGTGAAAAACTACTGATCTAACTAATGTAATTCACACATGCCACCTGAGCTTTGCTGCCAGCCGTACTACATCATTACAGTGAAAAGGCTGATCGATCGGCACCGTTCTTCCAGTCGACCAATAGACTTCGTGGCCTTTCTCCCCTACCAATGGGAAGATTTACGGCAGTAAAGTTTTGCTGCCGGACTGTTGGCACTAATGAAAGTTACTCCCTGTCGATAGTTGCAGCGGTGTAATAAACTTACCTCCACCGCTCTGCACCGTCTGCATGCCGCCTTAACACACGAGTCGAAAACTTTTCACCGACTTCGTTCCGACAACCCTTTTTACACCGGGTACGGTTGTAACAGCAAAATCGGCTAAGTAGTGTCACGGTGTAGGGAAACATTTCGAAACTGTTCTCCTGCACGATTCAAACCATCATTCCGTCCGAATGCATGCGCATATTCGATGAATTGTGGCAAGTGAGCAAAAGGGGGAAAAAAACTATACAGGACCATAATCATATTGTACGATCGTGCCGATTCGAATGATTTCACCCGGGGATAAGCTTGTGTAATACGCTTAAACCCCTCTGTCAAATATGCCATTTTGCTAAAAGTTCACCCAAAGTTCAAACACATTCAATCATTTTGCCACCATTTTGGGTGGAGGTCCCCGTTTNCTCGGGGTGGTTCGTAATCATCGCACGATGTACCCTGTTGTCACCTAGCGAAAGCCTACACCGAAGTAACACCCGTCCGTACAATCCTTTCACAAGCTGTCATAATGTATTTTGCTGGCGAAACGTTAAATGGAAAGCTTTCAATTCAATTTTCGTTTTCTCACCCAGTCTAACGCAAAAAGACCACAAACCATAAGTCAGCTAACTTTTTGGGGGGAGTGAAAAACTACTGATCTAACTAATGTAATTCACACATGCCACCTGAGCTTTGCTGCCAGCCGTACTACATCATTACAGTGAAAAGGCTGATCGATCGGCACCGTTCTTCCAGTCGACCAATAGACTTCGTGGCCTTTCTCCCCTACCAACGGGAAGATTTACGGCAGTAAAGTTTTGCTGCCGGACTGTTGGCACTAATGAAAGTTACTCCCTGTCGATAGTTGCAGCGGTGTAATAAACTTACCTCCACCGCTCTGCACCGTCTGCATGCCGCCTTAACACACGAGTCGAAAACTTTTCACCGACTTCGTTCCGACAACCCTTTTTACACCGGGTACGGTTGTAACAGCAAAATCGGCTAAGTAGTGTCACGGTGTAGGGAAACATTTCGAAACTGTTCTCCTGCACGATTCAAACCATCATTCCGTCCGAATGCATGCGCATATTCGATGAATTGTGGCAAGTGGGCAAAAGGGGGAAAAAACTATACAGGACCATAATCATATTGTACGATCGTGCCGATTCGAATGATTTCACCCGGGGATAAGCTTGTGTAATACGCTTAAACCCCTCTGTCAAATATGCCATTTTGCTAAAAGTTCACCCAAAGTTCAAACACATTCAATCATTTTGCCACCATTTTGGGTGGAGGTCCCCGTTTTAGTGTGTCAGTTGTGCATATCGAACAAGTGGATTATGTGTAGATTAGATTTGTACCGATTGTTCAAACTTTCCGGTTTTGTAAAGTTACAACGGGGTTCGCTCGTAAAATAGACACTTTGATACGAGGGTGATAAGATTTTCCCCTTTTTTGTTGGAGTGTTACAAACGTGCAAACTAATCGCCTGCGATGAATGGAACTGCAGCAGAATGAAAACTTTAACATTCGGTATGTGTTGGATAAAGGTTGAAACGATTTTTCACTATCATACAAAGTACTTCAATCGATATTTAACCTATATTCGATTTGGTGGACAGAATGATTTTCATTCGATTGCTATATTTGCAGTACGCAACCAATTAATTACGTGAACTTGTGGATCATTAATTTAATTGTGCCATCACTGGAAAAAATATATCTTCCATATAACTCCAATGCAATTTAAATGTGAACGATTAGCTCAAACCGTATAGCAAAAAAAGGAGAAGCAAAATAAATTGTAAATAATTAATTTAATTTATATAAACGGCTGCTATCCCAGCCGTAGGGGAAAAAATGGACCTGCTTTCACAGTTAGCAATAAAGGTGAACAATTAGGTACAAAATACATACACACAAAATACATTTGTGTGGTTGAACTGTTGCGTCAAATGCATGTACCAAAGCAATGCAGCGCAAAGCGGTTGAATTAGCTTCACCATTAATGCGTCAACAGTCCGGAATAAATTAAAAAGAATAATTACTAACATTCACATCACATTTTCTGAAACTAAGCGCAGCCAAATTGAACAGTTGTGAATGGGATTTCGTTCCAGTTTATTCCACCCAACGAGCTTTTAATGGCATTTTCCAACGTTACGAGGATGGAGAAAAAACAACTTGATGAACTCCAACGTTACAAGATGGAAAACAAAATTTTTTTGAAGAAAAATAATTTCAACACAACAACAAAACAAACGAACCGTATCCTTTCCAACTTGTTCGTTGTAATGCAATCGAAAAACTGTGTCCTAGGGAGTTGTACTTCCACTGCAAAACTCATCATAACGGGTGGCTTCCATCGCAGATGTATGAAACCAAAAAAAACTCTCCCAACAAATGCGGCAGAAATTAAAAGCTTGATGCATGGCCCTTACCCTTTTGCGATGGTTACTCATTTAACATTCAAACAGGAACTTAAAGCGCAGACAACAAACAACAACCGTAACCCGTAATCAAAACATGAATGTACAATTTGTGGAAGAACTGTGTGTAACGTTGCACAAAGGACACACACACACACACATCCAGTGCAGATCAAATGTATTGTACCTAGCGATACGTTGCCCAGTAAGGGTCACGGATGTGTGTAAGGGTCATGGCTTGGTAATGTTTATGCAGTGCAGTGTTTATTTCTGCACCAATGTCCAATTGTCTGCGTTGCGTGCGTGAGTTGGTGTGAGTTTATAAGGAAAGTATCCAAAATACATGCGGCCGGAAATGTAGGGACACGCAAAATGAACATGCTGGAGGCACTGCAAAGTAAGTCTGTTTCCTTCCTTTTTAATCTTTTCACCCCCTTTTTTGGATCGAAATTCTCCTTTGGGTGCTGTTGTTTATTATTGTGAAGAATAAACGCACCACCTCACCGTTACAGCTATACTGACATTTATGAAAAATCCTGTTAAAAGACCTGTTTGCATACCCGTTTGGACATGGCAGGAAACCATGTCAGCTAGTGTCAGTCAACCGTCGGACGGTTTGTAATGTGACACCTTGTACTCATCCTTGTCCGTATCATGTCAAGCAGCAAGCGGTTTGTGGGTAAGAAAGAAGAAGTATGACAGCTGGGCCGGATGTTCCGTTTCGTGCTTGGATGCGCCTGCATCGCTTTGGGTGGTGGCACAACGTTTAGGCAAACGCCCTAAACCCTTACCTTAACAATGTAAGTGAAAGAAATGCACCGGAGCGATGTTTCGTTACAAGATGGAAGATGTTTTTTTCTTCTTTTTTTACTTACTTTTTTTTGTTCTCCCATTCCCACTCCGCCCACCCACCCACCCATGCTGTCGGTCTTTAATTTTTCTCAGTGCTCTTTCCACACTCTCCGTTGCATCTCCGTTGCGAGTCCAAAGGGGGAAAAGGATACTTGTGTACCGGCCCCTTTACCACACTGTACGGCGGTAAGTCTCCAAGTCTCCAGCCGGTCGGGTTCGCCGTGCGTTCTATGAATATCTTATCTACGGTGGGCGGCGGCGAATACTAGGTGGGTGGCTTGGGCGTCCCGAAGAAGCGCATGAAATTTCCGTTCCGTATATATTTGCATACATGGTTGCGAAAGGTTCCCGAAGTCCTACGCGGAAACCATCCCGTACGCCTACGGAACGCAAGTAGAAAGAACATGCGATGGTACAAACATCATATTATATTCAATTCCTGTGCCCAAGTGATCCTTTCGTCAGCCGAACCGTGTACTCTCGGGCTATAAATATTTGTCTTACTTGACATACATTGCACCATCATCAGTTTTCCCCCAACCCATTTGTGTGTGTGTTTTTTTTCGGAATCATTTTTTTTTTCGTACGGGCTGGACCCGATCCAGGACCCTTGAGTTTCCTCACACCGTGCGTGCCACTGGCTTCCTGCTGCCTGTGGATCGTTTGTGCATTTTGATTTAACCGTGGAGTCGCCGCCCTACGAAGCCGAGGGATAACGCTTTTGCTGGCCCGGAAGTCTCGTCCACCGTTCAGGTGAATCCAAAGCAAATCTGCACGCCTTTTGCTGTGGCGTGCCTGATGAATCTCTCATTTTACGAGTCGGCAATTTTACGTTTCCGGTCTCTGGAATGGAACAGAGTCTAGTACTCTCGCTTTCGCTACACTTGCTTGCAGTACCATTCGTGCCGCAGACCGCATTACCGTTTTTTTTTCTTCTTTAACCCTTTTCTACGGATTTGTCTCATTTGAATTCTAAAACACAAAAAACACACACCTACACACACGCTCGTAAACCAGTAAACCTTTGATGTTTTAATAATGAACAGTTGGCGCGTTCGTACACACACCCACACGTATTTATATGCACATTTACCATTACGGGTTGGCGTGTGTGTGTTCTGGCCATCCTGGAACGGACACAACTTTTTGGCTAGCCGTTTTTCCACATCCGCTCGTTTTGTGCCACTTTTCAACTGTTTGTATTTGTTGCGCCTAATCATGAAGGCGGATGAACTGGGATCGGTTCATAAAACTTTCGCACGGAGGACGTGTGTGTGTTTCGGATTGCATTTTACGGTTAGATGCAATTTTCATTTAGGCGAAACAGCAACACGGTTTTCCAATGATTCCTGGAGATGTTAGGAGACCATTTTCTAGTTCGGAATGTGTGCTGAAAATTATTCCCTTTGCCTAAGAAATATTCTCTAGTGCGGACAATAATGTCTGTCGAATTGACATTTGTTCAGCATACTTGGGATCCAGACAGTTGCGATTTCCACGAAATTTACATAATGGAGTGTATTCTTAGAACAAGCGCTACAAGGGTTTAATTCCAAGGAATTGATCTCTGGCAGCTTTGAACTTTCAGGAATGACTACATGTGTGAGTGCCACTTTGTGGTAGTCATTTTGAATCGATTTGAACTTCGATTTCGAATTTAAAGTTACAATTCAAACGATTGATCAAACTTTTTTTTTGCTTCGTAAAATGAGTTGGAATGGGGCGGCCCGGTGGTGCATGTGCTAAACGGCGCCTGTCCACACGGCAGGACCGGGTTCAAATCCCAACCGGACCCCCCGTAGCATGGACTGACTATCCTGCTACGTGCTAAAATAAGTCTTGATACGGCCAGGCCGTTTTAACCGAGCAAAAAAAATGAGTTGGAACAGAAAATTCATTTAATAATCGTTGTTTGCAGCAGAAGTGCGAGTATTTTTCTTCGATGCAAGAATTTCTAGAATTATTAAATATTGAGTAGATAAATTTACAAAGTACTGGAAGTAAGTCAAGGAATGCCAGAAAATGGCACTTCGTGAGGATGCAATGCCACAACATAAAGAAGAACCAAAATAGTTTAAATATGGCTGAGGTGCCTTCTGTGTGAGTGTTTGTTTTTTCTTTACATTGTGGTCGTTTACCTTTTTTGGGAAATTTTATAAAAATTTAAAATGTTTTAAGAATAATGACAATAATCTTGGGGCAGCCCGGTGGTGTATATGATAAACGGCGCAGGTCCACACGACAGGACCGCGTTTCAAATCCCATCCGGATCGTCCTCTCGTAGTAAGGACTGACTATCCTGCTACGTGGTAAAACAAGTCTTGATACGGCCATGCAGTTCTAACCGAGCAAAAAAAACAATAATGTTCATCATTCCCATTGTTTTGGTGATAACAATTTTGATGTGGAAATCTCAAAAAACTTATTAAAAGAACTCTCAAAGTCCTAACACCACTCGAATGGTAATACTTCTTTCTAAATATTTCCAGATCTTCTCGAAATGGTCGTTTAATTCAAGGACTTCTTTTTATTTACTTTCTTATATATTAAATTTACGTGAAAGTATTCTATCAAGTTCAGCTCGATGCTAAGTTGCGTTGTTCAGTAATACTACCAAGCTATTTTAGAGTCTTGAAAACGATACAATACAATTGATAATCCTACAGATCTTAATATGTTTCATTCTTCATATGTTTTCTCGAAACTAACTTATTAATATCATATTTGGGCTTAATGTAGTCAACAATGTTTAATCAGTTGCTCATATACTCTTAAATTATTATCAAAATGTAGTATTTACCATGATGTTTTCTCTTTTATTATGCCACTTGCTACTACTATCGTTGAGGTTGAATTTTTTGTTTCATTTTTTGGGTTTATACTGCTACTTATTTCCCCCGGTGTATGTGATCAAAAGTAATAAATTACCCATTATTTTATTTTTCCCAAAACTCCATACTTCCACTAAGGCAAAATCGACATTTTCGATCCGGAACGTATCGCAGCACCAACTGCTACGCCCCGTCTCGAGGCTCTAGGCTGCCAAGTCAACCCTGACACATTGGACCTATAATACAATTTACAGCCATCGAGACAGGTGAATCGGAAAAAACTCAAACACGTGGAATTAATTCATCGCCCCATACCATACAGAGTAGCCTTATTGGTTGTCGGGCAGAGTGGCACAAACCCTTACCTTGCAGTGCGATAAGGGTACTGTGTGCAGTATGTTTTCCATCATCTTTCACATTTCCTTTGGCAGGTCATACATATCTTCAACCGTGCGGACGATGCGGACCATAACCGTTGCCATTGGTTGCAATTTTGTCGAATGAATTTTCCAGACCCATTCACAAGAAGCATCCTTCGAGCGATCATGCCTGTCCTGTTTTTCTTGCCATTTTCATCGTTTCGATTCATCGCACGGTAAAAGAATATCTCAACCTGGGAATGGTGCTATCCGGTTAGTANGCGGACCATAACCGTTGCCATTGGTTGCAATTTTGTCGAATGAATTTTCCAGACCCATTCACAAGAAGCATCCTTCGAGCGATCATGCCTGTCCTGTTTTTCTTGCCATTTTCATCGTTTCGATTCATCGCACGGTAAAAGAATATCGCAACCTGGGAATGGTGCTATCCGGTTAGTATCCGGAAATGGATGAACTGACAACAAACAGGAACACTAGGTGCAACGGAGCACAGAAAACATGGCGAAAAAGGATGTTTCTGTGTTTTATTCTTCTGTGTGGCCATCTTTTCACGCCACCCCTTTTCGATCCCCCCACCCTGCTCCAGTCGGTACTAAATCAAACCCGCAAAAGGGAAAAATCAAATAGGTGTCTCCTGTACCTCGGGATGGGAAGTTGGGAATAGAAAAAAAATCTCGTAGCAACAGCGTGCCAAACGAAATGGCCAAGAGAACTGCATTTGAAAAAGATGTAGTAAGTAAAAAAGAAGAAAAAAACAAGAAAACCCTTGTCCCCAGAAAGATATGACAAATCCTGGTGCAACCATAGTCTCGTATTTTGCACGCTCACGTGTCTTCAAAAGAAATTCAAACCATTGTTTCAGTTCGTATTTTTTTAAGTTCACATTACTCTGCCTCTCTTGCATATTGCCAATTTAACCTTTTCCGTATGCAATCTTTCACCATAAAATAGGGTTTTTGCTTAAAGTTTGGATTTAAGTGTTTGTTCACCATTTAAGTACAATTTTTCAAAATGATATTACAAATCGGAAAGTATTTTTTGTACTAGTTGTTAAAAGACCGTTTCCAACAAGCGTCCATAGGTGGCATGATAAGGCGCAACCGTTGCACAAAGCTTATGCCCATTTGGGGAAGAACCTTTCGCTCGAAGGAATACAAATCGTTCGGCAGCAAATACGTCAAGGGATGAGTAACGATGTTCAGTTTCGCAAAAACCGGAAAGCATTCATTCATGCCACCCTGACATCGACCGAATAATGGAGGTGAGGTATAATAAAAATCGAACACCCACCCACCCACCTAGAGGGCATATATGACATCATCTTCGACGCTGTAACGATTCGAATGTCGATGCAGTGCAGATTGAAACGGAATTGCATCGGGACGAGTTCCGGTTTTGCGAAGGTTCCCTTCGTCTCTCCTTTCTGGTGTCTATGTATACTATGAACTATGTATGAATAGTTCCGAAGATAGAAATTATCGAAATATTCGCAAATCAGTTCCAGAATGCATGATTTAAACAACGGAATTGAAGCGCTCCAGAAGATGAAACATTGAAGTCGGCATGGATTGGGTACAATGTTTGACCTAGCACCCAGCACCTGATGTGTAGCAATTGGAATATCCACACATACACACACACACACACATACAGAAGAACCATAATCGTAACGTTCAATCAAACTCACATCAGAAATAAATCATGCCATATCCACATTAAACTCACAGACAGAATGGCACCATACGAATCGGGACGAGAGAAGCAAGAACAAGAAGGAAAACGAAAAAATCGTACAAGAAATGAGATTTTATAATGATAAAAATCGATTCACGATTTGGATTTAGAGCTTCACATTCGCGTACAAAAAAAACTCCCATACACACACACACACCCATAAAATATAGATTGATGGTTACACCTGTTCTAGCCGGATGTTGGAAATTGGGAACACGCTTTTATTTGCCCATCGTAATGATCACCTCAGTATGTGTCGCTGACATGGCTCGTTTTCTTCATACATGAATGAATGTCAATCAACGGTTGTCATTCCTGTTGTATGATGGGTTATTTTTTTTTCTAGCTCCTTTAATAGGATGTTTTTTCTTCTTCTTCAAGTTAGACAGAACCAGAGTAACACGCTGATCACCCGCATCTGTTTATAAAATCTGTAAATTGATGTTTGGACAAGTATTGTCCAAGCGCCACAAAAATCGTTTGCTGAAGATGCTTTTCTTGTATGAAAAAACAATTATCCCACTTAGGCACGCTGTACGCTGTACAAGGACATTCATAAATCCCTACCCGGCATGCACTTTACGCATCAACTCGTGTGCTATTTTTGATTGGTTTCCATACATCGAACATCGAGTGAAAAGTACAGCTAACGCACTACAGATGCAAACGCCAGCGTTCCCAACCGACAACGATGCATTCCGTGCTGCGACGCACGCATCATCAGCTGAAAGCTTTTCCTTGATTGGGAATTTCTGTCAATTCCTAGAGTGCTCAAGATTCCATCAACCGAATCAATTCTCTTGGTTTTCGAATGCGAAACGAATGCCAGAGGTTGCGTATGTTGGCTGCGACAATTTTGTGGAGAACGGATTAGGTAGCTTTACCTAACCGACTCGAAAAATGGATATGGGCTTAATTCACGCACCGTGTGCCACTACCCTAGGGAACGGAACATTGGGGTTTTTTGTCATTGTCTTCGCCGGTGTCGTTAGGGAGTTTTCTGCGAGATCGAATGTGAAAATGTTCAAGAATGCTTGTATGCTTTTATACAACTACACTGAGAGTGAGTGTTTCGTATTCATCCTAGTCATTTCTCGGGTATTCTGAATGACAGTAGTTTAATGCGCTTATTATGCTGATTTATTCTCAAAACATAACTCTTAAATACATCTTTAACATATCACTAGGAAGAATTATATACAAATCATTAAGAAAGATTTTGAGCAATAGTTAGAAGCAAACTAAATAATATTTGTCCTCGTGTATCAACATATCAGCTCAACTCTTCAGCAAAGTAATAAATAGGAAACGAAGGTACCCCATTCAAGTTTTTTATCCAATTCCACTATGTATCTGTGCAATGTTGTACAAACATGTTAAGTAAATTGAAGATTTCTTATTTCGCCAGTTAGTCATTAGTTTGACGTTTTTACATTAGCTTTCTTTATTGAAACAAAACAAACTTCGTTTTCGAAGTACCGCAACCTCTTCTACCATTGAATGCCGACTGTTATTGTTTGCACCCTGAAACACATCATCCGTAACACCTTTATCCGTATCGTAGATCCCACCTTCCCTGCCGGGAGATGCATTGCCGATAAGGTGAAAAGGTTTCGGAAGCTTATTTGTGCCCGGTAACGGTAAAGGAGCCAAGAGTAAGGACAAGATTTGTTGCATAACATAAATAAAAGATGACGTCTACCCGTACCCATGCAGTTAAGTGGGATGGAAATGCAAGCAACGCCCGCTCTAAAGCAGAGTCCCGCCCGAATCTGCATACTGCAAATATTATCTATCATTGTGTTTCATCAGCACGGTCCTGGTACATTGGTATCGTGCTGCTCCTTCGCACCAGATATGCTAATGTTTATCGGAAGTGACCCGTTTTTTATGCTGCTTGGCGAGGGGAGTGGGTAACCGATGGGGAAGCGAAGGGGTGGCAAAATTGGCACAGTAGGCCGACTCTTTCCGGTGTTCCCGGCGTGCCCGCTGCTGGTAGTTGGGAAGCACGGTAGTACAAAAGCCTGCAACCATTGCATCTGCATCCGTTCTGTAAATACGTAAGCAGTTGTGCTGCCGGTCCATGGCAAGTGACACGATGAACGACGATAATGCTACTACAATGAGTGGAACGAACGGTAGGAAAACATTGCCGTACCCACAATGCTAATTAAAGTAGCATCTTGGAGTCTGTGCAGGAGTGTAGTGCAGGAAAACCCGGGCAGAGAGAATGCCGAGAACCGGATGCCGGAGTGCTTTGCTACCGGGAGTGTTCTTTTCTGTGTCGAGAATTGAGACGCGTTGTGTAGTCGTGTGCGGTGGATGGGCTTTTTCATTCTTCAATCTGTACCCGATTCTGCTGAGAACTGGGCACCCAACCACAGCTGACAATGGTCGAGAAGGGGTGCGGGCCACGTTGTACCGTTGGAAGAATTTCTCCATTCCTCCAGCGCACAGATTCAATAGCAATCTCGATTTAGCCGTTCCCGCTTTTCGCTCTCCTCCTTCTCCCCATCCCTGTCAGCACGACAACCCCCTAGAGCTTGGGGAAAGTTTTGACAATCCCCGCGCTCCTTTAGCATCCTCCAAGGAGGTTACTGTAAAGGATGGGTGAGCTCCCGGTGAGCAGTCCGAACAGTACAGTAGCAGCAGGTGCATCACACAAATATATACCATGCTTCATCAACATTGTTGCCAGAAAAGACAGAAAAAACGGACCAAGAGCTTGCCCGATTTTGGGCAAGCACCATGTACCATGCGTTTCCGGCGTAATGGTACACCAGAAATAACACAGCTTCATGTGGACCAATTTTTGCCAGAACAGACTGCCTCCTTGGGGTTTCCCGCTAGCCTGGGTTGGCTGTTTTCCACCCGGACCGAAAGTGATGACGTGCGCAGCGAAACTTTGCACCTTCCGAACTGACTATTGCGAGCACGGCGTTGTAGAACGCTGCTGGGACAGCAGTGTATGTCTTAACCGTACTCACAACCTTCCTCACTGGATGAAGTGAAAATTAATGGTTGAAAATTTTCTACCGCTTGCATAACACAACCGGGAAACTTCACGTACATGCATGTGGGCGTGTATGTTTTTTTTTGTATTCAAAATTTTGTTCAACGTTCCCTGTTCCTGCAGCTGCAACTGGTTTTTTGCCAGGGACGTCAAACTTGAATTAATGCTAAAATGGTGAATAATTGCTCATTACTGATGCAAGAAAAGGGTTTTTAATGAATAACGATGATTATTCAACACCGTTCGTTCAATTCACACACAGACTAATTATAAATTATAAATTTAAACTTTCGACACAACATTTGTTCGCGCAGAGAAAACAAATTTTCCATAAGGTGATTGGCAGGTAAATTTTAAGCTCGCACACTACTAAGGTCGTATCGTAGTGTAAGATTGGACAAAAAACTACTCAATCTTTTCTTGATTTATACTCCTGTCAGGAAATGGCTACCTTAGTCTGTGTGGTAGGGTATTTGCGAAAAGAGTACTTTGCATGGCACAACAAAAATTATAACACCAAGTGATCTGTTAATTAACCCATTCGACCAGTTATTTTTTGTCATACTGTACCTTTCTCATGTGTGATGATGAACGGAAAGGAATTTGATTTTTTTTGTATGCCTTGAAAATAATTTCAAGTCGTTCTTAATATTTGTTGATATTGTGATATGAAGTTTCCAGTAAGTACATTGCATTGCTGATGTAGAAATTAAAATTTAAACACCCATGTTAAAATGTTTAACTGCCCAAACGTCTGTATTTTCGACAGCTGACCTTTAACTTATTGACGTTTAATTTATTCCTCCAATTATAGGCTATTTAAAAGGATATTCAGCTGATTGGACTGCCTACATAAGCTCTATTAAAGTTGTTAATTTATCACTTTTAACATGTCGAATAGAAACGCTGGCAGTTAGTCAACGTCAAACACACTTTCTTTGCGAAGCTAGTGTTTGACATCCCTGGCCCGCATCAAAAAATGCCTCCTCACAAACGATTGCAGAATGTGCAGCATGCAGCCTTCGGTATGGCCATGCAACATAAGCAAGATTTGAGCCCCGGGTTGAGTGTGCTGGATATTGTTTTTCTTTCGCAATGCACGCCACCCATACACGTATCCCAGCCAATGAGTTTGTCAACAAGAACTTTACCTCCGTGCATATCATCGTCATCGTCGTTCACCATTTCTGTATGGTTTATGAGATGGAGCAAACAAAACAACAGCCAAACGAAACGAAAAAAGAACAGAAATGAATTATAGAGAAATGACGGTGAGATACAGCAGATGAAGAAGGATTGTTGTCAACGTCGTCAACATGATATGCCGTTGTACATCCCGGTACCGAGACGCTAGGATAACAACGACGACAACGGCCATGCAAAAGATAGTGGACTATTATCTTGTTTACTTTCCACACGGAACTCTCTCCCAGTTCCCGGTCTGTTTGCCAGCACTTTTACCATCGCTGCTGAAGGAAACCCGGCCTCTACGGTGGGATGTGCAACGTTCGCACATTATTCTTGCTACTACAATCCCGCGAAACCGTCACATAAATCACATGTGAGCAGATGCAAACGTGGGCTAACTATATTTACCCTTATACGCAAACGACGACGGCCCAAACCCCGTTCGCGGTTCGCGGACAAGAAACAAATAAATCCTTCATCCTGGTCCACCACCTGATCGCAACGTGTGGTGCGGAGCGCATGTGTTTGTGGTTCCATCCTAATCGCACAACATTGCGCACCTTGTAGACCACTTGATGTGCCAACTCAAACCATTCCCAGCATGGGCAGATGTAGAAATATGATACGCGTTTTATGAGATTTTTCAAATACGCTTACTTGCCTTATGCTATTCGCATCCATCTCGATGTCACCTTTCGAACCTGCACCAGGTTGTACAGATCGGTTCGGTGGAAATGTTTCCGGGTTGTCATGCAATCTTCAGTGCGCTTGACCTTTACTGTGCTTTATTTGTGCGCTGTTGACATTTAAAGCAATAGCCCATTGTCTTCCATTTTCTTGTAAAATATGGAAAACAGCTTAACATTTTGGGAGCAGTTTCATTGTTCAAAAGCAATGCTTTGGGAAATAGTGGTTACAGCATTTCCTTTCCTTTTGGGACGCATTGTTTGGTTTTTCCATTTTTTTAAGTAATTTTTTTTACAAATTTTTATAACTTTGGTATTTGTGAGGTTTGAAATAAAATCAGGTTTAAAGTTACATAATTTTAGTTCGCTCTGTTTTATGAAATCCAGCAGATAAAGGCTCATATAATTTAGTGGCGCTTTATTTTCAACCATTCAACAAAAATAAATAATTGCAACAACAGCATCAAACCATACATCATATACCTCAAATGTTAAAATATTAGCTGTGGTAACTGTTCATTGAATTGTAAACCGTCCAACATGGATATTAAATTTCGAATCAAATTAAAACACCACACACGATTGGATTTAATTAAACGGTCACACACATACGTCCGTGCCTTTCCCCCGGTACACTGCATCAAAACCCAATCCTTCAACACTCTAGCCGATATCATTTGCCAGAGCGTGTTACTACGTGCTTAATCAACCAGCGAAACTGGCAAAACTATCATTTTCCACAACATTTTCCAATCGCACACCAGCCGCACCAATATGCAACCGGATGGATGCATTCTTCCAACCCTATCTCTCCCTTCTCTTCTCTGAAGATTGCACCCCGTGCTTTTCACATCGTTAACAGTCTTACGGGCATCATTATTTTGCACGGATCACTAACACCGTCCCTTTGCGCCGCATATGTCTCCAACCTTCTCAACGATTTGGCGTGTGCAAATTTACAACACACTTTACACTTTGTTGTATCGAGCTGTAACAAACCTGCCGGGCCCACCGTCGGCTGCCTAATCAATCATTCCATCGCCAGTGGGCAAAAGCGCTAATGCAAATGTATGCTCACGCTTCGATGCATACGCCCTCTACGTCACGTTTACTGTAGATTGATCCCAGTTGGCAGCACAAGCAGGACAGATGGTGACAAATTGCAATGAATCGTGCTCACTTTCATCTCACATTTTAATGGCAGCATAACTCGTGCCACGAGTATTACCATATTCGTGACGGGTTACTGTCCCATCCGGTTGGATGGGATTACTGCCAATATGCTTCCCGTCTATGGTTAATCGTTAAATGTCCCGACTCAACTTATCCATAATACATGCTTTGCTGCTTTGTTGCTTTACTCCTACTTACCAAACAGATATCCGATGACGATCGCATGAGCCTTACGACGGCCGTTTCGGACGAGGACGACGGGGAAAGTGTGATGGCCTCACCGTACAAAGCGAAAGCGACCGGTACGGCGGCCGCATCCTTCAACTGTACCGGCGCCGTACGCAAGGCTGGGTAAGCGATAGATAAACATTCATTCTTTGTTATCGACAACATTCTTAACAATTCCCATTTTTTGCTACCACCATTTTTTGGATAGCTTCCTGTCGGTAAAGAAGTGGCTGCTGCGCAAGAAGCATCAGATCGAGCTGGCCCGCAAACGTGGCTGGAAGGGCTATTGGGTGTGCCTGAAGGGTACGACCTTGCTGTTCTATCCGTGCGATTCACGCGAAGGCCGTTCGGTCGAGGCTGCCCCGAAGCATCTGATCATAGTGGACGGTGCGATCATGCAACCGATACCGGAACATCCGAAGCGGGACTACATCTTCTGCCTCAGCACGGCGTTCGGCGATGCGTACCTGTTTCAGGCGCCATGTCAGGTCGAGCTCGAGAACTGGGTGAACAGCATACACAGTGCCTGTGCTGCAGCGTTCGCCAGACATCGCGGCAAGACTGGTACGCTGCATCTGCTGCAGGAGGAAATATTCCGCCTCGAGAAAGCAATAGAATCGGTAAGTCGTGTTGGAGTTTCTGGTTGGAAGTATTAGTTTTACTTTCAAACAAACCGAATTTCAAATACTTATTTGGCCAACAAAGATGCATTTTTTTTTCAAGAAATGTCGTAAAATTCTTGATACGACCAGGCCGTTCTATCCGAGTAAACAAAATGTTTTAATATACAATATTCGTCTTTATTATAAACCATTTACAAATAATGTAAAAAAAAAAACATTTCGTCATACACACAGGATCACAAGCTCAAGCACATGGCTGATCTGCAGCAGAGCGTTGTCACCGATGCGGACACACGTCACCAGATCCAGCAGCAGATCCTTCAGTGGGAGGAAAACCTCGAACGTCTGCACTGCGAACAGTTCCGTCTGCGCTGCTACATGGCATCGCTACAGAACGGCGAGCTTCCGAATCCGAAGTCGCTGCTAACGCACGTATCACGTCCCACGAAGAATACGCTCAACAAGCTCGGTGTCTTTACGGTTTCGTCGTTCCACGCGTTCATCTGCGCCCGGTCCCCTTCGCTGCTGAACAATCTGCTAGCGGGCCGTGGTGCAACCAAACGGCGGCCACCGATACTGTCGCGGTCGAACAGTGGTTCCAGCCGGCGCTCGATGCAAATTAACTCGCGCGATGAGCCGGAAAAGAGCTACAAGGTCGCGTTGCCGGAAAACACCTTCGCTACGGTGTATCTGCGCGAGGGTATGTCGGTGGAGGAGTTTCTGGCCAGTGCGTGCAGTCGCAAAAATTTGAATCCGATGGAACACTTTGTGCGGGTGAAGAAGCGCCGGGATATGGAAGATCACAACTACTTTGTTCCTCACAGAAATGATTTGATTGAAACATATGTAAGTATACGGGTTGTATGTGCTGTCAGAAAAAAACACCTTCCGATTTGCCCATTCCCATGGTTCTCTTCCAGCTACACACCCATGAGGTAGTGGAAGTGTGCGCAAAA
This sequence comes from Anopheles longipalpis, assembly GCA_016170015.1. NCBI lineage: Eukaryota > Metazoa > Arthropoda > Insecta > Diptera > Culicidae > Anopheles > Anopheles longipalpis. Next base: position 39,125,573 of record CM028106.1, on the reverse strand, counting down.
ATTTTATATCAAGTAGAACTACAACGAACAACGCTCGAGCAAATGTGGGGCTTCTCGGTGGAGGCGGAACTGATCGAGAACGCTGACCGGCAGGACGAGCTCTGCTGCTACGTGAGCCGTGTCGAGGACAAGAGTGTTGCCATGCAGAACGGTACGTATCTGGACGCTGCACGCTCGGCTAACGAAACACTCACGAACCTGTCTTATCTTACCGATCGGCTTTCGCTTTAGGTGTCATTAAAGGTGATGAAATAATTGTGATAAACGGTGCAATCGTTTCCGACCTGGACATGATGTACTTGGAAAGTGTGCTTCAGGAAGAACAAGCCTTATGCATGATGATGAGGTAAGCACTTCTACCTTTTTGCTAACTAATTCTTTCCTCCATCCAGCGTTGTGGCCGTCGTACAACTTTGCATTTATCTTTCACCAGATCTTCCCGCACGGAACCACCGGATCTGGTCGGCATCATGCGCTCTACCGACGATATCATCGAATCGCTGGTGTGTCCTCCACCACCATCGGATCCACCGGTTATCAGCGAGGAGATGATATCAGGCCTAATCGTTCCCGCACCAGGTTGGCGTAAGTATCGATCGTAAAAAAACGATTCCATTGCCTCCGATTGTCTCCATGCTCGCTAGTCGCTGCAAACCGATGCGTTTGCATTTTATTTACGCCAAATCACATCACCTACCTGTTTTGTCTTCTGTCAAATGACGTTCAAAGGACGTTCGTGTATTGCAGGCAAAGAGGTCTATTCGCCCGAGGTTGAAAGCTCTCCAGCACCTTCCTCCAACGATCCGCATCTGTTGGCGATGGATCGCTCAAAACCATCGTCACGTACCAGTAGCTTCGAGATTGAGAATCTGCTCAAGTCCGCTGAACAGGTAACTGGGTTCTGCCGGTCACCGCAGGAAACGCGTAAATCTAGCCCAACGGGTTCGGTCGCCTCATCCGTGTCGAACGTCATGCTGACACCATCACGTCAACTAACCGATGCCGAGAAGCTTCGCAAGGTTATTCTCGAACTGGTCGATACCGAGAAATCGTATGTTAAGGTGAGTGTCCTTTAGAAAAAATGCTCTTCCAAGGGGATTTTTTTCTATTTTATTTTAATTTCGTCCCTATTTGCATTCGAATAGCATCTGAACAATCTGCTCGAGTACTATCTGGAGCCGCTGAAACGTGAAACATTCCTGTCGAATGCCGAAATTACCGCCCTGTTCGGCAATATCCAAGAGATTGTTACATTCCAGCGTCAGTTCCTGAACAACCTCGAGGAAGCGCTTGATCTTGAGCCCGACTTCCATCAGCTGGAGCATCCTAGTCAGTTTAAGGTAAATCAAAAAGGTCACTCTTATCTATTTTCCCAGTCCTTTCATTATTCATATATTTTACAACATTGTCCATTAGAACGTACTGTTTGCCATTGGATCTGCATTTTTGTACTACGTCAACCACTTCAAGCTATACTCATCCTTCTGTGCCAGTCACAGCAAGGCACAGAAAGTGTTGCATCCAAGTAAGTTTTCCATGCTCCTTCTTGGGGAAATGTCACACACCTTCTACATTGACTCCACTTTTGCCTATTTCCTAACCTGCCTTCTAAAAACAGACGAAGGCAATCAAGCACTGCAGGAGTTCCTGGCCGCCAGAAATCCTAAGCAACAGCACAGCAGCACTCTCGAATCATTCCTCATCAAACCGATACAGCGCATTCTAAAGTACCCGTTGCTACTGCAACAGCTGCGCAATCTTACCGACCCGAATGCGGCCGAACATCTGCATCTGGTCGAAGCACTCAAGGGTATGGAAAAGGTGGCGGAACACATCAACGAAATGCAGCGCATCCACGAAGAGTACGGTGCGATCTTTGATCATCTCTTCCGCCAGCATCAGAAATCCTGCAAGCAACCGATCGATCTCAGCCCTGGTAGTATGGACACAAACTGTCCCCTATTAAATAAACTTTCCCTCTGATTGGCTTTCGTTAGCATTCTTTTGTTGGTTTCGTTATACTTTCTTCAAACATTCATCCTTTATTTGTCGTTGGCATTATAACAGATCTACAATTTTGCCCTCTCTTACCCACCAAACGACCTAGGTGATCTGCTCTACTATGGTGGCGTCGAGTGGCTCAACATCAGTGATTTCCTCGGCAAGATCAAGAAGGGTCTCGAGCTGCACGCCATGTGCTTCGTCTTCAAATCGGCTGTCGTGTTCCTGTGTAAGGAACGTTTGCGCCAGAAGAAAAAGCTCATGGTACGTTACCACGATGTTCCCCTTTCGAAATCAGCTAAAAGGAGAAAATAAAGAAACACTTCTAACTCGACGCGATATTTCTTTCTTTTCGATGCAGGGTGTTTCGAGCAAGAATGCTACGAACGAGGTAGAAATCATCCGCTATCAGGTGCTGATACCGGTCACCGAGGTACAGGTAAGGGCTTCCTCCGCCAAGGACATGGACTCACACTTCCTTTGGGAGCTGATACACCTTCGATCCCAACTCCAACGCCGATCGGAGAAAGTCTACGTACTATCGAACAGGTAAGCGCTTCCTAATCTCTTAAACTGGCGTTGGGCAGCGTACACATACAGCGAGCTCGGGAAAGTTTCTCATTCGATGGATGGAAAGTTTCAATCACACATTCAGCCAGGTTGAACGGAAAGAAACCTCATCCGTAACGGGACGAAAAACAATTTCAGCGTCTCGTCGGATAAAAGCATAGATTTTTTCGCCACCCCATTCCCAAGACAAACACGTACACATATGCACTTAAGCTGCTGGCGGTACACTTTCCACAGTGCCGAACCATGTGCACGGAATAACAGAAATCTATTAATTTAAATCGGATTACGATGCACCTCATCCTCATGCACCGGTATACAATGCAGCGAAGGTAAGCGGGTTCCTTAACCGGGTCGCCCTTCCTATCGCTTTGCAAGGACACAATCGTACACTCTGTTGCAAAATCTTCGCTCATCGCTTGGGAAAAAGTTTTCAATCCAGTTGTACCATGTTTTCCTACACTGTAAAATCGACCAGAAGAAAAGACGGGTAAAAGTGCACCCATGCACTGCTTTGCCAAGATCGATGCATTACATGGAGCTTTCCCTTTTCATTCGCTTCGGTTCGCTACCGTACCCGCAATTTTTGCGGATTAGCAGGGAAGCTTTTTAAGTTAACGTAATAGCTCTCGAACGGAACGATGATTGAAGAAAACAACTTCAGTTCACTATTTTTGTTTTCCTCACCCGCCCGGTACCGTCCCAGTAATTGACATTCGTTGCTCGATTCAACTCATCGTAGACACAAACATCATTTTATCCTGTTCCTAATGAAAAACACACCAAGCAAGGATGAAGAAAACCGTTAAAAGACATTCAAAGAAGCTAAAAGGGATTCAGTGCAGGGATTCGACGATTGTTTCACTCGTTTCGGTTGATATTGGATGAAGGTTTCGTTTATGCTTCTACCAAGATGTTGCGGGATTTAAAAAAAAACTGAAGAAAAAAACTACTTTACCACAGCGTACCAACAAAACCGTTTACGTACTAACCTAACTTCCTTCCATCGAATGAACGTTCAGCATTCCAGCATGTTTGCTATTGCTTATCCGGAATTTATTTATTCAACCTACTCACACATACCGTCCCATCCACAGTACCGCCGAGTTTCGTAACGCGTTCCTCAAGACAATCCGACAGATCATACGGGAAAGCGTTCGCAACATGTCGATACCGTCGCTCAAGAGTATGGGCGGCAGTACGAACTCGATGACGGGCGTCGGAAATTCCTCCGGAAATTCGCAAACTCTCGAGCGACCGAAGCAGCAGGTTTGTTTCGCAAAACTTTCTCCTTCCTGTACGAGGGTGTAAAGTTTTTTATCGTAACTTTCCTCCATTTTGCTGTAGCCACAGATCATGCAGGGTTCCCAGACGCTTGGCAAGCCGAAGAAATCCAAGATCAATCAGCGTCACTCGTCTGGAAACATCGACTACGATAATACGACCTCGGGCAGCCAGGAAGCGGATGATCCACCGGTACCACAGTACAGTGGTCAGTTCCGTATGCGCAGCAAGACGGTGGGCGATGTCGGAGGTAAGAAGACCAGCATCACTCAAGGAAAACAAAGTGTTGTAATGTTTTGTTTCGGTTTTTTTTCTTTGTTTTTGTGGTGCAACCTTCCTATCCCCTATGTAGAGCAAGTTGCTGCATGCAGACGAAACATGAGCGAGCGCGAACAGGAAAAACCGGATCCCGGTACCAAATCGGAAGGGGAGGATGATTCGCAACAGGGCACGGTTAAACCGAAATCATCCCTAGGCAAAACACCGAATCACCTAACGCTGAGGTAAGTGTTTTATCTCACCAAACGACGTACGAAACTTTACTTTTGAACTAATGCGATAAAACATTTCGACCCTCACGCTTTTCGTTCTTCACAGCACCACCTCGACGCTATCTGTGGGCAGCACCGGCAGCCAGGCGCGCCTGATACAGTCGTCACATCCGCCGGCCACCTACCATCCGGTACTGATGAAGGATCTAGGTAAGCGACTTTCTCCCAGTAACGATATGAGTGTTGTAGAGATGTTTGAACCGACGAACGGCTCAAGCGCCACCGAGAAGCGACCGAACCAAACCGACCAAGCGGACAATGCAATGGATAAGCATCTCAAGAACCTCAATCTCGACAGTCTGATAGAGACGGACATAGTAGAATACATGGAGAATCTTAAGGAAAAGCATCTAGAAAGCGAACAGACCGTACAGGGTAGTGACAGCACACTTCCAACACATGCCGGTAGTGTTACACCGGCAATAGTTGCCTCACCGCCACCACTAGCACGCTCACCTCCGACCTCCTCCGACACTACGGCATCCTCACAGACACAACTGACAACCACACAGCTCACAGCCGCAGCAACATCCCCGCCCAATATTTCCTACACCCCATCCCCAAAGAAATCCCACCACCCCGACGTACCGCAATCGTTGAAGACCGATTCCACCGACCACCCAGTCACTCGTCCACAGGACATGTCATCCAGTTCCGGTTCGGGCAAAAGCGATGACAGCTGCTCGGAACATACGGGTGAGAAACCGTCACCCACGGGCGTTACGAAGGAACGGCTTAGCTCTTCCGAGGGTGACGGTAGTTCTCATCCAGAGCAGCGCTACACGCTGAGTGCATCATCGGCGAACTCGTCGCCAGATGGTACGTTGAGTCCGAAGCTGGAGAAAACCAAATCGCCCAAGCGCATGAAGTCGGTAGAGCGCGAAAAGAGCCCAATACGTATCATCAAGATTAAGTCTCCGCGCAATAGTATCGATATCGAGCGACACGTGCGTATCGAGAAGAGTCCCGACAGGGCAAGACGTGCTTCCAGCCCAAGTGCTGCTGTTGCTGCTGCTGCTGGTAATGTGGGTGCTACTACATCCGGCAAAAAGGCATCCGAAGGTGGTATACTAAAGAAGAAACAACCGAACGGTGGTGCTATCGTCGGTGGAATATTGAAACGTTCCTCCAGTCCCTCCGTTGGTAGCAAACCATCGGAAAGTTCGGACAGTACCGCGTCAAAAACGGACGCTAACTTATCCTCCGACTATGAGCAATATCAAACCGCTACGGGTAATCGGTGCTATCTCTCGCTATCCACCGAGTATCTTGGCGTCGAGAAGGACTATCCACATATCTATCAGAATACCCGCGAAGAGAAGGTGCGTCGGGCGAAGCGAAGTGCATCCGTCGGAAGTACCGAACGGATGCGCTCGATCGAGGGATACGAATCGTCCTGTGGGTACTCTCCAAACACTAGCTTTGACGCTTCCTCGGTGGAAGGAAGCAAAAAGCGCTACAGTATCTCCTCGGAACGTTCCAACAATGACTACCGGAAGTCGTACAGTCGCTCTAGCTCCCCACTCAACGTGTACAGCCGGGATGTTTCACCGAACCGATGCTATGCACGTGGTCTTTCTCCACAAACTTCCCTGACGCGAGGACTTTCCCTATCGCCCCAATCTTCGTTCAAAGGAATATCACCCCAGAGTTCGTTCAGCAGAGGTCCTTCACCGCAGCGTGGCTATAATAGCCGTGGTCCGTCTCCACAACGTTCCGGGCATACGAGCCGTGGTGCTTCGCCGATGCGTGGTGGATACTATCGAGGAAGTACCTCACCACACAGCTATGGACGTGGCTTATCGCCCCAGCAAAGCTACAGTAGTCGTGGTCCATCACCAACCCGTGGTACCTATCCCCGGGGATTGTCTCCACAGCGCCGTGGAAGTCGCCATTACTCGCCGCCGAAAGATCACCACCGTGGAGGGGTATCGCCCCAACGATTCTACAGCCGTGTACCATCCCCCGAGCGACACTATGAGCGTCCGCGCGGTCCAATGCCAATTCCGAAAAGTCATAGCCGGGGTGCCTCACCACAGCGCACGTACCGCTTAACGCCCTCACGCTCCATCGATAGTTCCTCCTTCTTAGATTACGATCAAAACCCGAACCTTCACTACGCTCGTATCGAGCATGATCGGCGCGCTTATCAGCAGCAGCACCAGCAGCAACTTCAGCAGCAACACCAACACCATCTGCAACAGCAGCAGTACGCTTCCCAGTCGCACGCTTCTTGTATGGAGTGCATCATGCAGGACATGAAGCCTCCATAGCAAAAAGCCCGCGCACGGCAGAGTCGTGCGCGGAAGAAATCATCCCGGGCCCGACTGTACCATCAGGCAAGCTTCGATAAATCACCCTCGTTCGATCACGATGAAATTCACGTTTAAGCTTATTTTTTACTAAATCAAGGGTGCAACTTAGCTCAAAATGGAAATCATACAAAAAGGCAATGGACATTTAAAAAAAACCCCTGGAATCTGGCTGTTACATCTAGAGCAATATACATATGCAGTGCATGATAGACACTACACAACAACCCATACAAAACGGCTAAACCAATCCCTTCTGTTCCATCCACGCAACTTAATCTCCTATGGCTTTGTAGCAGTAAAATCAAAAACTTAAATTAATCAAAACAGTAACCACGAGAGTGAGTGAATGAACCGGTGTACCACACACTGGTAGCAAAACAGCAGATCAAAAAATCCACAACAAAAAAGAGAAATAGATAATATACCATTACTACATATACATAAATATTACCCACAATACAGTTTGGAACGATCCAAACCAATACATTAACCTCAGCATTTAGCAGCAATAAGTACAGCAGAGGAGTGTAAAGAAATGTAATCAAAACACTGTCACCAAATCAAAACCACTACTACCCTGAGCATGCTAACTTCGCTGGGTTCGGTACCATTTCAACCATAAGCCGTGTGTGGATTCGGACCATCCATGATATCCATCTTGCGTTACTATTACCACCTGACCGAAGAGAAAGAAAGTTGAAGCGAGTCATTCAAATTTGTTTCAAAAGTGACACTAGTTTCACACTACACGTCCCTACTTTAGCACATTCTAATGTCCCTTCCACCCAGTGAACGATGAGCTGACATTCGACGAGGGTTCATGCACATTAGGCAATGAAGACCCCTTGCCAGATGGGGTTAAATATTCAAATTTGCAACAAGTAAACCACTCCATTTCGCGCCTTTTAGCTTTGCGTGTCAGTGGACAATCTGTTTTCCTCATCCTCACCAAACACCAAACCATTCCACGGCTCTTGTCCATGCCATCCAGGCACCAGGCAACCAAATGAAACGATGCGAAAGCTGCCTGTCTCCCGGTCTGTCTCCCCACTTGTTCTGCACCGCAACCCCGGGCGGGTAATACGTTTCCAAAATTAAATTACCGGCAAACCGCAGGCTTGCTGTACGGGAAGTTCTTGTTGTGCTAACCTTGGATAGAGACTGGCTTTGGATTGTAGAGATGGCGTGAGAAAATCGAATGACCACGGAAACGAAACTTTCCCCGTAGCTGGGACTCAGGAATTCAATTACGGGCTGCAACGAAACCGCAACCGCCCCGATCGACTGTCGACGATTGACTCATGGTGGGTCGCCTGTGTCGGTGCTACCATCCATACTTGACACGTTGTTTTTCCCTCCCTGACTACTGTTCCCAAATTGTTACCCTGTTCCTTGTCCGATGAAAAAACACACACACACACAATCCCAAACGTATGTTTGGGGATGATCCTTGTTGTGTTGTTTTAAGTTCCTTGTTTAGCTCACACTCAAATCATCCCGGCCCCTTGATATGTACCGAAACGAACGAAACAAAAACCTGCGACAACAGGATAAGGTGAAGGTAGTACACTGTAGGGAAAATCCAATGACTAATACGTATACGTACCCATATACACATACATACACAGACACAGACACACATACACCATATATTATCGCAACAGAATACAAGTGCAGCCCGTGTTAACCAAAATATCTCATAATCAAGTACTACCGCTATACAGCACCATACAGCATATACACAATCTTATCGTAGTGTGAAAGTTTCCCTCAATAGAGATGCAAGCCAATAAGGAATCATTGTAACCGAACAACAACAACAACAACAACAACAACAAAAATCAAACAAAACTAACAAAAGCAAGCAAACGTACACAATATCTAGGGAAAGTGTTAGCCAACCAATATTCATACTAATATATATACATAAACAAGGTAACAATTGTAATACAGGTGAGTTTATACAAGATAACGAAGTGTAACGAAACGAAGTAAAAACAAAACATAACGCGCTCTTATAGCCAATACCGTGTTAATGTAGGAAGTAGAATACCATAAGAAGGTAACATCAATATTAACTCAACGTACTTAACATAGTCGAAGAATAATAGTGAAATTGTGCAACCCCGAAAACGAACAACAAAAACAACAAGAACCCAAAAACATACAACCCTTCTTCCTAAAAGGAACGATGGCCGAGGAATTGAACCGATGAATGTGGATGATGCCAGTAAGCCAATGCCATCATCTCCCGTCTGTACAATGAAGTGATTTTCAAGGTACTTCTTTTCAGTTCCACCAAAATGATCCTTCGATGCCTTTTTTGGGTCACATATTACATATAGGGAAGCGAGACGGGATAAATAACATCGCCACCAGGCGGCGCCAACAGGTTGCTCTTAGAGTTAGTACTCGCTGGTGCGCGACCTGCATCGCGAGTGGCGTCAGTCAACGAGCGTACGAGAATATTCTATGAAAATGTTGTGATTTTGTGCCAATTATCTTATAAGCCAGGGCGATACATTCCGATATATTGATTACCGGTATTTGATATGATAAAAAAAAATGAAACGATTTTAATACTAAGCGAAGGCAACGCACCGCGCATGCTAACGCGCATGCCGATGTTTAATGCATCTCATTGCGCTGTATCACACGTAACCTTAGTTTAGAGGATAGTTTCTTCTACACTTTCAATAATACACTTAGGGTGCCCGATTCGTATGTTTCGATCGTTAGTAAACATTTTTCTTATAACTTTATATAGCAAAACAGAAAAAAAATACCGTTGTGGAAAAATGATGGTTGTTGTTGCAAGACTTTAACAAAACTAAAAGCAGTAAACAATACGACAATCGGTTAGAACACGCGTTCCCCTACGTGCTCGTTCGTTGTTAGGCTGTTCAAGTGCCACAAGGTAAATGCGTCACCGATCCGTAATGGTGAACTTTCATTTAGCGAGCGTTACCAGTTTGTTACGTTTGATGTAACGTACTATGATCGTAATCTTTATGACCCGTTTTTATTTTTTTGTTTTTTTTTTTGTTTTTACTTTTTGTGTGGAATTAATTTCTAGTTTCGATATCTATTTGAGTCGTATTTTCGACTCTAATGAAATGAAAAAAAAAGAAACATGGCGCCTGAAACGAAACCATTAAAGGGCGATAGCGTTATTATGATAGTTAATAATTAAGAGCAGCGAAAACAACGTTTTATAAAAGTACTCCTTACTCCATTAAAGACATCGCAAAGTTAGATAGACCTGTTAACGATACGTTCACTGATTCCGCTTCGTTTTCTCACCATTTGCAACAAAACGAACGATTTTGCCGATTTAAAGCTTCATGCACCTAGCTGCTGTACCGGAAAATTTTAAGCCAAAAAAAACAATTGCACTGATTATCTTTAACTCAAAGTATGAACACTATATAATGTACATGAGCACTGTCTGTCTCTCTCACTCTCTTTCTCACACACACACACACGTGCGGTCGTGCAAAAAGCAAAAAAAGAGCAAAAAGGATACCAAAAACCGTTTAACATTCAAAACATATATATCTTACGAGAAATTCTATTTTTCTACAATGCATCTTTTATCGCTTGGACGGTTAGAACGCGTGGACGAAGTCAAACTGGCAGTTTAGGTAGTGGTGATGGTGGTGGAATGCTAGCTAGAATTTTAACGAAAGCATGGAATTAAATTATGAACAATTTGTTACACTTTCCGCTGACACACAATCCATACCGGCGCCGGGTGTTACGTAGCCGTGATAAGGGAACTAGGTTGAAAGGATGTTTTAGTTAGGCAACGAGAGTTTTTCATATTGCTGTTAGACTATTTTCGCTTTTAGTCAACTAAGTACGAACTATCGAAATGGAACGAAGGCACGCCAATGCGTTGTTACTATTTTCTCGTTTTCCATCTGCATCCCATCCCGAATGGTACGGAGTCTTTTAACGATAGTATCCCTCTTCCTAGTGTCAGCACAGTTGAACGTTGTGCGTGATACGATTTTAAACACGAATACATTTTACAGTAACACTTACTACGAGCCATACGCTCCTCGCTAGGTGCTAGTATTGCATGGTATTGTAATACGACAAGACATGGACAAGGAAGAACAAATTACACAAACACATACTCACACGCGCGAACGAAACGTGTTAAGCTAATGATGCGAGATGAGACTAATGTAGCTGCATACGGTTGACTCTTTGCAATGACGCAACAAACTGAACAACAACACTAGAAAAAATAGATAAAAAAAACGAGAGAAAGAGAGCTATAAGTAAGCAGAAACCGATGCCCACAGCCTTACATGCAGCTTCATGCTGTTTGGAACCGAAACGACTGTTATTTGCCGAACTAGAAAACACTCAAACCTTCCCCCCGTTAACTTTAGCCATTAGCAGAGTAGTTGTATACGTGGCGAATGTACCCTGACTGACAGCTTTGCAGCAGCAGTAGTCGTCCTAGCAAATGTCAAATCCTACCATAACCTCACTAGTGCACCCCAAAACACTGAGCCAGCCCAAAACAACCGGTTCTACTGCTGTACCAATGCCCAATGTAACGAAATGTAGTGCTGTGTGTTTGTTTTCCTCTGTCTGCTGATGTGAGTCAGTCTAACGTTACGAGACCTGTTTTTTCTATTAAATTTGAACGAAAACTTTTAAAAGCCATTTAGCCAAATAATACCATAAAACCGAACTAACGTACGAGGGTTCTTGCACGAAAGTGTCCTATGGTTAACACACCTGTATTACGTACCTACCGTTAGCTCCTTCTGGTTCCATCCTAACAGAATTGGCTGTCCTCTAATGCAGTCCTTGTGCCTCGCTACCTTTTTTTTTGTATGTATTAAACAATGTTTTCCCATTTTATAAGTTTTATATGAATGAAAGTTTTTTTCATCTTTTTTTTTATCGAAATTCTTTCTTATTTAGTGAAGTTTTGTAAAATATTTTATTTAATTTTAGATTTTAGAACAATAGTGCTACACTAGTACATTTTTAGTACACAATATAGTTTTTTTTAACAGACTGATCAATACATGACTGTACTTGCCTTAATTGTAAAAAAAAACAAAAACAAAACAAAACATAGGTATTAGCTCTTAATGCTAGCAAAACAATAGCTAAACCACTGTTCCCATCCCGATGCGCACGTTAATGTGCAAACTAGATCGTAACCATAGCGATCCTAGCGTTATGTAGCATTATTCACTAAAAATTACTTGATGCAGTAAAGTACTTCTTTTGACATTTCACATCAAACTTAGCCAAATATAGATCACCACATTTCAAAACTTCCCCCATCAGCAAAGTGTGCGTGTATGTGTATGCGTGTGTGTACAATACTCACTGCTTAGCAAGCCACCAAGCAAAACAAGCATACGAGCTGAAGGTGAGCAATGGTTACTTCAATCTTTGCTAAAACATAGAATTTTACCTTTTTAACCCTGTAGCCCACTACCGTTTACTACTTCCCTGTTATTTTGCTTCCATTCGGTGATGAATCGATACCGATCGTAATTTGTTGATTTTTTTTAATTTCTCTGTAATTTTATCATCTTTAGTACGTAATTTGTTATTCCTTTTCTTCCAAATAACTTTTTCATTTATTTTATTCATTAAATTCACTTTGCAAACTTTTAAGAACCTGCTGGTCGTTTCGTTAAACTTTCCTCTACCAATATTAAAGACCTTTAACCCATTTCCCGCAACTATTCTACTGTAGGTTTTAAGTTAAGTTAGCTGAAATTGGATGTATACAAATTTGAAAAAAGTACTAAATTGAACAACACAAAACAAAAAAAAAATATATATATATATAAACACAAGTAAAGAAGCGAAAGCTTCCAATGATTTGATTTAAAAAGAATGTAAAAAAAACAACAACCAAACCAATACAAAACAACCAAACCAAATCAAAATCAAACCTACTCTTATAAACACAACCATTCGAACAATGTCATTAAATCTGGCCATTTGTTTTTCTTTTTTAATTGTAGGATCCCCGGTGTGGAAGCCTAGAGACATGATTAGTTTAAGTGACGCCCCGTCGACATCACGTAAAGATGAAAGTAAATAAACTTTTCTCGTTACTCAACCCATCTTTCGAAGCAAAAAAAAAACCATGCAAAACATGCCAATGACCCAAAACCAAAACGGAAAAACCATTACAAGAAATCCATTCCTTTTCCTCCTTTTTCCATATCCCTTCGTTTCCCCCGCCCTTGCATTGCAACATCCTGATTGAGTATTTGGGCTTAAGCGTAAGACTCGAATTGTTTGCGAGTTCCATGGCAGCACACTCAAAGGATCGCAGCTCAAATCGGTTGGAATGATAGAGAGATAGAGAGCAAAAGAATGCGGACACTGTCACGTGACGGATGCAATTTGTAACGCAATCTGTAAACGATTGCGAAAGGCTTTAGGTAGAGTGCGAACGTTGGCAATTGTGCAGAATACTGACGTTAGAGGAGAGGTGCGCAAAATAAAACCGAACCGCATGATGAAACTACTGCATCTGGCACGATGTGTGCGCACGTAGCCATTTTTAAGTACTACATATAGCCGATATTCTTGGAAGAGTTAGGAATAGAAGAGATGAAGAGTTGGAAATTCCCGCCACAAAGATGTAACACGAAAACAATAGAACGCGAAGCATAATGGTAGGTGAATATCACTGATTCTCTGAGCAGATAAAGTTCGACGGTGATGGTTATTGTAATGATCATTGCCATCGAATAGAAGCAAACCAACAGCAGTTGATAGTGTGTTTTCTTACCTTATTANCAAAGATGTAACACGAAAACAATAGAACGCGAAGCATAATGGTAGGTGAATATCACTGATTCTCTGAGCAGATAAAGTTCGACGGTGATGGTTATTGTAATGATCATTGCCATCGAATAGAAGCAAACCAACAGCAGTTGATAGTGTGTTTTCTTACCTTATTAAGAGATCAAACCAAACGGGATAGACATGACGTGGTCACCGTGCCCTAACACACAACTTGAACCCAATTGCAAATCTAATACACTTCCTAAGTAAACGGTGTCTCTCATAGATACGACCGTTTCCAGCTACCATTCCTTTTTTTATAAGGACACAGAAATGTAACAACAAAAACGAAGAGTTCATCGACCTATACATTCAAACACCTGAGACCTTAGGACGCATAAGAGATATCAACTGAACAGTGTTAGACACAGCAATCCAATCTCACTAGGGAACGGGTCATTAAAAAAAAAAACGATTGTCACACCTCCCCATCGTACGTACGTCAAGTAAATGTGACACACTGCTGGCAACCAATTCTTTGTTAAGCGAACCAATAGTGAGATGGGTTTAAACATCGCGAACGTGTGAGGAGGCCGGGACGAGGGCCAAAAGTAGTCAAAAGAAACAGAGCGAGTAAAACCAAAAGAAAATCCATAAACGTGTTTGTATTAGCGATAATGGAACGATAATGAGCAGCGTTGATCTATAGAAACATAGTGCATGAGTTATCTTGCAAATTGCGATAGAAAAGAAATTACTGTTTCACACGGCACTCACCCACAAAACACCCACACAAAACTTCTCACGGACGAACGAGGACAAGCAGAAATATGAAATAAAACAAACAAACAAACAAACAGAACATTAGAAGCATTTCACTAGACACCGAGCAACATGAAATAAACACAAACACACTTTCATTAGCACGACTAAACACTAAAACCAGACATGACAAAACCATTACGTGCTAAGGTGAGAATGAACGTCAACACGGAAGATACTTTTGTGTGGGGAAAATGATTAAGCGCCGAACATACCGTTGATAGTGTGTGTGTTCGTGTGTTACGAGAAGAAGAAAAAAAATGGGAAGAAAAGTGAAATTGTTTAGAGTTTGTTTTACCTTTTCGATCATTTTTAATCCTAAACCAATAGAATATAAAAATATAAAACCTGTATAATCGAGTGAAAGAATGACTAGACTTCGGATTGAGAAGCTAGCGTATGCAAGCGGCTTACAAATGAAATACCACTGCAGAAACAAACAGGCAGAATAGTAATTAAAAACTACACAAACTAAACACACACATACACACATACCTTTCCCGAATACAAAAAAAAACTAAACTCCCCGTAGGAAATAAAATAACAAACAAAAACATTACACTCTCTATCGCAACCTAAAACTAAAAACGCTAATTCGTTGTGCGTAACGAAGTGCGTTCAACGTTTTACTTAGTGTGTTTCTGTTTTCTGTTGGTGCTGTTTGCGCAAACAGGGTGTAAGTCTTACTATCTGCACGAATGGAGCTCACACTCTCAAACCCCCCTTGCCGTACACTTGCTCTTTGTTATATCTTCCTGCTGGTCGATCGATCGATCACAGCAGGGTAAAGCAATGACGAACTGATCGCACTGAATCACAAATCGTTACAAACATTAACGATAAACAAATAGCAGCGTAAACTACCATTCCTTAATGGCAGTAAGATGATTGTGTGTACGAGCAACAAATGGGAAGGAAAAAAAGAAACACACACAAACAGAAGTAAAATGTAAGTGGTAGAAGCCAAAATTAAGTACACTCAACACACAACAGCAACATCAACAAAACGTACATGTACGATGGAAAAGGGAATTGAATTTTATAACAAACCAAAATAAATTAAAAAAATTAAGCCAAACTAACAGGTAGGAATGAAACTAAAACAAAGCATACATAAAAACACATACACACACACCAGGACAAATTCATACTTACACATAAACATACAAGAAGAGGAGAAGTAGAAGAAAACACGAACTGTAAAAGCTCGCAAAAAAACCCGAACAAGAAACAAATCGATCCGAATTAGAAATGCAAATACAAAAAGGTCGAAAAAAACAATGAAAAATAAACGAATCATAAAGCAGCAAACAGAAAAGGAAAAGAACAACATGAAAACAAAACCCTACAAACAATATAACAAGAAAAATCTATACAAAATTACTAAAACACTACTAAAACTATTAAAATACTAATGATTATTATGATTACCACACATTCCCAATCATGTACACACACGACATACAACACATCGCACACGAATGAAACAACTACAGAAAAAAAACCCTACATTCACACACGCACACGTATTGCAAAGTGTAGACGATAACAACACTAACGTGATACATGCTAATATAGAACGGTACGGCACGTTTTTTTTTAATTTTTGGTTTGTTTCTTTTCAACTTTTTTTAAAGTTGCGTTTACTGTTGTGTGTTTTGATTTCTTTCATCATTCATTTCTTTTGTTTTTTTTTTGTTATTCATTTTTACTTATAGCAGAATGATAGTACTTGCATTTTTTGCTTACGCTAATCAAAACAGTAAACAAACTATAAATGTTTATTTTTATGATTTCGGTTAAGAAGTCTATAAAATCTTTCGTTACAAACCACTGTTCCCATTGCACCTTGGAGCAATCCGAAGTAAAAAAAAAACGAAAAACACATAAAAATACAAAACACACACTAACAATTAAGATATTTGCAAAACTACACATACTTAGAACAATGCAACACAAAACGTTGACAGTTGATAGAAATATATTAGTTAAATAAACAGGTAAATCATGACCGATAGTCAGGGATGGATTACCAAGCAACGGTACGAGTTGTTGCGCAATTCCAACCAACATGCCATTTCCGCATTCCCACATGCAACGGCATTAGGATTTTAATACACACAAGACGTTTCATATCGATGATGTTTCATCGCTAGATGCATGCACAATGCAAAACAACAAATGAATGGAGGGAGAAAAAATCCAAAAAAAATCAAAACCAACGTTACAGCACATCGGCAATCGATTTGGTTCTGTTGTTCAGTGTGTTCGTGTGTGTGTTTGTATTGATTGAGTTGGGAGCCTTAATGAGATTAACGAGGTACGATCGTTTATGGCACGATCGTACAAAACCCAATTTCATGAAGCAGAAGAAAAAGAAGAAGAAGCGTGCGGTAGGACAAGATGATGTTCCTTTCGGTTGAGTGAAGATCCTTGCTGATCGTTATGGTGAGTGAAAGTGAAAGCTCTTCCATGTTTTTNCACTGTTCCCATTGCACCTTGGAGCAATCCGAAGTAAAAAAAAAACGAAAAACACATAAAAATACAAAACACACACTAACAATTAAGATATTTGCAAAACTACACATACTTAGAACAATGCAACACAAAACGTTGACAGTTGATAGAAATATATTAGTTAAATAAACAGGTAAATCATGACCGATAGTCAGGGATGGATTACCAAGCAACGGTACGAGTTGTTGCGCAATTCCAACCAACATGCCATTTCCGCATTCCCACATGCAACGGCATTAGGATTTTAATACACACAAGACGTTTCATATCGATGATGTTTCATCGCTAGATGCATGCACAATGCAAAACAACAAATGAATGGAGGGAGAAAAAATCCAAAAAAATCAAAACAGCACATCGGCAATCGATTTGGTTCTGTTGTTCAGTGTGTTCGTGTGTGTGTTTGTATTGATTGAGTTGGGAGCCTTAATGAGATTAACGAGGTACGATCGTTTATGGCACGATCGTACAAAACCCAATTTCATGAAGCCGAAGAAAAAGAAGAAGAAGCGTGCGGTAGGACAAGATGATGTTCCTTTCGGTTGAGTGAAGATCCTTGCTGATCGTTATGGTGAGTGAAAGTGAAAGCTCTTCCATGTTTTTTCTCACACCGAAATTAAAGCGAATTCTGTTTTATCGTGCCCGTATTAGTTGTTTCCTACATGCATACGTACCCATACGTACCTACTCAGACTTCTTCGAAATGCGACACTCTAGTCTAACGATGCAAACACTCAAAAAGGAACCACATCTCTTACATTTAAACCCTGTGCCAATTATTGATAAGATTACTAGCGATGATACACGAAAGTACGAAGCCAAAGGGAGTTAAACCGGCACGATCAGTAGATCACGTTCGTGCATCCAAACGTTGTTTTGCAGAAGACACAAAAAAAGGAAGCAAATATACACATTCATACAAAAAACACATACATGCAGAAACCCACACACACATTACATAAAACACACGCAAGACGAATTTCCTATAAAGAAAAGACAACAACTCATAAGAGAGAGAAAGAGCGATAAAAAAGCGAGATAGTGAGGTAGAGACGGAGTAAAAGAAAACACCTAGCAAAAAGTGAGTGAAATCCGCAAAAAAAACTGTTCTTTGTATACTTCCCGTTTTTCTGTCCGTACTTTTGTTGACGACATAAGCGTTGATATACTAAAACAACAACAACAAAAAACAACTAAAAACTAAAAAATACTCATTTTACCCGCAAAACTAACTATAAGCGCCGGAACTTTCCGGCACCCTAGCAAACAATCCTCGAACAACACGAAGCAAGAAAGCGAACATGAGCGGCGAGGTAAAGCAAAAGTCTAGCTAGTCGGCAAAAAAGAAAACACAAGATGTGAAAACGAAAACAAACAAACGAAGAAAAAAATAAACCAAAAAAAAACATACGATCCTAGCAATGAACATTCTACATCGTAAAAATGAAACATGTGCTGACAGACAAGGCAAAACAGTGGCGAACGAGAGCGAACAGTGCACAACAGTGTAGGTAAAGATGAACGTCAGGAAAGGATGATAAGATAAGCTCCAAAAGTGGCCGCGCACATGTGGAACGTACACAGGCACGGCTAACACAGTTTCCTGACAGTTTCTTGAGTTGGATTTTGTACTCCTTTGGAAATGTCTAAGTATTCAATAAAGATAATGTAAACACACGTACACCTACACAAAGAAAAAACAACATTAATAAATACACTCACACTCACATGGACACACTAAATACACACTTACGCACAACCCATCAGAGAGAAAGTGGCTAACAATGCTACAGAAGAAAACTAAACAAAAGGAAACAATGGGTTAAAACGAAATAGAGCAAAAAAAAAGGTAAACAAACAAAATGGTTGCAATACCAAACAGTGCAGCATTATGAAACACACACTCAAACAAAACCAACAACAACAAACAAAAAAAAACAATGTTCTGAAGTCGTTAAGAATATTTGTCGAGTATATGTGTTTTTTTTTCTAATTTAAAAGTTTAAAAATGAAAGAAATGAAGCGATTTATTTTACGTGCAAGGTAAGTTAAAATAGTACCTTATATGTAGTACAAAACTTTTAAAATTAACGCGACTTATACTTAATAAATCACCGTTACTATCTGTTACAATTTCCACCACCTCACCCATTACTCACGTTGCGTTACAATGTATAACGCACGATGCGTCATCGTCACACAGCAAGCTAAGGAACGCAATGAACACATTCCCCTATGCATTGATGCGCAAACAATTTCATTCACGTGCGCATACGCAATCCACAGCACTGACAAAGCGCTGCAAAAGCTTTGTGCGTGCATTTGCCCCCATATTTATAAGACTAGAGCAACGCTACTCCAGCAGTGTCATACGCACGTCAGCAGTCCGCGAGAGCTTGTTTGCTTGTATCAACAGTGGGAAAACAACATCAAAAGCATGCACATTACCTTTGGAGTAGTTGCTATGGTAGCGTTTCTGCTTACCATTTCGGTACCATCGGGCGAAGGTAAAACAAAGATAAACATGTTTTTAAATTAGACAATTTAATTTAATTGTTTTTGTATTGTATTGTGTTTCCATTTATTGTTGTGTTTAGCTTCCTGTGTTCATCCATATCCAACAATGACATGTGGTGAGAATGAAGAATACCAGCAGTGTGGCACGGCTTGTCCACTGACATGCACCAATATGGATACTATTCAAAGCTGCACCAAGCAATGTGTAGCCGGTTGCTTCTGTAAGGAGGGATACGTGCGAAACGACAAGAACAAGTGCATTCGTAGATGTTTGTGTCCGAAACAATACAATTACTGAACAGAAATATATGGAATTATATGATGTTTACTTGATAAAATTTGTTTCTTCTTTTATTAATGTTATTATGGATAAATTTTGCTACTGATCTAAAACAGAAAGTTTTTCGAAATATTTTCTTTATGTTTGGCACGGACGGTTCCTTTTTTGGAAGCATTTTCCAGAGTACACGGATACTAGGGGGGTTCCATGTTTTTTGTTAATTGTCTTTTCTATTCTACAATTAACGATCAATTTTTTTACTTTTGTTTTCTTTTTTGGATTACTGTTGTTGCTATTTTTCCTTTATATTTTTGTTATATTTTTAACTATTTTTTATGTCTAATGTTCCTGAAACTTTTTCTCTTATACCATTGGAAATGTATTTAAACGGAAACTAACGCCTGATATCGCACCTATGTAGAATCTATTTCACTAATAACAAAAGCTAGAAAGATTTTTGAAAAGTTAAGCTTTGAATTGCATTTGCTAATGTTTTGGTCAGCAGTCATAAAATTCAAGCAAACTTTATTGTATTGAAATATCTTTATTAGGTGTTCTTTATCACCATTTGCAATCAATACATTAATTTTAATGCATACTCTTGCTTTTAAGTATCTTTAATGGCACTTTTGCAATAATCAGTTAACAACTGCTTTGATCACAAAATATGAAAAAAGTTTAAAAAAGAAGATAGAAGAAATAAAAGAAAATTTCTAAAAAATAAATTATCTCGTTATAATCTCGCTATATGATCGTTTGAAGTGAAAAATTTGAAAAATATAAGCCGCACATTTGAATAAACCTAACATCGTGTTGGCAATATAGGGTTTACTGGCACCTAGAAAATGAAGTGTAAATCATACAATGCAATATTTACAATTGAAAATGATATTATAAACAATGTAAATATTTTGTTCTCATGAAAAAATGGTTCGTTACACAAAGCACTGTGCATCTTCCAAGAGTAATTATTCATCCCTTTGCTATTCGGAATATCTTTTTCCATACGGAATTCTTGTGCCAGGAATGAAGTTTAACGAGTCGAAGATCCTGTAATAAAAATGAGTCCATAATACAGCTAGCTTGTCCATCCGCGATCACTGTATGCTCGATCACCGTACACAAAGACCTTTTCGTAGCGCAGCTTTGCAGATTTCACAATTTTATCACGTCTCTGCATAGTTCTTCGATGATCTTCCAGCGAGAATCTTATCTTTGTTTGCGCAAGTATAAAATGAGCTTCGTTGAAGCAATGTAAAATCATTCCAGTACTATCCAACATAGTTACATCAACCCTTCGCCTTTGTATCAATACAATACCGTGACGATGAATCCTGTTTCAATGATCGCTTGTTTGATTGTGCTGGTCTTATCGCTCCAGAACGTACTGTGTGGTAAGTAATGCTTCCGTGAAAAATAAAAAAAAGTAAAAAGAAATATATTCCCATCTCCACAGCTTGCCCGTACGCGCATCCATATGCATCCAACCATCCGATGCAATGTGGAACGAACGAGGAATTTCAAGAATGTGGTACAAGTTGTCCTAAAACCTGCGGGGACGAAAAAGACAAAGTTTGTACCTTGCAGTGTGTTAGAGGGTGCTTCTGTAAGCCCGGCTTCGTACGCGAATCTGAGCATGGCAAATGCATCCCGGAATGTGAGTGTCCATGCTATTAGCACTGCAATGTAAACACAGTCGCTACAACAATCGACCAGCACTAAACAGATTTTCTAGCACGCAGCAAAGATTCTCATTTGTTTCTATCATTTAAAACTTAAAAATAACAGTTAAGGAAGTTCGAGATTCCGAAACACAGCATTTTACGGAACAGTACTACACATTGAATATGAAAAAGACAGAATTAGAAAAATATTGATCAATCTTTGTCTTTACTTACCTCATTCGGCTATGATTGACTTTATTCGCTAAAAGCACCGGGCGCCTCCATTCGCTTGAAACTGGGAAATTTTATTCGTTCACCATTTGTAGCTTTCCTTGCTTATATTTATTCATTTTGATGGATCGCCAGTCTTCCATATGAAAGGAGCGACTTGGATTGGATTTGAAGTAGCTGTTGTTGTGTGACTAACGAGACTACATCCCTTAACACCATTATGTAGTGGACTGGGCGCCTCCATTATCCGGAAGAAGAAAAAAACCTTATTGAACGTACATTATTGGTTCTTTACGCCTTGACTTTATTCATCATTGTAGCCCTTCAGTTAAACCTACTGAGGCAGGAGTATTTCAGTTAAAATTTGCATCAAAGTGTGTATAGTATCGTCCCGGTTTTAATGGTAAAACAACTGGGCGTCTGCACGCACAACAATCTGATAAAGAAAAATAATAACAATTTAGCAATAAAATTAAAAACGAAACAACATGAAAGTAAAGAGCTCTCCTTCACAGCAAAGACTCTACACAAATTGGCTTATTATTATTTGTGTTAACGAATTTAATAATAATAGTTTTCATTATACGGTATCGTGTTGACCTTTCTTTCTCGCAAAGTAATTACTACTAACGCATGCTTAATAACGTACCCTGTTAAGAGTTTAAATAAAAACAAGCATAACATTTACTCAAGGTGGGTTGAGTTTAAGGGATACAACCGGTCCGTGGCAGAGGCACCGATCTTTACACGGCAGAACCTTCTATCAAATCCTATCGGGACCGTTTCCCCGTACGCAGGACTGACTATCCTGCTATGGGTAAATAAGAAAATCGAGAAAACCAGACGTAGGCCAAGACATATCTTGTGGATGCAATTAAGAAGGGCACAAGAAGTTGAAATACATCCTATTAAAAGATAATGTTTCTTATCATATGTTTCTTAGTATGAGTAGTAGCAATATGAGTCTCATGTTTGAGCAATTTCAGCCAAGTAAAGTGATGATAGTCAAACAAGCAATTGTGCTTATAACTTACTGCTATTGGCACACATTATATTAAACAGATTAGATAATAAATGGTTCCTTCATTGATCTCTTGAAGAATAATATGTAAGAGTTAATTTTATTACTTATGTAGAATACCGCTGTACTCGTACCGCGTTACAAAAGAAAGAGAACTACAAAAACGTGATCTCGAAATAAACGATATTGATTGATCGCGATTAAGCGGCGATGATTAGACGTGTTCGTAGTGCTATGGACGCGGGTTTAACTGTTCGTTCAGTCGGATTCGAAACTTGGACGACTTATCTTGTCGCACATTTATCTCCGTTTAACATATATGTATATCAACTAAATCTTGATAAAAAAAAATCTATAGAAAAAAAGTCACGCATAATTACCCATTGCTGACGATGATGATTCCAGCTCTGTATGCCCAGGTTACAGCAAAGAAGGAACCAAACGAACCGTGATTTGTTCAGTACTTTGTTACAATAAAACATCAGCACGCGAACTACTCAATACTACATTCCCTCTACGTTCTGATTTGAATCGAATTAATACAATACAATACAATACGAAACTATTTACATGTTTGTGCAAATGTATGGAATGTACTTAGATTAATACTTACGACACTTCTCTCACCAATTCGTCAAACATTATTATTACTAAATGGGAAACTAGAATTTACCACTCAAAGGGCATAACGAATGCGAATGCGAACGAATCAAAACAAAGGGCATAACGAATGCCAATCATCCGTCCACTATATAATGATTCATGTTCCAGTGGCACACTACGTAATCATTCCCGGGAATTGATGCACAATACAAATCTTTCACAATGAAATGTTCGTTGATTTTTTTTATTGTGGCGCTCCTGTTTATCGTATCCGTGTCTTCCGCTGAAGGTAAAATAAGGTTAAAAATGAAATGAATAAGATAAATGATTTAATTTTCTTGTTATGTTTTCCAATTATTGTCATGCTCAACTATCTGCCCCGTATCCGTACGCAGAAAAATGTATTGAGAATCAAAGATATGACATTTGTGGTTCGCGCTGTCCACCATCGTGCTTCGTGGATGAATATGCTATACCTTGCTCCGACGAATGTGTAATGGGTTGTGTCTGTATCGATGGATACGTGCGAAACGACAACAATGAATGCATTCCCAAATCTCAGTGTCCGCAACAGAAAAATCATTGAACGAAAATAAATGTCATGTTTGTTTGATAAAATTTGTTGTTATTTTTTAACAATCAAAACTTGTGAAATAAGATCCTACCAATCTCTCACAAAGGTGAAAAGAGGAAGGAAATACAATATNAGTGTCCGCAACAGAAAAATCATTGAACGAAAATAAATGTCATGTTTGTTTGATAAAATTTGTTGTTATTTTTTAACAATCAAAACTTGTGAAATAAGATCCTACCAATCTCTCACAAAGGTGAAAAGAGGAAGGAAATACAATATACAAATACTCGTATATTATTACATCGTATATTATTAAAACCCTTTAAACACAGGAATGACGCAAACAGAAACATTGAATGTAATCACATAAGCCTCGAGAACGATCGTCCTCATATTTTTCATTAAGTAGAATATAAGATGATTATCAACAAAAATTAACACAAATGAGCACCAACCACCACGATTTTTCCCGCAAAAATAAAAACAAATTCTGCATCTCGTATTTTGGTCGAAACTAATAATTAGTATTAAAGTATTAGTAAAATTGCCGTATATAAGAAAATAGGACGGCCTATCGTATGTTGCCAACAGTTTGTTCAACAACAGATTATCAGCACACGATTAATTTATATGAATGCCCATACTCTACGTTTTGCATGTGAATCGAATTAAGAACGTAACTGTTTGTATGTGCAATTAGTATGAAATTAATTGTTCATAACAATGCTTAACATTTTCCCAATAACCCTGCTCTTGCAATATTAAAAACTTACGCAACTTTTCTCACCAATTCGTCAAACACTGTCACAACTAACTGTGAAACTAGAGTTCCAACCACTCGTTGGAATAAAAAACCATATAAATAAAAGGTTTATCAAATGTCGTTTCGTTATTTGCTAATCAACGGTCCGCCTTATAATGGTATATGGTCCAGTAGCTCTCAAGAACTCATATTACTCATAACCGCTTTACAATGAAGTCTTCTTTCGTTCTTTTGATTTTGGCACTGTTGACGCTCACAGCCATGACTTATTGCTACTCTGGTAAGATTATATTTAAACAAACAATGCATTAATTTATGTGAATTATAAATTCCCTCCATTGTCTCTGCTAGGGAATTCCAATTGTCCTGCTGGTGAACACTTTGACGAGTGCGGAGAACCAAGTGAGCCGTTATGCTTTAAGGATCCTAATACTCCGGTATTAAGGTACCAAAGTTGCAATGCAGCATGCTTCTGTAACGCAGGTTTGATTCGTCAAAAGCCCGGTGGCGTATGCATCCCGTACGAACTTTGCTAAATAAAAGAATGTTTAAGTTGCGCTTTGTTGTTCTTTATTTAAAAAAAATTAGTATCACATGACTTATTAGACGAATTAAATGGCTAATGGATTTAAAATAGGAAATCGAATGCCGTTCGCTACTTCTCAATCAACCGTTCGCTATAAAACGGTTCATACTCTGCTAGTTCTTGAAGTAATCATTCTCAATGTGTCATATGACGAACAAACGCTTTGCAATGAAGTCTTCATTTGTTTTCTTAATTTTGGCACTGATGGCCCTTACAGTCATGGCTGTTCATCCGGGTAAGTATATCTGTCGATAGTGTTTGAGTAAATTAATTCACCTTTAACACGTTACCCTCTGCTGAAGAATGTGCTTCTGGCGAACAATTTGAAACCTGTGGATTATCATACGAGGCAACATGCAAATCTGGAACACAACCGTCCGACCTATTGTGTCATGCAGGATGCTTCTGTAAGCCAGGGTACGTCCGAGATGTCGCAGGTGGAATTTGTATACCTTTTAGGCTTTGTAAGTCCTTTTAAGATTTGTGGTATAGAAATAATTTTGTGAAAATAATCAACAAATGTATTGTACTTTATGTCACGTAACAAAGTCTAATTTTTAAAAATTATATTCATATTAACAGTTATTACTTTGCATTGCATACATGCAAAAAATGCAAAAGGAAAGAATTGTAGTAATTGTTTTAAAATTTCTAGTTTGCTATAAGAGCTATAAAAATTGTTATACTCACTTCTTCATACTGATCGGCTGATCAGAATCCTGATGACAAAGAAGTCAACAAAAAAAAGTCGTGTGACTAATGTGGCTGAACCTTGACGAATCCCAACATACAAAAACACATAAAAAAGGTTAAAAAAAAGGTTAAACTAGGTCTTACTACTTCTCGGGTTCTACTATAAAACCATTCCTAAATAGAAACATTAACATACGCTCCGCAATGAAGTCTTTACATTTTTTTCTGATTTTGGCATTGATGCTGCTGACAGTTACGGCTTATCAGTCAGGTAAATGTTTCAATAATTAATTAGTTCTCCTTTGTAACTAAGCTAAAAGTACGTTAAATGATCCTCTATGCTAGACGATGGGGAATGTCCTCCCGGTGAGGAGTATGATGATTGCGGTCTATCACACGAGGCAACATGCCAAAACCCGTTTAATATGAGCTATGATAGGTGCTATGAAGGATGCTTCTGTAAACCTGGACTACTTCGTATTGCGCCCGGCGGAAGGTGTGTATCTCCAACAGTGTGTCAGCACTCATACTAATTGTAGTATTTTGAAAAATAGCAACACACCTGATACATCACTCAGTTACATGTGTCGAAATGTTCAACGCTTGATACATGCTTTATATCACATTACACATTGTTGTGTTTTTTTTTTTAATTTTAAATCTTAAAGTTTATATACGATACAAATGGTAAAATAGAAACAGTTAAACTATAAAGCTGAACACTCACAGGAACCTTTCTGTGCCCTGCTGATCATCAGTGGCAGATTAACCTATTTCCCAAGAGTTCTTCGCGACGAGAACAACACGCCAGGTTATTTCAGAAATGTTCTAAAACAACATTTCTTTAGTTTTGGGACTTCGACTAGCTTTCCACTTAGGGATTACTAGAAGCTTGATCCGCCAATGGTGAAAATGTCATTAAGTGGTCATCTAATGTCACGTTGTAGACACATGCTTCCAACACTTTTTCGAATCTTTTTGCAATACCCCTGGACACCAAAAGTTGTTCCTGTATACAGTCGTATACAGGTCGTATTGCTCATAACATTAGTTGGGAAACATTTCCTTCCCCAAAACTGCCAAAGGGTAGACCTTTTTCCTGGAGTCGATAGGTTAAAATGTTTAAAAACAACATGATGGAGATCGCGCAATATCAAACACTAACATAGTTCACTTTTCACACGCCCTTTATTACAGTCTAATTTTATCAGTCGATTTATAATCCGATACTCAAAAGTAAAAATTACGAAGTCAAAAGTGTAAGAGCAAACTGCAACACGAAATAAAAGCGCGTGTATAACCAAAATACAGAAACCTCGTTCTAATCATTGACAACTATAAAGAGGACTAAAACGAAACCATTTACACATCATTTACTCTGAACAAATTGTGGAAAAATATAAGGTCACTTATTTAACCTCCAGCTGGAACTATTAAACTGCATTTTGCCAGTCGTTTTTTTCCTGTAGATATTTAACAGTTTACAACTAATGTAAATAAAGCAAACAATGTTATACCAACAATTGATTACGTACAATACAGCAGCATACAACGTATCAAATACAATTATAACTGAAATGCGGCTTTTAAATTAGTTCCATTAGTTTACACCTGCTTTACTGTTCCAAATGTAATATAGAACTTTTTTTCTCTGCTTGATCATCGAAGTATTTTCGTGTACTTGTAATAAGAACGATGGAGTCTACACAAGTTTATTTCCTTATAGTCATCGTAACGTTTAACCTGGCCTACGTTTACTCTGGTAATATTATTTGCAATTCTTGGCATAAAATTGGAATTACTACGAATGATTTCATCATTTACCGTTTCTACATGCAGCCCCAGAAAAATGTGGCCCAAATGAGTACTACAGTGAATGTGGTTCCATCTTTGAGCTGAACTGCTTCAGACGTGATCGTCAAACTGATGATCCCTTTGGTTGCGATAAAGGATGCTTCTGCAATCCGGGATACCTAAGAGAGTTTGAAAGCGGAAAATGCATCACTGCGAGAGAATGTCCAATTGTTCCTTAGAAATAAATATTATAGCTTGTACAACCTCATATATTATTATTCAGATCGATGCAAATGTGACATTCAATCCGTTCTCAAGTTTGTTTGTTATTCGTGTTCAAAGTACCGTCATAAGAAACATTTTTTTTGGTTGCTCTAGAAGCATACCATTTGATATGATTACGTTTAAATGTTATTTTCCTGTTTTATCATTTTTTGTTTGTTTTTATTGTTAATGATTTACCACACTAAATTGAATTAGTTTACGTCACTCGAAACGAATGTCCAACCGTTCGCTTGAAATAAACCTTGCTTCACTTTAATTTACATTAGTTTTCCACAAATCTTTACCGCGAATGAGGGAACACAAAAGATCTTTTTTTCCACTCAATGTTCAAATGAGTATAATTTTTGGTTCAATCATTGAAATATTCGCTCTCAAATAGTCTCTGGAAGCATTCAACAAAAGCATTTAACAAAACTATAGTTATAAACATTTAATGAAAAAAAACTTCACTTTCGTGTTTCTCCAGTTCAATGAGTGTTTTGACTTGTTGAGAATAGCTGCAAAGTTATGTACTATAACAGAACCTTTTCAGTTACTGTAACGACATTATTTTATAACTTGACTACTTCTATTAAAAAAAATCAGTTTGATCCAGATACTCACAAATCCATGTATTGTTGATTGAATTACATTTTCCCCCTTTGTAAAGGAATAAACACAATTGTTTCGCAGTACTCAAGAACCCTACAGCTGGATAAAAATATAACAACAAACAGTATCACACATTCACCATTCTAAATTGAGTTCTAACACGTGGTTTGGTTCCATTACTTCACACTTGCTTTTCTTCGCCTTACATATAAAACGGCATTCAGCTACGGCACTGGCTTAATTTTTTCCGAACGTTAAACTTGTTTTTATTATAACGATGAAGTGTACAGAGATTTGTTTCGTTATAACCATCCTAACGTGTGCCCTGGCAGGCGTGTGCTCGGGTAAGACTTATGCCCTTAAAAATATGATAAGTCATTGAAACGATATATTCGTTCTCCGTTTCTATCGACAGCGCGAGATGAATGCGATGTAAACGAGTACTACAGTGATTGTGGACCGATGTATGAGCTCAACTGCTTGAAAAGGAATATGGCCATTGACACATATGAATGCATTGCTGGATGTTTCTGTAAAACGGGTCACATAAGAGAAGTTCAAGGTGGAATGTGCATTCATGCAACAAATTGCCCATTATAGCAGTGAAATAAATTTTACGTGATGTATGTACAATAAAATAGTTAATTAAGTGGAATTAATAATAATATGCTCTCCTATGATCTGCAATGGTAGAGAATCCGAAGTCTCTTAAAGGTCACATAGGCTTCCACGTCCTCGTTGCGCATAGTGTCAGTGCCACCGTATATCCGGGTATACGGGCCAGTTCCGCTTAGCGCATGACCAGTCACCCTGTCTCAAGTTTCTTCAGTGAGTGCGGAAAACAGCAGAAATTCTCTAAACTGACTTAACGATATCCGACCCTCAGTGTTGGAGAGGAAAATGCTCTGAAGGATCTTTGACACGTACATATGTGTGGTAGGACAAGGGAGGAGTGACTACAATGACGACAATTACTTTCGTACAGTAAATTAGATTCTCCAGACTGTGATGGGTTGGTCATGTCCATTGTATGACATCGGACGATCCAGGGTGTAAAATCCTTTTAGGTTGTCCAAATGGACATAAGAGAGTAATAGGGCTCTAACAGAGTATTAGAGTTTTCTAATAACCTAGAAATTTAATTTTTATAATCAATTTTAATATCTATTAATACACTAGCTTACCCGGCAAACCTAGCTTTGCCCTTAAACATGCCTTTTGTAATTAAGGCAAACATTTTGAGTGTTCAATCTTGATTCGTGTGGTATTATTAGAGTGGCGATTAGAGAATATCGTTGATTAATTGAAAATTCTTAAATTATTGCCAGTTATTGCCAAATGATATTCCCTATCAAAGCAATTTTTCTTATTTTTTGTGGCTCTTCTTCTTTTCTGCTACTTTTGGAGGCATTTCTGACTTTCCTTGACGATTGGGATTTAATATCAGATCCTTCCGTGTAAGGCGCCGATTCCACATGTACCACCGAGCCGCAAAACACTAAATAGCATTTTTTAATTATTCACACACTTGCTTTTTACTTATTTATCACTCACTTTATGCTTTAATGAAAAATTTGCACAAATAAATCGTCGTACACATGACACTACTACTTTGATTGATTTAATCGTTAGAACTTTTTTGTTTCAGTAGTGTTCAACATCATTCGTGATGAAAAAAAGTCTATGCCTACTTGATAACTCCCGTAGGAAAAACCGAAAAGAACTCATAATGTTGGTCAGAGGCCACCTAGCGAAACGAAAAGTAGCGGTAAATCTATTCTCATACCTAACGAACGTTCAGCGAAAATTTCATACAAATCGGTTCAGCCGTTTAAGAGGAGTTTGCACACTAACACCGCGACACGAGAATTTTATATATATAGAAGATAGATTACTAACAGTTTTAACTACTGTCACTACTGGTTTAACTGGATTTCAAATGGACCATGCAATTGTTCTCCCAGTCTCGTCTTTTTCTTTTCATGGTCGAGCACGTCGAGAAGACATGGCCAGGTCTCGAAT
Organism: Anopheles longipalpis; assembly: GCA_016170015.1. Taxonomy (NCBI): domain Eukaryota; kingdom Metazoa; phylum Arthropoda; class Insecta; order Diptera; family Culicidae; genus Anopheles; species Anopheles longipalpis. The sequence continues at coordinate 39,095,100 of CM028106.1, read as the reverse complement.
GCGTTTCCAGGAAACTCGGTCTACGCCTGCAGTCCTCCATCCACGCTTGCGTCCGATCTCCGACAGGTATGACTCCACCTGATCCATCCAACGAGCTCGCTTTGCTCTTCTACGTCTCGTGCCGAACGGGTCGCTCACGAGCACCTTCCTGGTGGGGCATGAATCAGGCATCCTCATCACATACTGCCATACTGCCAAAGATGGTCCTTAGCACCCGCCTTTCGGAAATGGCGAGTTCATTGACGTCCTCCGTTAACATAGTCCAGCACTCACACCCGTAGAGGACTACCGGACGTATCAGTGTGCGATATATCGTGCTTTTTGTGTGTGTTGCTGAAGTCTTCTGGATTGCGAGTGGAGCTAGTTTGTGGAGCCCGTAGTAGGCACGATTTTCCTGAACAATGCGCCTTCGGATTGTGCTGCTTATGTTGTTGTCCGAAGTTACAATCGTACCAAGGTAGCAGAACTCCTCTACCACCTCGAGATCGTCACCGTCAACTGATACTCTGCTCCCGAGTCGGGCTCTATCACGGTCAGAGCCTCCGGCAAGCAGGTACTTTGTCTTCGTCGCATTGATCCTCAATCCAATTCTGTCGGCCTCGCGTTTCAGTTGGGTGTACGCGTCGCACAAGCCAAGAAATTTGAAAGAACGAATGAAAATCGTGCCCCGGATGTCGAAGCCCGCGCTTCGCATGACACCTTCCAGAATGATGTTAAACAACAAACAGGAGAGTACGTCCCCTTGCCTCAGACGCCGGTGAGATTCAAACGATTCCGACAGCATGTTCGACACTCTCACTTTACATTGCACTCCGTCCATAGTGGCCTTCAACAGCCGTACCTCCTCACCTGGGAATCCGTACTGCTGCGTGAAGAGCCGTAGTTCGAAACGATCTATGGCACCGTAACCCGCTTTGAAGTCAATGAACAGGTGCACTCGGCACTTTTGTAGGATCTGCCGCAGAGTAAAGATTTGGTCGGTGGCCGATTTCCGTCCAACAAATCCAGCTTGGTAGCTTCAGACGAAATCTGTGGCAAGGGGCGCAAGTCTGCAGAAGAGTATTCGGGACAGGTTCTTATAGACGGCATTCAGGACTGTGATGGCTCGGAAGATAGTTTGATGGCACTGATGACTTCGTCCAAGGATGGCTGAGGCACTTCGTAGACATCATGATGGCTTTCATAGTCCTGCTTTCCTCTGCTTCCTGCTACTGGTTCGGTGTCTCCTGCATCTGCTACATTCAGGTGTTTGTCTAAGTAGTACTTTCACCTGTCGATCATCTCTCGCTCGTCCGAAAGGATATCTCCCTCCTCGTTGCGACACATAACGGTCATGGGAGTAAAACCGCTTCGTGTCGCAATCAACATTCTGTAGAACTTACTGAGATAGCTGATGCATCATTTTCCTCATCGGTGCTTCCAAGATACGAACTAAGCACATTGGTATGGTTCAGTTTGAAGAACCTTCCAGGAACCCTGAACATGCACATCCATTCGTTGATCGGCCATCATCCGATCTCTCGCTTTCGCATGTCACCTATGACCAGGAGCGCTGTACCCAGTTCATGCTTTTCACCCCCGCTTTGGTAGATCATGCGATCACCGCGATAGAAGCGCTCCGTAACTCCTTTCTAGCGTACCTCCTGAAGTGCTACTATTCCTAAGCCATGGCCCCTCATCACATCTGAAAGAATGCGGGTGTCTGTTTGTGCTGTGAGGGATCTGCAATTCCATGACCCGAGTTTTCAATCGTAGTCCTTGTTCAGTTGCCTGGGACGGTATCTGTTATTCCGATTCGAAATTTCTTCGTATCAGTTCGTTTGCGTTTGTATTGGCGGGGTGTTTTGCAAGACCTCATCTACTCTCCAGACGCTTATTATTAAGCTGATCAATATTATTTTTTTTCGAATATTTGATATTAGGAAAAGTTTACACAGTAGTCCACTAAACATTCGATACATCCAAAGGATTTTGTTAGACAATTAAAAATCGAACAGTCGAAAAGTTTTTCAACTGATTGCAATTGACTCCTGCATTAATTATTTGTTTGAATAAGAAAAACCCCTTGCCTTACTTAGTTATCGGTAATAATGATTGCATATTTACCATACTAAATCGTTTAGCATTTAGCTGGATTGATTAGTTCACATTCCGTACACTTCGCTACACTTGGTTATAAAACGGCTTTATACTATGAAACGATCTCAATCTTTTCGTAACGTTAAACGTGTACTTAATATAATGGTGAGTTTTTCACAGATGTTTTGGATTATTACCATCTTTACGTTTGCACTGACTAGCTTGTTCGCTGGTAAGATACTTACGATAGAAATATGATCAATTATTACGAAACCTTTTTTAACTTCCCGTTTCGATCGGCCACTTAAGCTGGGTGTGGCCTAAACGAGAAGTACGATGATTGTGGGCCCAAGTATGAGCTGAACTGCAACATAAGAAATAATCCAACTGACACCGTTCATTGCATTCCGGGATGTTTTTGTCAACCGGGCTACATAAGAGGATTTGAAGATGGAATTTGTATCAATGAAAGCAGTTGTCCATCGGTGGTTTGAAATAAGTCTTACCTCATACACGTATTAAAAAACCAAAACTTAAATCATAATGAGCATCTTTTTGTCATACTGGGAAATAAAAAATCTCATCCTACGCATCAGAAAAACTTTCTTAACACTTCTTTCTATCTAAAAAGCTGTATTTTTTATGATTTATTTTTCTTTATTATAATTATAGGTTAATGATATGTTTAACTATAATGAATGGGTCATACAATAAAGCTAAGCTTTGTATAATTAACTGAATCGTATTAGATTTTTAAAACAACAGATATAAATCATTACTTATCAGACTCGTCCATTCAGCAGTCGACACATTCATATGATTTTGTTAGGCATTACACATGGAAGAGTCAGTAAGTGTATAAATTGATTGTATAAAACAACTAAAAAGGCTTTTCTCATTTACTTATCAGAATAAAAAAAAATTGCATATTTACCACACTGAATCGAGGTGTAACATTCAGTTGGATTGATTAGTTCACGTCCACTACCCTTCGTTACGTCTATATCAATGGCTTTCCTATACCGGACTGATTTAGTCTTTTCGTAGCGTTCAACGTGTAATAAGTATAATGATGAATTCTTCACAGATGTTTTTGGTTATTACTATCTTATCGTTCACCTTAGCCAGCGTATTCGCGGGTAAGAATATTGGTAGGGAAGTGAGATCAATTATTACGAATCTTTTATTCTCTTTCCATTTCGCTCGAACCAACCTCAGAAGAATGTGGCCCAAACGAGCACTTCCTTGAATGTGGGGCCAAGAATGAGCTAACCTGCTCTGTACGTAATATTCCAGTCGACCCGAATGATTGCGTTGGCGGATGCTTCTGCAAACCGGGCTTTTTAAGGGAATTTGAAGGTGGAACGTGCGTTACTAGAAAAGAATGTCCCTCGTTCGTTTGAAATAAACCCTACTTTATTTATGTTCTATAAAAAAATAATTGAGAAGAATTTTAAAGGGCGGCCCGGTGGTGCATGTGAAAAACGGCGCCTGTCCACACGGCAAGGACCGGGTTCAAATCCCATCCGGACCGTCCCCCCGTAGCTTGGACTGACTATCCTGCTACGTGATAAAATAAGTCTTGATACGGCCAGGCCGTTCTAACCGAGCAAATAAAAAAAAATTAAATAGTAATAAGCACCACCGAAAGGGTTTTCAAATCTCTCCTAATGAACATAAGAATCGGTCTTTTTGTCTGTTTGAGAAGAATTTTAATTAATTTACGTTAGCGCAAAGGTATTATCATGTACAATGTTGTGGTTTAAGCTGTTGCTCATCATTAAAACGATACTCATATACTCTATCGGTGTCTGGACCTGATATGAACTAGTATTTGTTTGTTTTTTAAATACTAAATATTATTTATGGTATATTGTATTAGTCAACTCTGCATCTCGAAGCTTAGCACGACCAGACGGTGTTGTTGGAAATCACCAAGTTCGACAAAGGATTGGAATTAATCCATACAAGAGTCATTCTTCATAAAGAAACGTCGTTTTCTTTAGAAACAAATACGGTACTACAATCACCGTTCGAAATTGAGTTATATTTTAGGTTGGTCACATTAGTTCTCGGTCACCTTACTACATTTACCTACATATGAGGCTAAATGCTGTTAAAAGAAAGCAATAAAGCGAATAACACATTCGTGTAAAGTCTTTGACGATGAAATCTACGCAAGCTGTTTTCATTATAGTCTTCATAACATTTGCCCTGTTTGGCGTTTACTCTGGTAAGCTTCTTGCTTGAAAACTTCATTTCGTCTTAATTTCAAATTATTATTTCCCAATTTTTCTGGCACCATAGAAGAATGTGGCCCAAATGAATACTACAATGAGTGTGGACCTTCTAAAGAAAAATACTGTTTCGCACCGAAAAAGGAAGTCATCGGAAATTGCGTCGCAGGCTGCTTCTGTGGACAGGGCTATATAAGAAAACTGGAAGGTGAAGAATGTATTCCATTGGACTACTGTCCACCTTTTCTTCCGATGGAATAAATCAAGTTCGTTTGCATGGACTTTGATAACAGCAATATAAAAGAAATTCGTTTATTTCGATCCCACCTTTGCAACATACACAGTCTATCGCTTATCCAAACCAATGTGCAGCCATACAGTCGCGTGTCCAAGGTGTTTGGCATACCCAACACCATTCGAAGCCACAGCCCGATCGTGTGCAAACCATGTGCATGCAGCCACCATCACGCTCCGTTGCCGTGCGGCACTGGGGGCACGGTTTCGTTGTCACCTTGATCGCGATCTTTGTTGCCTCGTCCCAACGCGCTTCCGAAGCGCGCAGTGGATCAATCGCATATCCTTGCTCGTTGCCGGGCGTTGAGGGTGTCGGCGTTTCGAAGCACTCTCCAATATGGTAGCCTTGTAGGCAGCTACGACAGAAAACGTACTACAAGTAAAAGAAGAGGAAATTTCAAATACTTATTGAAATATTCGCTACACACAGTTTAATGCACATACCCCACAACCATTCTGGCACTGGATGCGGCGACATTCTGGATCCACCAGTAACCCCATACCACAACCCGGCTGTGGACAGAGCACTCCACCATTCTTCAACACAAACTCCTCCGTGGCGAATCTTTGGTACCGATCGTACTGCTCTTTGTTCAGCAGCTTAAAGTGGTGAACATCCTCGATGAAGGAAGCTTCACATCCGGCCGGACATTGCAACGTGTAACCACCTGTTGGATGCTCTACGAACTGGCGCTCCAGCAACCGGGTAACACAGTATTGGCGAAAGCAATCCAAACAGGACACGTGGCCAGCTACACACGGGAAGACTAAAATCGTTTCACTGACGAAATCGAAACGAAACGTTAAAATGAAACGCAAAAAAAGGTTGGTAACACTACGATCATTTACCTCACATCGGTACAGGCAATGCAAGGGATACTTTTGTGGTTCGTTTTGATCAGATTGAGTGGGGCCGCAAAATCTTTCTCCCCACCCGACGAGTGTTCGGAACATTTAAAGTAGAACTCCGTGAAGGGTGGCTCACCTTCATCGTTTTCCTGCCAAACAATAGAACAAGTTTAGTTTAATGGAGAATCAAATCCAATCCCAAAATCCCTCACTTACCACACAAGGAATCTCATAGTTTTCACAATGGCCAGTAATTCGCTTCCTTTTCAATACATCGTCCCAACAGGTAGGGTCCCGATGAACGGTGAATGCACCACTGCCACAGATGCCACACCGCACCCGTAGCTTCCCGGTGCAGACCTTTTCACACTGCGAACAGTATACGAAAAAGTGTGCCTTTGTTCGTACTGCTGCAGTGGGACCATTTCGTTCATCTAACACCGTCAGCTCGGACATTGTCTCGGACAGTGGCTTATTCTGCTGCTCATCAGGCGAGGGTTCCTCCGCAATAGTTCCGTTCAGCGTTGATTTTGCTGCTTTTTTCTGCAGTGCCGCGATGGGTCGACTTTTCACGACGTGTATAATTGATTGTTGGCCTAGGTCACATTCCTGTGCGATCAAATATGTAGTAAATAAGTGATGTAACAAAGGGAAAAGCTGTGATTCTTCACAACAACACTACACACTTACACTAATCGTCGTCGTATCGGAAAGCTCTCGGCCAGCAAAAATGATCTTAAGCTCTTGCGGTTCAAGTCCGAGACGTGGTGCTACCATTTCCTTCACGTCTTTAATTTCCATGTGCGGCTGCAGATCGACGGACAGCGTATTGCCGGTATTTGTCTTCACGTACACGCTCAACGAGTTGGAGAGCTTCTTTTTGCCGAAGGAAAATATCGCCAACATGCTGCCGATCAGTTCTCTTATGAAACCGAACAAATCGAACATCACCGAGCACTGATTAGGTGGACATTGGAGACGACAATATGCTTTAAAATTTTAAGCCGTCTTCACACAAAAGAATTTTGAATTTTCACTGCACAGGAATTTTGATTTGGTTTGTTATTGTTATCCATCGGAGAGCCGTGTGTCAAAAACAGCTGCGCAAAAGGCCTTTCGGTGTTGAAAAGCCCTTCAGCTGTAACACGCACACAGTGTGATGTGATGTGGGCATAATGTTGAGATTTCTACAATTAAAAAATGAGAAAAAACGATTAAATAATACGTTAAATTTCTCAATATAACACAATTGAATTTTTTTAAATAAAAAAATAAAAATGTAGTTATGACAGCCCTATTGTTGCTTTATTGATTTTAACTACAAAACATGCAAGTGTCGTCACATTAGGAACGAATCACGTGTTATTATTTAAATTTGTATATAGAAACTGAATTATGTTTGGCAAAGTTTTGTTTTTTTTTTTAAATAAAGTAAAACAAAACACTAAATCGATTTTTTTCTGTAACTCATTGTTTTAATGTTAAGCCAAGCTCTCGCGACATGTGCGACTGCAAAACGGAATAAACAACAACACGTGTTATTTTCAAAAAAGTTATTTAGCAATCCACAAACTCTTGATTTTAAAACCTTAAATAAAAGTAACATAAATGTAACATAAAACAACTCGCACCTACCACATTCGTAACTCTTCCATTCCTTTTATACATTCTTCATGAATTCAGATCTTAAAACGAAAAAAAACCTTTCGTGTCTTTCGAGTAAATTTTCGTATTCGATAATTTTCCCGCCACAGTTCAACATAAATCGATATGAAACAGTATCTCACATAGCATACAGCACCAGAACGTTCCACATTGAGCATCGCAAACACTGAGCTGGGCTGAATGCGTCGTACGAACGCAACGAATCGGACTCGCGAGAGCATACCGCATGGTTTACTCGCAACGACATGAACCGACCGACCATCAACACCCTGCGCGCATTTTCATGCTCTTTCATGGTGCTTTATGTACACCTTTTCGCCACAGTTCTCCTTCTTCCGTCCATCATCTACTTCCAAACGCCACCTGTATGCAACATTCGGCCAACAGAGTGAAGGAATGCTGTTGAAGCCTACAGCCGGGCCAGTCTTTTGTCGTGCCGAGAACGATCGATGATATGGGTTTGCAAGTGGAATAAAAACAGACAAATGTGTGAACGCATCGGTCAAATGTATGAAGGCTCACGATTATGTGGTCGATGGTTCAATTTGCTATATCTTGATTTTCAAAACGTTGTTAGTGAAAGTTTTAAAACATTTTTTTAAAAGACACACATTTTAAAAAAAAATAAACAGTTAATTCATTCGCTTTAATTTGGCGTGCTACATATTATAAAAAAAGCGCTAAACGGTAAAGAATAAACGAAATTTCTTTTCATAAATTATGTGGCGACAAATGGTAGAGCTAGCAGACAAAACATGTATGTGCCTCGCCCACAAAAAATGTGTCCGAGAACAAAGCAGGAAAAAAGGTGTCATATTTTATTCTATAATTCTTTTTTTTGTCGCACATATGATAACACAGCTAACAACGGTGAAAATAATTAATCGCATCAAACAGTTCACGGCTGGCTCGTATTCGTGACTGTGGCACGTTTGCCACACATGGAATCGTACGCGATCGAAATCACAGCAATTATCTGCGAAAGATGATCTCTGGTTACCAATTATGAGCATTTCTATATGATGAAATTCGGAACAAAGTTGCATGTATGGATGTTAATGTGAGGTAAGCTTAAAGTTGAAGAACTGAATAACCTTTTTTACAATATTTAAAATAAACACCTTTTTCTCAAAAAAAAAATAGCTAAAGCAATGATTCCATATGCAATGAAGCACTGGAACAAAGTTCGTCATGGCGCCATCTCAAACACTCTCACAAAACCTACCTTTCCTCACATCCCTCACTGCATAGCTACAATCTTCACGATCATTTGTAGGAAAGCACATATCGTTTCCCAAAATGAAATAAGTCCATTTCAGCACCGACAAGCATCGTTCAAAAGGCGCCAAACGAAAAGGAAAACGCGCGACCGGAAACTCGATCCTTGTTCGAAAAGAGTAACACAACGAAAAAAAGCACACAAACTCACGCAAATACAATCATCGAACCACAGCGCCAAGGATTGTCCCCAAATGGGAAAGTGCACACAACGTTCGTGGCGGGTTTTTTTCCGTTACCTTTCTTTACGCTTTCCACCATAATTTTCCTTTGCTTCTGGTTGTGTGTGTGTGACCAATTCGTGAAATGTGACCGAACGAGCGTGAGGATATGTGTGTATGGGCGAGTAGTATGTATATACAAACCAGTTTCCAGCTATCGAACGTTTTCCAACGATCCTGACCAGTTATGCTGGTGGATCGTTCTCAATAAGTAATCGTGAAGGACATGGGGACAGAAATTCGAATCAAACCGCAACTATCGGGTTACGGGCAGCACTCTCAAGGCATTATTTTGGCCATGTGTCGACCATGCGGTGGTAAGGACATTGATTAATTTACTGCCATCGCTCGAAGGATGAGTTGATTGGAAACTGATTTCCGTTCTCTTATCCTGCATATACACACACACACACAAAACACACATAGTTATGTGTACATACACGGTATCAATCGTTTGGTGGTGATTTGACCGCAACGGTATATATCGTGGCGTTTGCTGATTTTTGGTTGGTGTTTTTTTTTAAATTTTCAGAGCTGGTTAGAGCAAACCAACAGTTGAAAGTAGTCGATTATAGATCTTTATTTTCCCAGTAAATTTGTGAACTAAAGATGCAATTTACTACAATGCTTATTTAAAGCTTAATTAAACACTCAATCAAACACTTGATTAAACACTTATTTTTAATAAAAGTATCATTACAAAAAAAATTAACGACGAATGAAATATAATATAGAATACAATTTATATACAATAAACACACTCTTGATCCATCTTTTAGCACCAAAACTAAAAGGACTATAAAATAAGCTGATTTCGGACCGATCTAAAGCTCTTAAAATACGAACAATTCCAATTGGAAATGTAGCCCAAGGCGAGAGGATATGAAAAGGAATAATACAAGATGCAATTGCGCAACTGACTGAGCTTCTTTTGATTATTATATTAAATTTCTAGTTTCTGTTATCTATTGTTTTATTTTTACTTTGGAGTTATTGAGATTGAAGCTGTAGACGGTTCAAGCTTCTCGGAGGCTCTAAGGAGAATTATAATAGGGGTCGTAAACATGAAGGATGATCGTACTGTCGACAAACTTAAGTTTATTTTATGCATCGGTCCACGTGGGGCCAAATTTTGAAAGGACAGCCCGGTTGGGTGAACTGATTTCAAAAGTGCTAACCGGCTCTTTGAAGGCCCCAACTGCCAACCCTCGGGTCGCCCCAAAAACACGATGACACCCCCGGATGAGTTGCATTGCCGAGTTTGCAAACCATTTTTCTAATAAGAACATTCTCAAGCCGTTTCGTATTCCGGGGGCCCCCTGATCAAAGGGAGCCATGGCGGCCACCTGCTCCGCGTAGCTTTAAATCCGCCATTGGTTGAGATCCTTTTTATTAAAACTGGTTTGTTGTTTCATTTATATTAATTCACATGCATGGCGATTTTCCCATCTACCGATCGCTGTTCTCCGGAGGTTACCCAAGGTTAAAATAAGCTTCTCCAAGCAATATTAATGATTTTGCATCAATAGCAAAGTACGCCAAGTGATTTCCTAGATTCGGCAATGATCTATCACAGCATTCGGGTAGTGAGCTTCAGTCAAGATTTGAATCCAGACCGCAGGTGTTGGTTAGGTCGTACAGTATTGAATACATTCTAACACGTGCAGACACTTGCAGAAAAAAATCAAGTCCATGTTCAATACCTGATTACATGTTGTATCTCATTCGAGATGATTCGATGAGACCGGGAGAGTGACATGATCGCATGATCGTCCGATCTTAGTTTTCGTTTATTTTATGAGCTCGTCCATAGGTGCAGTGAAAATGAAAGCGTATCATACGAACAAACGGTGGTTAGTTGTTTTTTTTTTCATGATTCAGAAAATCTTATTTCATGAATGAAAAAAAGGTTCACCTACCAAGTGGCTCTGTTTCGGCTCGTGGACTCTTTTGCTACTTCTATTAATTCTCTCTGAGCGGAATTGCTTTTTGCAGGGGTACTACACCCAACCAAAATATTTTTTTGTCTTGATGTGGTTACTACTGGACCAGCTTATATTCGACATTTATGTACTATGCAACTACTTGATAACTAGATAACGAGATCAGTCGGGCTAATAATTATAGATCTTATTTACATATTTATCCGATGCTACAATCACCCATAATACAATAAATTAAATTAATTTAAGTCACTTTATCTAATAATTTCCCTCTATGAAATGAAATTCAAAAGGAGGTTTTGCAAGCGTATTGGTTTATTTGTTTTAATCGTTTGCCTTAGATAAGGCTTGGTCACAGCTCTGTCACATGCGACTGGTACGAAGTCCACCGATCGTGGTCACAACTTTTGTTATGCAAGCATGTGGCTGACAGTGTGTTTCGTCAAATCTTTTCACATAATTGTTATTTATAAACGTTGTTTTTATACTCTTTCTTATTGTCTAGACCACGATCGTATGCGACAGCTCCAAGACCATGTAGATAATAATGATGTATTCAGACACACCATTATGGATTCACACCAAGTGCCGTTTAATGGGGAGAGTAATATTATTTAAAATCAATTATTATAAAAATATTTAAAGTTAATGTGATAAATTAACTTTGATTTTACAATTTGATAAGCATCTCCTCACTATATATGCTGAATAACCCTGCAACATTCTAGTTTCCTTCTTTCTCTTCGTTGTGACTCTCGCGAACACTCTCTCGATATGATGATGAAACTCCCTTCGTCGAAGGGTTCCGTTTCGCGCGTCAGTTTCTCTCTGGCAGCCGTGCAAATACAATATGGAAAATGTGGCAAACTGCAAGCATTAAAATAAACGTCCTGACCGTTCTAACGTGCATCGACAAAAGGATTGTGATCATGGCTAAACGTGGAACTTTAATCTAACTAGTTACCGGATTCAGGAACGTTTGGGCACGAAAACAATTCCGACAGTAAGTTTGCCAAAATAGTGATCTATCTACCGCAAAAAATAATGTGTCGTAAAACAAATGCAAAGTGATTAAACAGTAGGGAAAAATCGGTTGTGTGACAAGTGTAACGTGCAATGTGCATCAAAAAGCAAACCACAGCACACAAAAACCATTCTGCAAAACGAACGCGCGCGTATTTCAAGTTAACGAAAGAAGACGAAAAAAAGTGAGTGAAACACTGAGTGAAAATTGATTTTCCTTCTTATCAGTGAACGCGCCGGGGAAAGTGTAGCATTCGTTCTCCCTGTTTTTCCTTTCTCTCTCTCTCTCTCTCTTTCTCTTTTTTGCTCCAATACAATCACACACTGTTTCGCTTGCTGCGAAAGGAGTTATGCTACGATGTGCGTGTGTTATGTTGTAAAAAAGCGACCAAGAATTAACAGTGAGGTGGCCTTTTTTGTATGCTTCTTTTTACATTGACACTATAGTGAACCCCCCTTTGTTACTAACACACAAACACACACACACCAAACCTTTCAACGAAAATTGCTTCCAGGAGAAATGTCTCGGTTGATCGGAACCATAAAATGATGAATGAAAAAAGTTATTGTATTGCTCCCGTTGCACTACACGATTCCATAATCGATAAAGTTTAGACGGTTTCAGGATGGGTAGACCGTTCCGTCAAAACCCTCCCTTGCCTTTTTGCTTTCGTCTGGGACTAACAAAACGTGCCGTTGTGGTTTGCGCGAGTAGGCACACACCGGAGAGTGCGAGAGTTTCAGTTGCGTTGTCTCTGTGTGTGAACATGTATGTGTGTGTGTTTATGGAAAAGTTTTCGGCCAGCCCGAACTAGGCGTCGCCATCGACATGGGAAGGTCAGTACGGCGGCTCGCTGGATCGTTCGGACACAACATACTGGGGAGCTGGGAGAGTTGCGTCAGTGTAAAGGAAAACCAGTGCTGGAACGGAAACCGAATGGAACAGTCTAACTAACGGATTTGTGTGTGATAACTTCTTCTAAACATATGTTTCAACTCCTGTTTAATTTATTTTTTGCGTTACACAAGTTAAAAAGTTTACCTAATTGACCTTATCAACCAGTGTCCTTGTGTGTTTTGTGCGATAATCTCAGTGAAGCTGCTCGTTGTGTATTGCATTTAATGGGTATATCTAAACAAAGATTTTATTTTTATGAATGTATAGACTGAAAATTAAAATATTAAAGCACCTACCGAAAAATGTCGAAAAATGAAAATTAGGATATAAATTTTTCTCAAAAAAAATACAAATAAAACTAATGATCACTAAACTCCTCATCAAAGGCGCTGGATTGCTTTCCATTTCATTTTAAGTAAATACGTGTCGTTTAGTACACCATCGTAACTTACGTGAAGAGAACACTTAGAACACGGCGAACTTTTGACAGTACAGAGATGAAGAGAGCGACAGATATATACTGTACTAAAGGAGTGTACTAAGTTCAAACAATAAGTGTACTTGTGCACGGTGTAAAAGCATCGAACTCCATGCAATACCAGCTAAAATTCCACGTGGAAATTCTATTCCACTGTGTTCATAGATTATAATGTATTTTCTTCCCTCTCCTTTGTTAAGTAGTCACTATTTATAACATTTGTAATATTAGTGACACTTATTTCAGTGTTTTTCTTCGTTAGAATTTTGTAAACCAAAAAAAAAGCCTCTTCGAAGTGAGAATATGTACAGTCAACCACAAGTGTATCGTTTGTTGATCGCTACGATCAACTACTAAACAAGTGTTTAATCAGCACCCCTGCACGAAGTGCTCGAGTATCGGTAGACCCTCGATCAGCAAAATCTGTTCTACGATGTGATTGTATTGCCTGCCCGGCAAAAGACATAGTTTCCCCACCCGGAAAGCATGGTAACCACCCATTAACACTGCTACCCTGCTACGACACCGATCGGTTGATGCTTCCCGGATGCGCCGTTAAGGCGCGACCCATCTCACACCGCCCGTCCGGGACCTTTCAAGCTTCCATGCTGCGGGGAAAGCTCTTTCACCATTTCTCCACCATCAAACACACAGACGCACGCACTGGTGGCCACTGTACCCGAAACGGTTATAAATAGTGCATAATTGGTTTAGTGCTTGGGCGTTAAGGGTAAAAATAGCGCGCCGGCGCTTCCTTCCGGCTAAGGAAACGCGCAATCGACGTGAGGACGACGTCAGAGCACCAGTATATACCAGTATGGATTGTTGCAGTAGTAGCAACTACGTAGACTACAGGCATCATTCGATGAACGGCAACTACTGCTATCCGTACTCGCCCAACATGCTGCGCAGTGCGTCCCCGTACCCGTTGGCCAGCAGCGGCCGATACGGTACGGACTATCGATCTTCTCCGCTCGGCTATCACCANATTGTTGCAGCAGTAGCAACTACGTAGACTACAGGCATCATTCGATGAACGGCAACTACTGCTATCCGTACTCGCCCAACATGCTGCGCAGTGCGTCCCCGTACCCGTTGGCCAGCAGCGGCCGATACGGTACGGACTATCGATCTTCTCCGCTCGGCTATCACCATCACGGTGGGTACGATGGGTACGACAAGTACTACGGCAGCTACCATCATGCATCATCGAGCTATCAGACCGGTTACTATGGTAACTATCCGTCATCCTATCGTGACTATGGAAGCTACGGGCATTATTACCATCAGTCGCAATCACCGTACGCACGTGGCGGAGGATCTAGTGGAGCTGCACCACACGGGTACGGCGGATCGGCTACTGGTGCTAGCTACCTGTACCCGGGACGACATTATCCAGCTTCCTCGTCTGCACTCGCTGCACATCCCTTCGGTTCTCGCGAATCGTCCTACTACCATGCCCAGCGCGAACACCATCAGCAGCAGCAGTATTCGAGCTTTGCTAACTACGGCCATCTACCACCGTACCGTAACGGTGTGGGTCCCGGTGCTACCCATGAGCATCCTGGTGGAAAATCGCATCACCATCCACAGCAGCCAACGCATCAGCAACCGTATCCGCCACAGCAAACGTTCGCCGGAAGTCACAACGAGCGGGGCATGACCGGCAGTGTGGGGAGTGAAGGTGGCACCACCACGGCCAGCCATCCATCCCCACCGTCGTCGACCTTGTTCAGTGCGCAGAATGGTTACTCGTCGCCGAGTTCCGATTACACGCTGCCGACTTCATCCTACAGCTCGGCTGACAGTCCACAGCATCCGCTAGCGGACGAAGGGGACACTCAAACGCCCACCGCAACACCCACTCCAACGACGGCTTTACTCGGTGCAACAGGTATGTACGAAGGAGCGAATTCCACGAATCTCGAACGCTCGATGTATGTGTGCGCATGTATGACTCTATCTCTCTTTCTAACATTTCCATCTCCCAATTCAATGCGTGCGCTTTCTCACTCTCTGCACGCTGTAACACGCATTTCCTCCGGTTCCGTCATTTTGGGGAAGAGAAAAACAAAAAGATACAGCAGCATTTTATGCTGTCGAGCACACCACTACCAATGCAACGTACAGCTAGCGCGTTATCATGGTTACCGTTGACAACCGGCACGGTTTTTGCTGACGTGTGTAGTGTATTGGTGAGAGCGGTCCGGTACAGTGCTAAGTAGAACGGTAGAAAAGAAAACAATGCGTCTCCACCACACTCGTGCAAAAGCTTCCCGTCTGCTAGATTGACAGCTTACCCAACGTGCATGGGTGTTGGTAAGCCCTGGGTAGTTCCGTTGGATCCTATCACAAAATCGATAGCATTAACCCGACGACTCTTTCACCAAGCATTTCCGTAACGAGAGTCGCCCCAAAACGAGAACACCATGCTAGTAAATAAGCAACCCCAAGCTAGCNGTAAGCCCTGGGTAGTTCCGTTGGATCCTATCACAAAATCGATAGCATTAACCCGACGACTCTTTCACCAAGCATTTCCGTAACGAGAGTCGCCCCAAAACGAGAACACCATGCTAGTAAATAAGCAACCCCAAGCTAGCACACACACGGGCCGTTGTGAATAAATGATCCTGTGTACACTACCACTACCACTAGGTGCTTCGTTTCTAAGTTAATCAGAGAGGCTTGGCTTGGTCCGTCACCCGTCGGGGACCAGCTCTCTCCCTACGTGTGCGTGTGTGTTCCACGTGTGTTTCACACCAGGCAAGTGGAAGCATCTTGGAGCCTGCCCAGCAGCTACCATATAGGATGGGGGGTAGTGCTGTTTTTGTTTTGCTCAACGCCTCCACTAGCGGGAAATGACGCTTACGCTGCTGCTGGACAGCGAACTGAGCGACCGCAACCCTGGGACTTTTTTTGTGGAGCAGAAAAAGGAAAAAAATCAATAGAAACACGCCCCACACCAAAAACCCCGGGAACCAACGGTAGCGAGAATTTGATGGTTTAGGTGTGAGGTGGGGAGGGGGGTTCTTTCTTTCTTTCTTTTTTCTTTTCTACTTTCACGCTCCCGCTCGGTCGCTCAGTTCGTTTCTACCAAAGCTGGCGAAAATTTGCCAACCGGAGCGTTTTGGGGCACGGGAAGCCTTACATCCTAGAGACCCCGCCAATCGGCACAATGTTGCCTACAATTAGATTATCATACGCAGTTGTAACATTGTTAGACAAGAAACCACACTAGCATGTGAACGAATCGATGACATACCGGCGGTGTGGTTATGTTCGAAACGCAATTACTATGAAGTATATCGGTGAGTTTACCTTTCATCTGCAACAATATTGCGGAACTATTAATATGAGCTATTCGACGATCAAATTTTTTAGGCAAGAGTTGTCTGACTGCCGAGAAGATCTTGGCCTGTACCAGTAGCTGGATAATGAATTCTGTGTACGGAGAATTGTATGGAAGAAACTTTATTTTATCGGTTATGATCATATACCAAGGCAGAGATTATCAAATTCTTATTTCATGCATAAGGAAAAATATTCCCTGTCATTTTTTTTATTCACTCCTTGTTATTTCATGATCGTACATATCTCGATGGTGTATGTAATAAACGGCGCCGATTCCACACGGCAAGACCGGGTATCAAATCACATTCGGAAGTGGCCTGAAAAATGGTCGGCATGATCTTTAAGGGTCGTTATGCCAACAAGAGAAAGAGAGAGAGATAGAGAGAGAAAATTCTCGTTTTCTTTAACATATTAACACTAGAACTACCGGATTAATCATTATGACTGATACGCTTCGTTCTTTTGACATTATTTTTTTACGTTGAATAATTTTACAGGTTGTTCAGTTATGTACATCTTTTCTATAACAAAAACTCTTAAAAACTATTGATAGATAAAAATATTACAACAGAATCCAACTCATAGTTACGCAAAACAAAAATTTAAACGGCTTAGTAAATCTTGATCTTGAAGATCGCAGTAGAACTAAAGTAGAAGATCTTACTGTATCGAAGCCAAGTGATCTAGTTCCAAACCAAGATCACCCATTCTTTCGAAAGGTTATCCAGCTATTATCGTTTAGTTTTCAACCTCTTCAACTCTTTGTACGTGGCTTCGCGTCGGATGGAATTTTATACCCGGTCCCGTCGTGTAGAGACCGTCGCCGCTACCATCTCCCCCACCAGACCGCACCAAAGTAGGAAGACTTGGAGAATCTTCCTTTTCTTCCGTGGTACTACAACCTCAAGAGGTCTGCCATTTTTTGGCATTGCTTGCCTTTATGTACCAGTCACAGGATAGTCTATCCTGCGAATGGGGATACAGTAGAGATGAGATTCAATTGGATTTGGAGAATAGTGAATGGGAAGCTCTACTTCACCAGCATTTTGGTCCAAACTTGATACATATCGACTAGAACTTCTTTCGGTCCATGCATAACGCTCGTATTTGAATAGTTTTTTTTGGTTGATGATGACGTGAAATTGTTGCTGAACTCAAAAAATCGGACTTTATTTTGGTCCGGAATTCTAAATTTAAATAGAGATAATGATGAAGTTTCTGATAGACAATCTTGTGCATAATCGTTTTCCATTCTGGTGATATTCCAGAAACTTACACATATACCTAATAAAACTGTATATACTACTGGACTTTGGACATTTATAACCAGAGTGCAGGTTGTGTCAGATATGCACTGTTGATATCGCGATCGCTCTTTATTTCCACGATGATCCAGTTAATTCATAATCATGGTCCGATAGCATAGCACTAAAACACCAGTTTTCACACGACAGAATCGGATTCGGATATCCGTAAATCCGCATAACACGCTGCGTGTTAATAAAGTGAAAAATAGTACAGGACCACAGGGCGATCTCCAGAATTTATACAGTGCCAACAGAAGAGAAGTTAATAAAATCGTAATTGTAAACTTGCCACACAACCACAGATTAAAATGTTGTCAATCTGGAACATCCGCAGGAGCAGTAGATTTATTTGTCCGGTAGGCCAATGTATCCCTTGCTTATGTTTGTGACTCGCTTTTTTGCCCCCTTGTTCAAATCTCCATTACATTCGAATCGATACACTGTAGCTGTGGCAACATACAGCTTCTTTGGTAATGTACTTTCTTTCCCTTTTGCTGGTGACATCTTCTCATCATGCACTTATGTACAAGCCTTCAGTGAGTTCGTCTTATATGCCTTCCCACCCATTTCCCACATGGGGAAACGTGTCCACCAGGGGGACCGTAAAACCTGCCGATAGAGATTCCGAAAAAGCCACGGGTGAAGGTTTGCCCTATGTACTTGCCATGTCACACCATGGCCCACGCGAAACCCTTTCACAACGGTGAACGAATGGGTGAATTTTCGCTAAAACTCCCCCCGAAAAAAAAAACACAACGAAAACGTCGAAACACTCCTTCTTGCGCTCTCTTTCATTAATAGGACTTCTTGTTGTTTCTTTTTTTTCTTTCCTCATTCTCTCTGTTCTCGGTATGTTCTCTGCATTCCCTGCTCGTTGCTCGGGTTTTGCATCATCAAAATCACCCGGATGGACGCCCAACAGCAGCAGCAGCAGCAGCAGAGTTCCCGCACGGCACAAAGGACAACCGTATGCGAAAGCCCAAAGAGCGCAAACTGCATCGAGCGTACGGTGGTGGTGGTGGAAATGGTGGCAGTGGCCGTGGTAGCCGTACCAGCAGCCCTGCTCCAGCTGGCGTGAATGGGTTAAGCGGGAGCAACGGTGCAGCTGCAGCGACAGGGATGAAATCACTGGATGCACTTACAGTAAGTATATACTGGCCACGTATAAATGCTGTGAGATGCAGATTGTTGGCCTGGGTGCTTTTTTGTGTATGTTTTTTTTATGTATTTGTGTCTGCGTGTGTGTGTGTGTGCTTTTTGTTGCGTTTTTATTTTCCACTCTTCACTTCATCACCCAAAAAAAAACCCTGTGAACGGGCGGTGTTGGTTGTTTGCGAACAGAATCTCCTTTTCCAAACGGTGAAAGAGAACGTTGTCAAATATTGATTTATTTTCAACAAGTCTGCCCAACGTACCGTTTCGTGCCGTCTGCTCCCGGGGCTCTCTATGTTCACATTGCCTGGTGGGGCAAGTTATAGTTTTGCAAGGTGCCCATTGGAACACCTCATAGAAAAAGTAGTTTACACTCTATTTTTATAATCCTAATTTAAAGGAAAATGAAACTTAAAATCAGCAACTACAAAATTATTCCTTTCCAAAAAAAAGTCCTTTTGATAAAATTCATTCAATCATCAAAGGCAAGTATTAACGACACTTTGTTCGTACTTTTTATTCACCTTTTCATAATGATCATGGGCCATGTCGTACAGACCAAATGATTAAGATATTAAAGATGAATTACAGCACTACCGCCCCATTATTGCAATCAACTCGTTTCGCTAATAAGAGAGGTACGCTTTCCTTCAGTTTCCTGTTGATCGATATTCGAACCAGCGACACATGATCGATTAAACGCCAGCGACGAGTTGGAAAACCTCGCGTCTCCACCGACGAATCGGTGAATGGCGCGTTTTGCCATACAGGGTTTCACATTTCCCACCTTCCCACTCTTCCATTCCATTCGTCGCACCTTTCTCCTACGCAGGACGTCAGCATTTCGACCTGTCGGTGGTAGAAGTGTTACTTCAATCAGGGCAAGGTAGCAATTGTATGTGGGACTATTGTTTGCGATGGACAAGGGTTTGAAATCACCCAAGAGCGTACGGGTGGACCAATGTGCAGGTATGTGTTGCTCCTTCAAGTGGAAATTCCCGTAAACCGGAAATGCATTTTCCTATGTACCTTAAAATATGCTCCACGCGAGCTTGTCGGATCCTTTCAAA
This sequence comes from Anopheles longipalpis, assembly GCA_016170015.1. Classification (NCBI taxonomy): domain Eukaryota; kingdom Metazoa; phylum Arthropoda; class Insecta; order Diptera; family Culicidae; genus Anopheles; species Anopheles longipalpis. The sequence continues at coordinate 39,075,255 of CM028106.1, read as the reverse complement.
CCAAGGAAAGAGAACAAACAATGAGAGTGAGAGGGAAAAGAGAGAGAAAATATTCAACCGGCAAAGCTTCCATGGCAACGAGTCGAACTAATACTAACACATACCATACACACAACTACCATCAAAGCAATGAACGGCAGAAAGCGGGAAAATCTTCGTTTTACCTACACTTTCCCCACCGTGCACGGATACACGTCCCGGTGAGTGTTTTCCTTTTTTGTTTTCCATTTTCCGCAACGATCGATCCATGTTTCCTTCCCCTTTTGCGGATGTCGTCCGTTGGCTGTTGTCGTCGAGGCACACTCGATGCTTGCGCTTCACATCACAACACCGTCTGCTACTGCTGGTGCTGCTGCTACTTCTGGTGAATTTCGGATCGGATCGGCGAATCATTATCGATCCTGCGCAGTAAAAATGGGCCAAACCAGCATGCTGCCTTCCACACGTCCAGGATGCTCGACGCTACCGGCAATAAAGGACACAAACACTCCCAGAAGCCGTTCGTGGAGTCGCGAAACGTTGTCCTTTTTGAATGTTTTTTTCTTTCTTCTTTTACATTCTTCCTTCGTTTTGTTTGTTTAAACGCGAACCATGTTGCGCGTGCGATGGTGTTGGTAGCATGTTGGGTTTTCACCCGCAGTGTATGTACAAAAGGAATGGTGGATCCCTGTGTAACTAGGGGAAAAAACGTTCATCCAGCTAACCAGTAATCGCCTTCCAATCCACGAAGCATATCGGGCCGGATCGATCCGGGCTGCAAGCAACTTCTTCAGCAAAGCTTTTGGCTTTCGGATCGATCGAGCAGACTGCGTGCGTAGGTTTTTTGGCGTATTTTGTCCTTCCCACGTATGGACATGGGCAGCCACGGGCTTACATATGCGTCCCTTTAGTGTCTCCCATCCACCAATGTCGCTTTTCCATCGCGTTCCCTTTGCTGCATGCAATTCTCGGCAACGCGACGGTTTTATCCTTGACGTTCGCATAGGGAGTTCCTTCGTGTGAAGGAGTTGTGAACAAATTATGTTTCGTAAAAGAGGCAAGGAAAAATTACTTTCTGAAAGGCAAAACCTAAGCAATGTGGAATGTAAATTAACTTATAATAAAAAGGATCTAATAGAGTTGAGGAGCTACAGTTATCATAGTTGCACGTTGATAAGAATCATTCGTATTGTCATGTACCTCAGCATTTAGAAACCGGGGGTCGTAGATCGAATCACACCTAGGGCCACAACAGTCCAACACTAACTATCCGACTATGGAGTGCATGATATATGGCAGACATGATCTATTAAGTCATTTTTTCAAAAAATTCAAAAGAAACCAATGAATTTAAATTTAGCCGGAAAACCAATGGAGAATGTTGTTTTTAAACGTTTGTAGTAATTTGTTTTAAAACTTTAAACATTTGTAAAACCTTTTCATGTAGGAACAAAAATTGCTTTCTAGATATTTTATAACTCTCATTTAAATATTTCTTTTAGATCAGTAAATATATAGAAATATCAATACAATATGTTATTGCAAGTATAAAAAATACGAAAATTGCTCAATTAAAAATGTTTGCTAACCAAATACATCAAACTGCTAAATCGCACCACTAACCCTGCAAAGCAAAAGGAAATCGTTTCAAATGGTTCGTGTTGCTAAAAAAAACTGTGTTAAGGACAAATGAGAGTAGAATCACGCAAGAGTATTGCCCGAAAAACATCTCATCGGAATGACGTGACGAACTCTCTCTTTCTCTCTCTCTCTCGCATCGATATTAACCCACACCTGCTCCTAACCCAACATAGGAATGCGCACTGTTTGTATACAAAAATACATAAACTTATTTTGCATGTGTCAAGACACTTGTTGCTCCGTTCGTGTGGCACGCACTGCGAGAGAGTTGAACGCTACTAGACAAGGAAGTAAATATGTACAATACCGAAGTATCAACTTCCGACGATCGATGCGTTGCTACTGTTTACGTAAAGGTTGTTTACGATATACGGTTAAAGTTTTATTTTATTTATGTGTTTGTTTTTTATTATTTGGTTGTTTTTTTATCATTTTGCTGTTAATTAAAAAAAAAATGCACCAACATAATCAAACAACATTTTGAAATAAATGAACTTCTTGTTTTAGAATCTGTGCTGGCCCGACGAAGATCAGTTCTCAGGACGTATGAGAAAATACTCAACTGCCAATGGAATGAAATCGAAAGATGGAAGCAATGGTAGAAAGGTACGTAAATCGTCAGTGTTTAATAGTTTTTTTTTAATAAAATTCTACAGAAATATAAATTATAGGAAACTAGCTGTACTTATACCTTTGCCTTGAATATTCGAACAAATGTTCTTAAGAATAATGTTGTACCTTGTTGAAAGTTATGGTATGAAATTTAATTATTCCTAAAAACGTTCCAAAATACACAATAAGAAAAAGAATAGGTTTTTTACCTACTCCTAATGGGATGATATTTTTTTCGATGATCAATTTTGACCTAAACTATTAGAACTACGTACATTTTAGATATTTTCAATTTCGTTTTCAAATATATAATTGAATTGTTTTTAATTATTGTAATTAAGAACTCTCTAAATTTCATATAAATTGTCCATGATTTAATAAATTATTTTAAAAACGAAAAGAACAGAGCATAGACAAATTCAATTATTTCAGACAATCATTTATCGGATGGTTGAAGCCCAAAGGAGTTAAAAAATATGACAAAAAAATGAAAGAACGTTTCAAAAACTTTTTTTTTAACGGATGGTGAAGAGTATAACTTGTTTTATTCTTTACCAAATTCCACCACCAATGTACCAAATCACTCACAATATTTTCACTTCCTGCTGCAGGAAAGCAACGAATTGGAAAACGCCACAGTAGCGTCCCCCAGCCGTAGTGCAGGTCCTGCTAGACGCACGAAAAAGCCAACCCCTACCAGCAGGCAGCTGAAGGAAACGAAATTATCCGCCGAAAGCAGGGAGAAACAAACGAATCGGGCCACACCGACAACACCTACGGTAGAAAACAAAGTATGTAAGACGGAAACTGCCCATGTTGCTATTTATAAGCACATATTGATTTTGATGTCCAAAAACGTGGTCCCACTCGGAACCATTCAGTCACGCAACTGTGCAGAAAGAAGTTTGCAAAACAGAAATCGCATCGTGATTAATTTTGATGTGTTTTTTTTAGAATATTACACCTCTGCCGGGCTTTCAGCAAGCATTCGGCTCGACGGAAATTGGCAAGTTCTCCGAGGTGTTCTTCAACAGTAGTCCAACGTCAGCGAACCATAGTCCACCAGAACACCATCACCACCACCACCACCAGCAGCAACATCATCACCATCCGCTACAGCTCCAGGAACATCAGTCCCAAACTCAACAGTCCCAGCAAGTACCTGCCCAGTCGCATGGCACGATGCAGCAGCTGGTGATGGAATCGCTCAATGCGTACGAATCCGATGTCGATACGCTTAGCCCATCCCAGGCATGGGAAACGAATGGGAATCCTGCGGTTGGTGAGACGTACGACAATGGTGGACCGACGGGTACGAACGGCTACAACCTGCAGATCGGAACTTCCTTCCATCCGTCGTACTACGAATCGTCGTCCTACTCCGACCATGGTGTCGATTCGCCGCTGGGCAACTATTTTAGCGAAATGACATGCAACGAGTTTGTGAACTAGAGAAATCGATTATCGGGAAATATCCCGGAAGGTAGCAACCAAGACTAGCCAGCCAGGTGCTGGAGGAAGTTAAATGTCGGTAACAGGTCTGATGATGCTAGGTGAGGAACTCAACACAGTCTCACACACAAAATCAATCAAAACCGGTTTTATGCCAAAGGCAAATCAACTAATGGTGAATTGAGCGGGAAAGTATGTTAGCATTTAAACATATTCTTCGGGGGTGTTGAAAAAANCATCCGTCGTACTACGAATCGTCGTCCTACTCCGACCATGGTGTCGATTCGCCGCTGGGCAACTATTTTAGCGAAATGACATGCAACGAGTTTGTGAACTAGAGAAATCGATTATCGGGAAATATCCCGGAAGGTAGCAACCAAGACTAGCCAGCCAGGTGCTGGAGGAAGTTAAATGTCGGTAACAGTTCTGATGATGCTAGGTGAGGAACTCAACACAGTCTCACACACAAAATCAATCAAAACCGGTTTTATGCCAAAGGCAAATCAACTAATGGTGAATTGAGCGGGAAAGTATGTTAGCATTTAAACATATTCTTCGGGGGTATTGAAAAAACCTGCGACATACGGGGTGTCAAACTCGAGGATTGGCCGCGCCCCCAAAACGTTATCGATTACTTAAAAACAGAATAACAAATACTAAACAAAACAAAAAAAAAACTGCAGAGTGAAATGATGCAAGCCAAAGTTAGTTAAAATTCATGCGTAAGTTCATATACTGTAAACTGGTGTCGGTTAGCAGACATCGTACATGTTTTTGTACATAATTATCCCGGTACAGTCATTCCGTAGTTATTTTAACGTTACGCGTTACGCGCTAAGCTTCTAGGGCATAGGCTGGTTTGTCCAATGGCTCAAGAGGCATTAAACCGATCGGTGTGGAACCATTTGGTAAGGGTTAAACACAACAAAACAAAACAAAAATGCCCTGCCCGCGGTGCACAAGCGAACATACACTGTTCTCTTTCAGACGATCATTAACACAACGATCATCCAACCAATCGAAAGGCAAGAAAACATAATCGGGGAAAAAACCACACATTACCACAGGTGTAAGCAAAGGTACAAGCGAATGAATCATCCAGCCATAACGAAGAGAACGAATCAAAAATGGCGCTGGTTTAGAGGCTCTTTAATTTTTTTTTACCAAATACTAACAGATCCAGCAGTTTGGGAAACTATTGGGAAACCAGTGGAAAGAGCAAATATGAGCAACGGCTCAACGAGAAAAGCTTCCCAAAATCATCGTTACAAAATATATTTAAGTAACATTTTTTAAACAAAAATCTACTGCAAACTTAGTTTCAAAAACAGAATAATCTTTATTACACTTTCCAAAGCATTTGCAAGCACGTGCTTTCGAAGAACAAACGTTAGGAAACATTACTGGTTCTCAAAGGTGATAGTTATGGCAAAGCGTCACCTTGCGAAAGGAAAGCTCTATCCATCCAAACTTACAACCGCTGACTTTTTCCGGAACTCCCCCTATTTAAGGTGTTCCCCTTACGTCTATACAGTGCTAAAGATGCTCCTCGAATTTAACGATCCTTTGGTTTATTGTTCCAACTTAACTCGTTTCGCGATTACACATCCGTACGAAAGGATAGATTATAAAACGGGAACTCCATTTATAGTACGACGTCGGCTTCCTTCTTTTTTGTTTTGCTTTTGGTACTCAGCCACACACAAAAAGGAAATCGCATCGGAACCATTTCTAGGCCATGTTTCGAAACAAAATTAAAGACAAACAAAGAATCTTACGGTGCCTTACTAACAAGTCAACTTACGTCTCTATACATACAGCATAGAATGAATAGTATAGTTTAGTTTGTTTCGTTTTTTTGTTTTTATCGTATGGTTTATTCAAATGGAATGCACCATTATTTACACCGTTCCTTCCGAATTGTAGATCCGGAATGGTAAACATTTTAAAGAACACCCATTACGGAACCCCACAAAACAAAAAAGAAAACAAACCAAACCAAACTAGGTTTAACCTTCTTCCGATTCCGAGGAACTTCTTCCGATCAGTTGACTAATAGTCGATAGTATGTTTAAACGACACGATATACCAAAGGAGATTTGTATACATTAACAGATTTTTTGAATGTTTTAATAAAATACGATGCCACCCCATTCCTCGGGTATTGATGATACAAATGGATGGTTGACCAGACGAAACGAGCAGACATCCTGGGCAAGGATACGTACGATACAAAGAAGAAAATCTCATTTTAGAACGTATAGTAGTTTAAATTAACGTTAAAAGTAACAGTCTTGTAACGGTTTCGCAGGATCTCTAAAATACAGGTGATACAGGAAGAATTGAATGGTGTGGATACCGAATTAAGGAAACAAAATCGGTACTGTTTGTAGTCAATAAATTTACTGTAGTTTTGTTTTTTTTGTTTTTTTTTTGTTACTTTCTTTTTATTTGACCCTTTTCAATCGAGCTATGGATGTGGAAGAATGATCAAATTAATTATAATCCACACAACCCCACGAAATACATGTCCATGAGGGTGTGTGTGAGTATATGTAAAAAAAAAGATAATCCAATTTCTTAAACATTAACACTCGATATTCTATATAAAAGAGACAAGAAGGAGAGAGAGAGAAAACAAAACGCGACAACCTGGAAACAGCCAATGGCCATGATCGGCTAACAAAGGTAATGAATTTATGCTCGAAACATAACAAACAAATTCAAACATTTCACAAACGTATAAAACTACATTGATAAATCCAATTTTCATAAACTAAACTTGTATTAAACGAAGAAAAAAAAGAATGGGGAAAGTGGACGAAACGAACAACGTTAGTAACGTGCAAATCAATCCCTCCGATGTAAGGGAATGCTGTTACGAATGTGAGGTACATTTTTATTTTCTATGTGATCAAACAATATTCCACCATTTCCGAATTGGACAACTCCTTGCGCCCCATAGCCCTAGGATAAAGGCATATAATTATTAGCAAAAAAACCGCATGGTCAGTGACACTGGTCAGGCAGAATTTTCCACGACAAATTCACCTTGTGACCGTGGAGGGGTGTTTTTAAGACTTGTTTAATGATAAAACCGGGAGAAGGTGATTTTAAACATTTACATTTTCAAATTGAAACATGTAACAACAAGTTCAAATCAACCAACAACAAAAAAACAATACACAAACACACACACATACACATGCAAAAAGTGTATCACAAAAGAAGGAAACAGACACAAAAACCATTCAATCAAAATCTAGTTAATTGACGAGTTCAATAAATATTTTGTTGTGCAATTCTACTGACTGTTGGCTTTTAATTATGTACTTAAGAGTGATGTTGTGTAACTAAATTTATTACTTACGTTTACAGGTCCTAGCTTTAGATCAAGTTTGAAACAATCCATTTCCAGGAGGAACCCAACATTTTCTATTTTCAGGATTTTTAATTTCTAGTGTCTGCGAATTCCAAGATCTCCTTCATATCTGTTGGATGTTATTGATCGTTCGCGAGCATCCGGATTGAGTTCAAGTAGCAGGAGTCCGATGTTTACGGCGAAATTGGGTTAATGAAGATGATCTATTTGGAGGGACTTTGAAAAGAACAGAAATTAGTATGCATTTCGATAGGCTGCCTGAACTAAATATATGAACGAAATATATTAAGCTATTTTCCAGTATATATCCGAAAGATGGGCTGCCCGGTGGTTTATGTAATAAACGGCGCCGGTTCCACACCACAGGACCGGGGATCAAATCCCATCCGGATCGTCCCCCTATAGCAAGGAAGCAAGGAACGGTTACGTGATAAAAATAAGTCTAGAAAGCATGACCTTTTTAGAGGTCGTTAAGCCAACAAGAACCCAAAAGTAAGCCGGATTCTTCTAGCAGCAGCAATTTTACATAACCCATATTGGCCTCGCAGCATCCGAAATGCTATTTCTACGATGTAAAAAGCACTTACGAACAACGGCAACAGAAGTTTTTAAAGAATCATTTGTAGTGAAGCAAAATTTCCCTTTACCCAAAATAAATAGTAAAATAAACATTCAACCTTTACTTTGATGAGCATTTCTTTAATTTCATAATTTCGTCTCTTTCGCGCACGCTTTACGAATCCCTGTTGTGTGAGCGAAATGGATGTCAATTCATTTACGAGAGAAATTATGATGACACCTGGCAAGGTAGCCAACGTGTGATGGAAACATGGCAAATGGAAAGACCTCGCTGTAAAAATCCACATTCATCGATACAAAAGTGAAACTACAAGCTTAAATTTATGATAAAAATACACAAACGCACCCGCACACATCCGGTGGAATTCGCACGTTTCGTTTCCATTGCTGATACTGATCAATTCAAACACCATTTCCACGCACTTATCAAACACATTGACAGCACGGTGTGACAGATTAGGGCTTTGTTTACGAATAGATTAAAATTATCATTAATTAATTTCCATCCACTCACCTAATTAGCATCCTGAGCTTGATTGCTGCTGCCTATATTCACTTATCTTATTCGAAAAGGTAACCATTTTAGCCCGCGGACACCATCCGCTGCACGCACAATCCCATGAACACAGACACGCCGTTGGCGCATTTTTCAGCTCCATGCGCAGCTTTCAACTAAACATACTAAACTAGATAGAATGCGTTTTTCGGTATGTTGTGAAGTGGGAGGTTGGGGGGGGGGGGGATAGTTTTCTGATGTCATCATGAATCAGCGGAAACAAGGACACTTCATTTGGAAAAATTTGCTTGTCACAGTAGGCCGGAGCGTGTGTGTGCACGTGTGCGATTGTGCTTTTTACCAAGAAAAGTGTTTCTCTTCTCCGTTTGCGTTTAACTCCCAGTACAAATAGGGACGTTTGTCTTTTCAACAACTCAAATAAAAAAAAATTAAATAAATTAAAATGAGCACCCAAAATTATTACGCTGCTTTGGGAGTGTGCGCTGACGCGCCAATGACTGAAGTTTGTCGTGCGTAAGTCGAACTCCCCTTAAATTTGTACATTGGAGTGAGGAAACCATTGAAATAATGTAAATCGCTTTCGACGTTTTCGTTCGCCAGCTATCAATATTATGCACCACTGTGCCATCCGGACTCGAAACTCTATAGT
>CM028106.1:38976245-39066434 GCA_016170015.1 Anopheles longipalpis | reverse complement strand
AAAAAAACAATACACAAACACACACACATACACATGCAAAAAGTGTATCACAAAAGAAGGAAACAGACACAAAAACCATTCAATCAAAATCTAGTTAATTGACGAGTTCAATAAATATTTTGTTGTGCAATTCTACTGTCTGTTGACTTTTAATTATGTACTTAAGAGTGATGTTGTGTAACTAAATTTATTACTTACGTTTACAGGTATTTTCCTAGCTTTAGATCAAGTTTGAAACAATCCATTTCCAGGAGGAACCCAGCATTTCCTATTTTCAGGATTTTTAATTTCCAGTGCAATCTCCTTCATATCTGTTCGATGTTATTGATCGTTCGCGAGCATCCGGATTGAGTTCAAGTAGCAGGAGTCCGATGTTTACGGCGAAATTGGGTTAATGAAGATGATCTATTTGGTGGGACCTTGAAAAGAACAGAAATTAGTATGCATTTCGATTGGCTGCCTGAACGTGTGCAATATGTAAATATATTAAGCTATTTTCCAGTACATAACCGAAAAATGGGCTGCCCGGTGGTTTATGTAATAAACGGCGCCGGTTCCACACGACAGGACCGGGGATCAAATCCCATCCGAACTGTCCCCCCTATAGCAAGGAAGCAAGGAATGGCTACATGATAAAAATAAGTCTAGAAAGCATGACCTTTTTAGAGGTTGTTAAGCCAACAAGAACCCAAAAGTAAGCCGGATTCGTTCTAGCAGCAGCAATTTTACATAACCCATATTGGCCTCGCAGCATCCGAAATGCTATTTCTTCGATGTAAAAAGCACGTACGAACAACGGCAACAGAAGTTTTTAAAGAATCATTTTTAGTGAAGCAAAATTTCCCTTTACCCAAAATAAATAGTAAAATAAACATTCAACCTTTACTTTGATGAGCGTTTCTTTAATTTCATAATTTCGTCTCTTTCGCGCACGCTTTACGAATCCCTGTTGTGTGAGCGAAATGGATGTCAATTCATTTACGAGAGAAATTATGATGACACCTGGCAAGGTAGCCAACGTGTGATGGAAACATGGCAAATGGAAAGACCTCACTGTAAAAATCCACATTCATCGATGTCGTGATCGCCGCGCATTTCAACAATTAATCCGAAATAATAGTTTTCTTTTAACTTTTTTTTTTAAATATATTTTTATCAATCCGCACCGCAACCAAACATCCGTTTTCGTCGCAATCTACCACAAGACTGAAGAACAATGCCTCCTTTTCGCTTTTCACTTGGTTGCCTTTCATGTCCTCTCTTTCGCTCCCTCGCTGACTTTCTCTTTCTACGACATGATACATTCTATCCTTTTTTTTTACCTTTTTCCTTTTACCCCCACTCCCGATCCCTACAATCGATACAAAAGTGAATTCACTTTGTAGTTTGTAGTTGTAGTTTAAACTACAAGCTTAAATTTATGACAAAAATACACAAACGCACCCGCACACATCCGGTGGAATTCGCACGTTTCGTTTCCATTGCTGATACTGATCAATTCAAACACCATTTCCACGCACTTATCAAACACATTGACAGCACGGTGTGACAGATTAGGGCTTTGTTTACGAATAGATTAAAATTATCATTAATTAATTTCCATCCACTCACCTAATTAGCATCCTGAGCTTGATTGCTGCTGCCTATATTCACTTATCTTATTCGAAAAGGGAACCATTTTAGCCCGCGGACACCATCCGCTGCACGCACAATCCCATAAACACAGACACGCCGTTGGCGCATTTTTCAGCTCCATGCGCAGCTTTCAACTAAACATACTAAACTAGATAGAATGCGTTTTTCGGTATGTTGTGAAGTGGGAGGTTGGGGGGGGGGATAGTTTTCTGATGTCATCATGAATCAGAGGAAACAAGGACACTTCATTTGGAAAAATTTGCTTGTCACAGTAGGCCGGAGCGTGTGTGTGCACGTGTGCGATTGTGCTTTTTACCAAGAAAAGTGTTTCTCTTCTACGTTTGCGTTTAACTCCCAGTACAAATAGGGACGTTTCTCTTTTCAACAACTCAAATAAAAAAAAATTAAATAAATTAAAATGAGCACACAAAATTATTACGCTGCTTTGGGAGTGTGCGCTGACGCGCCAATGACTGAAGTTTGTCGTGGGTAAGTTAAGTCGAATTGCCCTAAAATGTGGAGTGATGTGCCCGAATTTGTACATTGGAGTGAGGAAACCATTGAAATAATGTAAATCGCTTTCGACGTTTTCGTTCGCCAGCTATCAATATTATGCACCACTGTGCCATCCGGACTCGAAACTCTATAGTCCAATAATGTTCCCGATTAAGGATCTCACGCAGCAGGACTATTGGCTACTGGTTAACGAAGCTTGTGAGGTTTTAAGTATGTATACCTTCCTGCATACTGGTCTGGTTTGATTGTACATTGCATTATCTATTTTTTTCCTTCTTTACTTCACTTGCGAAACTCGAAGCAAACGCAGAGTGGCGTGCGCGCTATAATGTTGGCACGCTGAAGACTCACACTCCCGAGTATGTGTTCAGCGGCGATTGTCTTGGAATTTACAAGTAAGCATTAGAACGTAATTGATTTTTTTCTGTTTGCTATTTTTGTTCCCTACTACAAAGCTATCTTTGACCTCTTCGTGTCCTTTCCACGCATGCAGCAAGTTTTACATCATTCCATTTACGAGTGCACCACCACCGACCGAGGAATGCAATGATCAGCCTGAAATTCTGCAGTTGGAATCACTTGCTACTATTCCAACGTTGATATTTGTGGTGGACGTAGATATTGAAGATTTATTTCAAGGTGTTACGAAGTTAATCACTTATCCACGCATGGTGATGAATAACGGCAGATACCACACGATAATGCAAACATTGGATGTAGCGATTACACCGTACATGCGCCATCAGGGATCCTTCGCAATGAAGGGTTTCGGCCACGAGGGTGATCAGATACGTAGTGACGTAGTGGTGGTATTGAACCAAAACCCACACCCCTTCTTCGCCACATCCGGCGATGATCTCATCTGCAACGCCACCATACCATTGTCCACGGCACTGTTAGGTGGAAAACTGAAGGTGCAGACGATCGATTCGAAGACGATTTCGACGCATATAAACCCAACGCACCTTACCGTCTATCCGTTGGTGAAGCAGTTCAATGGTGAAGGGTTGAAAACGCCTGAAGGTCGTGGTAATATGATCGTTAAGATAACGAGTAAGTTTGTTCTTGCAACGTTTGCCATATTAAACGCTGTTCGAATGCTCTAACGGCTCTTTCTCTATTGCAGTTAAATTGCCCCGTGTGCCACCGTATCTGCGTAAGGATGCAGAACGTCTCTTGCGCGAGATGGAAAAGTTTACGGATAAAAAAGAGCACGGAAATTAACGGTGCGGAAATCTGCGATCCAACCGCGTACGCGCAACATCGACCACACACTGTAACGAGCGTAAAATTCATCAATGGAACCGTCGCACTTGCGCGCGTATCAACCCCACCCCCCGCCCACCCCCCCTTGCCGACAACACGTTCCTTGCCCGTGTGGCGTAGTGTGGGTGCATTTCCGTAAACAACACATTCCGCGACGGCGCGTTTCGGGTTCTTACTTTATTTATCAAGTAAAACTAGCTAGTAAGAAAAGGTGTAAAGCCACAACGACCCGGTAACGCGGCACTACATTCACCATTGTAACTTTATCGATTACTTCCCAGCACCACAATACGCACGCACGACATTAAGACACGTTACGAATAGGGCACAGAAAAAAAACAAAACCTTCTTACCGCACCAGCACGGGGGTGCCTCACAGAGCACTGTATCGAAATATGTGTGAAGAGCGGATAAAAATCGCATATTTTTAGCACATTCTAGCGTCGGGAGTGTGTTAACCTTGCGTACGGGCAAGTTCAACCCTGGTAGAGGTCGGTTCCCTTTTTTTCGTTGAGCGCGAAACACTGCAACCAGTAGTTGCCCGCAAAAGACTGTTCCGCGTGCACAGTAGAAAGTGTGTTGCAAACGTTTGGTAGCCGTTTTACCAGGTGGATTGATAAGATTAGGAACTATAGAAACATCTTGATCAGTTAGGCAAACGTTCGATTATTGACGTGCTGGTGGTGTTTAGTGATAGGGTGATAAGAAGTTTGTGTGTGGTTGTGTGTGCGGCAGGTGTGGCGAAAGCATCATTACTTTATCACTAAACAATTGAATCTTTTTTTCATTTGTTCAAATTAATCAATAATTTTACAAATTGTATACAATAAAAAAGAGAATTTTATTTTAGCTTATTCATCAATGAAATATTGTACAATCGGACAGCATATTTTATTATACAAGCAGAATATCAAAAGCTACAGTTCCAATACACAACATGTAGCCATTCCATATAAAATAAACTCAGTTAAATTGGGTGTCGTAACTCAACCATCCCACACAGCCTTTTTTTATTTTATTGTCACCTAAGGGCCACAACAAACGTGACCTTCCCTTAGTGGTGCTCAACATTAAATATCCAATCTTTTTTTCGTTTCGAAACAATCCTCTCTCTCGCACTCCGCTCAGAACGATGCAAACGGCACGCTCCATCCGATCGGTGCTCGTTTGCTTCCAGAACCTGATTTCACGTGCGGCACCAACACCACCGTCATCGCGCGGGTTTGCCACATCTTCCAGCATTGTGCAAACATCATCACGCAGCACGACCACGATGATGATCACATCGGCGGTACGGGCAATAGCGGCAAACGCACGCACCGGCCTCGCTATTCGTCAGTTGAGCGCCACCAGCGACAGTACAACAGCGTCCACCAGCTTGTCCAGTGTTGTGCTTGTGCGGAATCAGAAACGGAAGCATTTGGCCAACTGTCGGCTCGCAAGCAGACAAGACTTTGGTAAGTAAGAACGATCGATCGTAGAGATGCGAAAACACAAGGCAAACGATCTTCAACGAGATCTGTTTTATTCAAAAGTGGTATCTCTGCCACAAAGACAAACAGGTCCAATTTGCAACATTCTTCGTGTATGGTAAACAATTAAAACCTGTTTTATTCGAAACTGCGTTCTTATCGGAAGCGACCACCAAAGATTCTGTGCTAACTGGCAAAGTTAATACGACATGGTAGATAGCGATTGGCACTTTTGCTTACGAGTGCCGAGATAACCGAAAATCCCTCACGAATGACACAAATACCAGGTCCGGACGGGTTCGGTTTCTCTTATCAGAATGGGTTTGACCTGGTAACAAACACCCAAATAGCAGGATGCGATAGTATCACTTTCTCAGTCCACATTTTACCACGCTAATGGAGACAACGTTCTAACGATCGTGATCGTGCCTGATCTTTAATTGTATTCTCCGTTGTTTGCAGAATCATCACCCTTTGCCTACACACAGCGCCGAAATATGAGTTCCAGTGTTGCCGCCAAACAAGGGCTTGTGGCCGTGGAAGAGGCACGCCGTTTCATGGTGGACTGTTTGGTCAAGTCGAAGACACCCGTAGCCCATGCGAAACAGCAAGCCGACTTACTGCTGGAAGCGGATTACCGTGGACACTTTAGCCATGGCATGAACCGACTCGAGATGTACATTAACGATCTGCACAAGAATGCTTGCAGCGGTGAAGCGGTCCCGACCGTTCTCAACGAAACGCCCGCTACCGCTTGGGTCGATGGGAACAATGGTCTCGGTGCGGTTGTCGGTAACTTTTGCATGGATTTAGCTATCCAGAAAGCGAAGCAAGTTGGTGTGGGATGGGTTTGTGCTAAGCGTAAGTACCGGTGGTTGTTTTGTGAAATTGTGAATGATTGCTAAAACATTTTGGTTTTACATTATTTAGGTTCGAACCATTACGGCATTGCGGGATGGTATACGCTTCGGGCGATGAACTCGGGATGTATTGGTATGTCCATGACGAACACCTCACCGTTGGCAAGTCCAACCCGAAGCAAAGAGGCAGCCCTCGGTACGAACCCCATTTCGGTCGGTGCTCCAGGAAAGGATGGTGATGGATTCGTGCTCGATATGGCAACCACTGCTGTTGCTGTCGGAAAGGTAAGAATCTAAGTCCCGAACTTTAATGAAAAAAATATTCATTGGATCATCTTCATGCATCGTTACAGATTGAAATGCAACGGCGTAAGAATGAACCCATCCCGGTCGGTTGGGCACAAGGTCCCGATGGACATCCGACAACGGATGCGAGTGTTGCGTTCGACACAGCTTGCCTAATGCCGCTCGGTGGTACGGAAGTAACATCCGGCTACAAGGGCTACGGTCTCGGCGCGATGGTTGAAGTATTTTGTGGCATTCTGTCTGGCGCAAATTACGCCACGAAGATACGAAAGTGGACACACGCCGGAGCAGATTCGGAAGCCGATCTGGGACAATGTTTTGTGGCCATCAATCCGGCCTGCTTTGCACCGGGCTTTGAAGAACGGCTATCGGATCTGAATAGTATTCTGCGCAATATGCCAATGGTAGGTGGTTTTTGGGTATTTATATAAAATCTCAGCATTACAAACTGATTTGTTACAATTTGCAGACTGATCCAAACCATCCCGTACTGGTTGCGGGTGATCCGGAGCGACTCCACATGGCTAAGGTGGATAAGGACGGTGGACTTCCTTATCATGTGAACCAAATTAAAACCTGCACGGAGCTGTCGGAACGTTTGGGTGTGAAGCCGATTGAAGTGATTTAGAGCAGTGCTCTCCAACCTTTTTAGTACCGCGGACCACTTTTTGTTCGACATAGGTATATCGTGGCCCACATGTGCCGCCTATGAACGGACTCGTAATGTATGTAAGGCGATTTTTTAAATAAAATATTAGTAAAAATTATAATTGTCCACAATCTAACACATCGAGAAGGGCAGAATGATTTCGTCACGTAAAAACGCTTGAAATGGTAAACAAAAAATGTTAAAATAATCGGTCCAATGACCGAAAATTTCTTCCGCGGACCACTTCTACTTAAGCCACAGACCACAAGTGGTCCGCGGACCATAGGTTGGGGACCACTGATTTAGAGCATGTACGCAAGAGAAAGCATGTAATTCTGTCGAACATGTTGAAGGGTTTCAAGGTTTTAAACATATCAAATAATGTTGCTACGTTTCATGTATACGCTTATACCTTTACCAGAAGTTGTTTGCCCTTTTATGAAGCGTCACATGGTTAAGAAATAATTCAATAAAGTATTAAATGATATGCAAACAAAAGCATTCCAACATGTATTTATGAACCAAATAGAAACAATCGACTTTTCAAATCAATTGGAGCATATTGTACCAAATTAGAAGAGTTTTAAATTTAAATAATAATTTCAAAATGTTTATGTTTTGCTCATTAAAATTGGATAAAGCAAAATAAGCATTTTTGTACATTTTGTACAATTCAAAAGCGCGCGTGTTTTCATTTTGCCTGTTTACATGGAAACATGACATCCCTACCCCTCAACCAATGACAGTTCTCGCATGTTTCGATCGATATCAAAACAAACCTTTCTGCCGCACAGAATCACGCCGTACCAAAATACATAAAAACGTGCTTCGCCATGAAATTATTAACGTACAATTTTCTCACTTCCAAGTGTATCCGTGGAGTAAAAGTTGGATATCCACTAAAGCTGAACGTAAGTATTCGTTTGCCGTCTAAAGTTACCGGCCCAGAATGATACTTATTGAATGGTTTCCGCTACGCCCTACAGATCATAGAGAAGAAAGAAGTAAATGCTGATTTCAACTCGGAATTCATCACCCGAATGCTGCCAAGACTGGAATGGAGTGCAATCTGTGAGGCCGCAGCTAATGTAAGATTAGCATGTAATTAGTCGTATAGCAAAGCTTTCAATTTGTTCGTGTTTCCCGAATGCTTCTTTCGCCAGGTTGGTTCCGAGATTCCCAGCACCATGCCCGCCGATATCCAGAACGATATGGAAACGCTACAGAAACTTCACCACATCCTGCTGGAGGTAGACGTTGTCGAGGGGACACTGGAATGTCCTGAAACGGGACGCATTTTTCCAATCAACAAAGGTGTACCGAATATGTTGCTAAATGAAGATGAGGTTTAAGGGGTGTTCGCATTTCAATTCGCTTTCCTTCTTTATGTGGTAATGTGTAAGCTAATATAACATAAACGTAACATTTTTTCGGGTGTGTTTTGGTCAAATAGTATTTGTCGTTAGTAAACGATTTCAAAAAATGCCCGTTCGTTTGAGTTAACGCTTCCATTGGAACGTGATAGCAAGTCAGGCAAGGCAGGTACGATTGTTGAGTCAAGCGAGCAAAAAAAAAATGTAACCAAAACAGTTAAATAATCAACTCCAATATTGCCGTAAACTGTTGTTGCTTTATTGTTCTTTATTATGAATAGTGAACCATTGAACGCATTTTCCCCGTCCGTCCGGCACATCAAACATTTGGAAGAAAGGTATGTATGTAAGTATTGTTTAAGTAACACGCTCATGCAGATTGCGTGGAAAAAGGACGAATGATTTGCAGTTACTTCATTGCAGTAAGGTACATTTTTGCCACACCGTATATGATCCGATCGTATCGCAATTAATGGTCAAATTGGACAAAAGTATATACGATATGCTTTTGGAATTAAGCTACCGCACTAAAAATTATAAACATACAAACAAACACGCTTGCCAACAAATTAAAAACCCCGTTCCAAAGTATGGATAAACGCTAATGTTTTGTACAAAATAGACTCTGATAGCGATCTTTGGTGGATTGCATGCTCTGGATATTATGTGGTTTCATCTCGCTAGAGTACAAAAAAGGACATCATCGTTATAAAACTCACACCCATTTTTTGTCCTAATGATTCGTTTTTAACATTAGTTTGAATATGTACGTAACATTTCGAATTGTTGGATAATTTTGCTTTCCGTAACATTATCCCAACAGTACATCGGTACGAGTGTCAGCTGTGTGGCATCGCAAATTGTAGGCACAAACGTAACGTACTATCAAAAGGAGGGAACACGGATACGAGGCCAACTGTTGATGTCCCTCCGGTACGTACAGCAATACGCGTTGATTGTATTGTTCATTTGCTAGGGTTTTCTTGTGCGGCCGTGCAGAATAAGTATGTAGCGAACAACAAACTAGCCTAGCCATTAACAAACATTCGCCTGGTTTTCGCCGTCTACTATCGAATATATGATGCTAGTGTAAACTCGTTACATCTGTGTTGATGCTATAATAATTGAAATTGATTTGCTCTGTATCTCTGTGTGGACCGAGTGGACACACACACAAACACAAGTACCTTTGTTTATAATTTCTTTGCTTTGTGTTTTAAACGGTTGCTAGAAAAATATTGCACCTCTATTATCGCGTCTCTATAGATTATCATAAGTATGCAATAACAAATGTGCGAGCTTCTCTCCCTTTTTCACCCCCCTAGTGGTATGCGCAAATGTGTGGCGTACTAGGTGCGTACTACTATGGTGCCAGGATCAATAGATTAGCCGGTAGCTAAATGTCGCTGCTATTCATCTAAGTAAACTGTGTCCCTATGCACATTACTATTGTTTATCGTGCTTTGATTTTTCTTTTATCTTTCTCTTTGGAATGATTTACGCATACGGTTGAGAAACGTAACGTAAGCAATCCTTATCCTGTCTCTATGGCAACGTAATAGCTTAATAAACACGTGGCAGCCACGCTTACGATCTCTACGCATCTACGAACATATGTTTTAGTACATGAATAAGTATAATGTAGTAAGTAAACAAAGAAACGGATAATACACACTAAGGTCACACATAAAAACTAGGCCATCGTCTTTAAGAACGTTATCTTCATACAAAAATTGGCACCCGTTTTGTTTGAATGGAATTATTGGTGTAAATGCAAAAAATGGCAAAAAACAATGGCACGGCAAAGTCGGTGTGAAATCAATATCGTATCGGACCAATTTATCTTCCCTTACATCCAACCTTCTCTTAGTACAGTCAAATTTTCATCTAAACAGTGTCACAACTAGGAATGAACTCCAACACTAATGCTACACAGCGTGCGCACACGTGCGCACACACATGTGCCTATCAGCCAATTTGGTACATCTATCAAAACATCACGTTAATTTTTGGATGGATTTTGAAAANTCGTGCTTTGATTTTTCTTTTATCTTTCTCTTTGGAATGATTTACGCATACGGTTGAGAAACGTAACGTAAGCAATCCTTATCCTGTCTCTATGGCAACGTAATAGCTTAATAAACACGTGGCAGCCACGCTTACGATCTCTACGCATCTACGAACATATGTTTTAGTACATGAATAAGTATAATGTAGTAAGTAAACAAAAAACGGGTAATACACACTAAGGTCACACATAAAAACTAGGCCATCGTCTTTAAAAACGTTATCTTCATACACAAATTGGCACCCGTTTTGTTTGAATGGAATTATTGGTGTAAATGCAAAAAATGGCAAAAAACAATGGCACGGCAAAGTCGGTGTGAAATCAATATCGTATCGGACCAATTTATCTTCCCTTACATCCAACCTTCTCTTAGTACAGTCAAATTTTCATCTAAACAGTGTCACAACTAGGAATGAACTCCAACACTAATGCTACACAGCGTGCGCACACGTGCGCACACACATGTGCCTATCAGCCAATTTGGTACATCTATCAAAACATCACGTTAATTTTTGGATGGATTTTGAAAATGGGGGAGATTACAAAAAGGACAAATGTCCCCCGGGGCGTGAAATCGGTTCCATCGCGCCGGGAGAACATTTTAAGCATTCCACAACTAGTTACACTTCACGTCCGCTTTCATCAGCTGCGAGTACATGCTGCCCTTCGCTAGTGAACCGACCGGACCTTTGCAAAGTTCCGCATTCGGGCCGTGCGCTTTGTACGTACGCTCCGTACGTATCGCTCGATCTGGTCCGGTTGCCTTCTTTTGACTGCCCTTCGCAAGATCCGGATTGGCACCGTTCCAGGTGACGTAGTCGGTACTGCAATGAATGGTTAAGGGATATTTTTAACAGGAAAGCTCTCATGTTGGTGATACACTTACAGCAGCAAATCATCGTTCGGTCCCTTGAACAGCTTCATGTTCGGTCCCTTTGTCGGTATGCGGCACGCTAGCTGGGACGATTTGCTGTCCATTTTGCCATCAGAACCCTTGCTTGCCATCAGCTGCTCGCTGGATTCGTCTTCCGAGGAGGATGTTCTAAAAATAGAATACCTAAACATTACACCGCATGGGGACGGACACCAGAAAATGTAATGCCAAGGACAGTGGAGTAAAGAGAGAACAGAGAACATGATAGTGATAGGCGAGCGAAAGAGCACGAGAGGGGAAAGAGAGAGAGAGGGAGAGAAAGAGCGAGGGCGATCGCGCACGATCGAGCAAAAACGTACAAAAGGAAGAGCAAAGGATATGTGTGTGGTAAGAAACGAAACGGAACGTAAACGTGTATTTGTCCAACACGGGATAATCCTTTCCGTACGGACAGGGATAAACAGAGGCGAGGGGTTTTAAACATTCTTACACTCCCTTGGTGCTAACTTCTGCATGCGTCTAATGGAGAACTACTACTAAGGTATGTACACGTGGAGGCTACTAAATCTTCCAAAAAACATCGCCGGTATATGTGTCCCACGATGTTAGGAACCGGAAACGATCTGAACTGTGCAAAGTATCTCAAACAACAACCATGGTTAGTGAGAAAAAAGGTTAAACACGATTTATACACAGCACATGGGGAGAATGATTATCTATGCTTTACTACAAATACTCACATACCAGCGGTTTGCGTTCGGTGAAGGCGAAGATAACGTGCATAATGATAAGGGAATTTTGGGATATGATTGAATGATAAAAAAACAGAAAACTGATAGGGGTTTTACACGCGTACGATGATGTTAGTGTTGGCTTATTGATAGCTTCAAACTCATATTAGAAATCGATTAAGTGTTTTATGATAAGCTACTGCAGCCGATATGAGAGCTCGACTTCTGACCAAATAATTACATTTAAGTGAATTACATTTAAGTTTTCCATTTACTTTTTTTACACAACAATAATCGTAGAAGGACTTGGTTGGACATTTTGCCAATTACTTTAGACAACGCCTTACGAGAATCGGAACGTATCAATAGAGCTAGCGTTAAATCAATGTATTTGTTATTGAAATCCGCATTCTTGGTCCGCAACTAATTATTATCCGTTTTGGATCGAAACAAAGTAACTTTTAAAACTGCATTTTCGATGTTGCGTTCGAAGACGATAAGCTGGTGGGACCAGATCAGAATAAACTACTATGAGTGATTGGACGAAACCAACACAGAAAAACGTTACGGAAACCACCGGCTGAATGAATGAATGAAAACGTTCATTCTAGTAACGGAAAACAGGCAAACCCCTTTTTGGGAATGACAAATGGCATATGACCCGGCTGACCAACAGTTCCATTTATATGAGAACATCAAAATAATTACAAGCAATTTCGACTTGGATTTCAGTTGCGGGTCTATTATTTTAAATTGGCATTCTTTTATAGCCCTTCTTGACAAACTTGAGCTGGAGTAAGAATTCTCTGTTGTGTTCCTGTAATCTATAAGTTATCCGGAACAAATTTAGCAAATTGTAAAACAAAGCTGAATCTAAAACACACACAATAAGCCTACACTAGCACGCTATGAGAAATGCATCATCTGAATGAGCTTTGATAGTTAGAACTCTTTTTAGTACAGTTAAATATAACCTTTCCGCTTCAGCGTGACCACAAAACCGGTACACGAAACAATCAACAACAAAGTAATATAAAGCATAGAGCATATCAAAAAGAACACACACACAATTAGGTACACAGAAATACACACACACACGGAAGATAGGAAAATATGAAAACGGTAGTATTGGAACACACTACCGGAAGTAAAAGATCATACTTTGCGTGATCGGTTTTGGCTTTCGGGCGGCTCTGCTTGCCAACACCGACAGTACCGTTCCGTGCACCGNACACACACACACGGAAGATAGGAAAATATGAAAACGGTAGTATTGGAACACACTACCGGAAGTAAAAGATCATACTTTGCGTGATCGGTTTTGGCTTTCGGGCGGCTCTGCTTGCCAACACCGACAGTACCGTTCCGTGCACCGTTCTCCCGCACCTTCGCGGACGGATAGTCAGGGGATGAGTCATCGCCGGGTGTACTATCGCTGCTGGATGACTCCTCCGTTGTACCGGGTGGGCTCGTTTCCGGATCGGAGCCCTTGGTTGTGCTTGTAGTAGCAGCTCCCGTCTCCTGCTGTTCGGCTGACTTAGCACCATCCACCGTAGTTGAACCTGGTTCCTGGGAAGCTCCTGCTGTTGCCGACGATGACGATGGGGCACCGACAAGGACACCTCCATCGTGAGCACGTTTGGTCAGCGGTGTGCGGGGTTGTGACGAAGCGGTGCTATTGCTTCGACTGCAACAAATTGGTGCACGAAGGTAAGCAACAACGACACACACGAATAGAGAGAAAGAGAGAAGAAGAGTTCACATACAAACACGCACGACGTAACGAACATGATCGTCGTGATACGGTGATGTTATATCACATGTGATGCGTGCCACCAAAAAACACACACAAAAAAAAACACATTTAAATTTAATTGTTCGTCGTTTGATGACATCATTTGTTTAAGGGATAAAGGGAAACACGGGGGAATCAAAAACGTTGTCAAGGACATTGGGATGATCATTTTTGTGTTATCGCGCCAAGATTGTTGTTGATGGTTTCCAGTTTTGAAGCAATTTTGTTTTGTTTTTTTTGTAGAGCAAATTTCAAAAATTTCGCACAATATGTGTGTCGGGCCGAGTATGATTTCAATGTTGGATGAAAAAGAAAGAAAAACGAGAACGAGAATGAAGATAGAAGATAAGAAGAGAGAAACAGAGAAAGAACGTACAAGGTTGCGTTTTTCCGTATGTCGAGGTTCGTACATAAATCTATAAATGGTATGTTGAGTTAGGCAAGACCTAAACAAAGCAATTATCATGTTGTGTGACGACACTCTCGTAACGGTGATGCTTTCGCACACGATCGCACGATCTTCGATCGTTGATCAAGCTTTCTAATCATTACTCTATGTGGGGCGATAGTATTGGCGCAACGTTTGTAATTGCACCTTCGCTTGGCAGCAACTATGGACAGCAGCGATAGCGTCACTAAAGCGCGCATGAGACACATGCAGATGGAAACTAGGGACTTTAACGTTTAGGAGCGGCATCGCAACAAGGAAACGATACGACATACACAAAAAGAAAAGAAACACACAGCACTGTGGTGCTTTGTAAAGCGGCTTTGCAATGGAAATTACTCTACTGACACTAAAACACACACGCACACACGCTAGTGAGTTCCGGCTTATTCGGTCATAGTATCGCTCCTAAAATATACTTCCGAAACCGAACGCCAATGCCTGATTTTCATACTAATACAGATTAAATTTTTGCTTTAACAGCTCTGTCAAGCGATCAGATTAGAAAAAAACTAGAGAGCTCCCTAGCACATAATGCAAACAGTGTTTAAGTTTTGTTTTGGTTTTGCTGTAAATCAGCACGGTTTTTCAATCTTCCATTTGCATGCATCCACTGTACCTACCTTGGCCCAGCGCTTCCTCCACCACGGGCATTTTCCTTATCTTCCTCAGATTTGTGTGGTGCCTCAATCTTGACACTCTTCTTCTTATCCTTATCCTCCTGGATAACAATGTTCAGTATCTTTTTAGCGCGCTCCTCCGAATAGTCCACACTTTCCAGCGCCATTAAAATTATTTTCTCCGGCGTATCCTTGTACTTCGTCTGAAGGCGTGCTTTTACTAAAATGCAAAACAGGTGCGTTTAATATAAATTCGCTTCACAGCACAACCCCGTAACTTACTTTTCTTCTTTTCTTCCGGTGACTTTAGCTTCGGTGTGGGTGTTTTCTGTTCCTCCTTTTTGTCATCTTCGGTAGCTTGTGATGTTCCGGTACCTTTGCGAGATGCGGAACTACGCTGCGGAATCGGTTGTTCGCGCTTATCGTAACCCATCGATAGCAGCTGCTGGGAAGCAGTCTGTACATTATTGTCCGCATTAGCCAACACGTCGAGAATGAGCGTTTCTTCCGCTTTAGGAAAGATGCTTTTCATGTATCTAAAAAGAGGGACAAGAAAAAATAATAATTTGTATGTAAGTTATAAAAAGTGAAACATTTCTCTGAAATAATAAGGAGGTTTTTTATTAAAAAAAGGGATTAAAGCTAGCAAAACTTGAATAAAATAAGAGAAAACTGAAATGTTCTTTAGGAATATCACATTCAACACATATATCAACATGCAATAGGAAGATAAAATAACAATATGGCTTGAAACACATAAAAAATATTAAAATGCTCACACAATAATTTAAAACAAAACAAAACCAAAAGAACCATAGAGGTGTGATGTAAAGTCAAATAAAAATCAATAGCTAGCAAAGAGTGGGAAAGCATAACAGAACGTAAAACAACGACTAAACCATTTCACTAGCAGCCACAAGCAGGCAAGTAAAGTAGAACGCGTTTGTTAGGAACCTCAGCTTCATCTTCGGCGACGAGTGTGGCTTTGGCGAGCTGCGATAACCGTCCCCCGGTCCATTCCGTGGTGATCCGTATCCGCCACCGTACCCGCCAGCATAGCTACCGCTAGCGCCACTAGCCGGCCGCGGTACGGGACTGCCTGTCCGCGAGCTGGACATTTCGCTGCGTCCTCCCAGTACCGGTGTCATCTGGAACGCGGACACAACACCCATGGCCGTGTTGTGGAACGGACGATGACCGAGCGGCGGGGTTGAGTACGGACCTGGTGTCGTTAGCGGATGTTTCTCCACCTGCAGGGCGCTTATTACGACCGCTTCTCGGTTGTAGTACCTGGCCGCACACCGTACGTGTACGGTTGCGTATGGACGTGTGTTTTGTGTAGATGGGAAGGAAGCGCAAGTTTGCGACACGGAGTTGTTACACGCACAAGTATTGCAAACACGTGAGGCAAGCGGGAGTTTTTTTTTTTGTTTTGTTTTCGATTAACACGGTTAGAGAGCGCATCGGAGGATAGAGAGAATTATTCAAATACGGAAGAGTTAGCGTGCGAGTTAGAGTTTTGGGAAAAATGGGGAAACATTGTGAGTGTGTAAAGTGTGTTAGTAAAACATGACCGAACAAAGCAATGGAATGCGTGAGTTTGATAAACCTTTTATAAACTTGAAGACGTTAAATGAAGCGATAACAGTTGTGTAAGAGCCTTGATAGCAGCCCTAAAAATAGTAACAGATCACACAGACCACATCCCATCTTGCTTTGCTTCGAGGCCAAAAACAAAGATCAAAGATAGCAGCAGTCTGCAAGTGCACTCGTTGTATGGAAACATTGCCATGAACCACAGTAGAAGTAGAAGAGGAAAACAAGAAAAGCAAAAGCTTAGCTAATCAAGGACAGGCGCAGAGTTTGTGTAGCCAACGGACGGCATTGTACACTTACAGCAGTGAGATAGAATAAAAAGGAGCAAAAAAAGCAAAATGTGCTTTGATGTTGACGGAAGGTGGCATAAAGCATCACACAGCATTATACGAACAACGAGAACAGACGGTCAAAGCACACACGTGTCTAGTTTGCTGCACGGACACCGGAAGGCATCGTGGAGTTTCGTGTTACTGATTGGGAGTTGCTTTTATAAGGGGGTAGGTATACTCGGCAAAATTTTAAATAATTGTTCTTTTACTTTAAAAAAATATAATCTTACTCATCGTTAACTTTACCTGACGTACATTTTAAAAAAATTATATCGAAATTTGTTTCCGAAATTCCATTACATTCACAACACTGTCATACTTCAATTTAATTAGAAAATTCTACGTACCATAAGACTTTCGTAGAACATTAATGATTTATTTTAGTTTTTTCTTGCTCAAACAATGCTCATTCAATGTTGCTAATTTAGACAACAACCAAAAGAGTGACTCAAATTAGATCAATCATTAATTCGTATTGCCGGCAAAAGGGAAGAATAAGCACGTAAATATGCATGTTCATTCTATTTCCTTCAGGTATTTATAGATATCTTTAATAAAATTATGAAAATCCACCTCCAGAGTGTATTAATCCCCTTAATTTTGTTATCTATCTATTCAGATGCGAAGTCATTTTGAATCGGTGATAATTTATTGTTGTTATATTTAATAGCAATAAGAATTAAAAGAAATGATAATTAAGCATGAAATTGAATTAACGACAAATATTCGAAATCGCCATTCAATCTTCTGCATACCATCCATTAAAGAATATCACATTGAAACAAATTTTAAAGCAACTTTTAACGCTTTTGAAGTGCCTAATTGTATAACAGGCTACAATTAACTTGTGCCCAAAACCCGAGAGTGCTTTTTATGTATGCCTGTGGTGTGTACGTGTGTGTATGTATGTATGTATGGTGGACATTTTCCATTTGAGTGTTCCGTTCACTTAGAACGCTTCCTCATGTACTCACTTCTTCAACAGCATCCGGATGTGGGTTTCCGGTACGGTCGGGAACATGGAGTTAATTTTAGCCACCGTCAGATCGGTTTCCGCTGCCGTCACGTTCGTTGTGAACGTTGTCTCTACCATGCCCTGACGGCCGAGACCCATGCGCGGGCTAGAACGTACCATCGGAGACATTTCCTGTGCCAAAGAAGGAAATTAATTTAATTACTAAAACGGTTGAAAGCTTCAGCTGGTTCGGTTGGTGGCATACTTTTTGCTTTGAGTTTTGAGTCTTCGAAAAGGTATCTTATTAGCACAAAAGTTGGAGGGGTGGAAAAGAAAATCAACCAAAACACAAACAACAGGTATGATGATGGATGGAGACGCATGGTGAATACTTAGTACTTACGATGTGCTGCTGTTGCTGCTGAAGCTGTTGCTGTTGCAGTCTTTGGGCAAGGTTTGGGCTAGCATTGAGGCTAGGCACACCGGAGGGTGGATTCTGGAAGGCGGCCTGGGCTGGATAGAACGAGTTACTTGAAGGGTACACATGATAGGGAGAACCATGCACTGGCTACGGAGGCATTTTTTGACGGAATCGTGTTGGCACGGTCCAATTTACGGAGGGGGCAACCATTAGATAGCGGCAGTACAGTTTCGGGGTTGTTTTTTTTTCGGGCGACGTATGAAATGCGGTTACAGAGTACAATGTTACAACGGATGATGACACCGAGGACAGTCAGATATAGCGGGCAAACGGATACATAGGCGCCATAGAAAGAGAAATCGAGAGAAAGGCGTACAAATGAATTGAAGTGGAGCATTTACATAGAACATCACATACACTAATCGAGACAGACTAGCTAGAAAGGATGGAACAAAAATTGCAACTTGATACATCTACAAACATCACCCCGCGCGCCTTTCCTCTCATTAACTTGGTCTTGGCCACTTGACGCATTCGCGTCGGGAAGAGCTTGGAAGGGTCCTCGCGAGCACGCCTCAAGCATTGGTTGGGCTTCATCTGCTCAAGGATCGTTGTAAACGCACGGAGCATGGTGACACACATTCGCCACCTACCTGCATGGAAATGCTATCGTTAGAGATGTGAAGTGGTGCTCCAGTTTGCAGCTGACGGATCCTGGCCCGCGGGTCCTCCCATTGCGTCGTTTTGGTGAACAGGTTCACATAGTAGCTACACGAAATGACACAGATAACAAGCGCATATGAGTTATGCAACAACACAACCACCCGACATACACACACACGCACACAGGCTTCCAGATAAGATACGCTCCAGGGAACGTCCTTATCGCCATGTTGGATTTCCACGCATCACATTTTCGTACGCATTTCACGCTGCTGTGGACGCGTACCTTTATCTTATTTTATGTACACAAAACGTTTAAACACAGTATCTGCCATACTTACTAGCGACCTGTTCTCGAATCGTATTTACAATCCCAACCGGGCGGTAACCCAATTTGGTCCATTTGCTCGGACATGCTTTTCACTGCACGCTTCTGCTCAGAGTAATGAAATTGTTATGCTTCGATGTGTTGTGTTTCAGGGGATTTGTGATGTTATGCGGCTGCGCAGGATTCCTCATGCACTGCAAGTGTGTGCTATGCTGAACGAATGCGGGTAGGCAATTGAACACGTTGATACAAATGCTATGTGCAGCTAAATAATGTATTCCACATCGAAATCACACATTTAAGAACGATTTAAAACGTCTTGAATTTGGTATTATGTATTGCACTATTGTGTTGGAATTCAAATTTGCTCTGCTTCCGGGAAAACATAACAGCCGAATTGCGGGAAAATCCAAATACAAACTTTGTTTATAAATATCGGTGACGTCATTATCCACCCTTCGACTACTGTCAAAAAGTTTCGTTCAGTTTGTTTCTTTTTTTTGAAATTCTAAGCATTACAATTGTTTATTTGCGGAATTATTTATTTATACAAAACTTATATATTTCGTGTTTCTATAACGAAGCGCTTAAGTTTTCGACGCTCTATATCATTTAAAATATATTCTAGCCGATTTAAGATCGCTTGATATTTTCAAACATTTCATCAATTCCATTTTCGTTAAATGTCACACGCATGTCCGCTACACGCTTGCATGATCACACACAGTGTTCATCGGCCAAAAAAATCAACACACAAATTCCGTGCAAGTGAGTGCAAAATCATCAAAAATGTGCCATTAAAACGTAGAAAACTGCCCAAAACTATTGGCAGAAGTAGCGCTAGCTCGTAAAGTTGTGTTTTAAACAGTTGTTTAGCACTGCCCAACGGCAGAGAGTGTAGAAAATCGTTTCTATAAAGCCACACACCAAGCAGTCAAACTTACGTGTGGGAGTTCCGTAAACCACCCGCGATAAAAAAGATCTGTTTCGGATAAAAGAACAGCAAAATACGATAAGAAAATGGAAGATATCTTCCATTGGTGTCGTGAAGGAAACTCAATTCAGGTTCGCCTGTGGCTGGACGATACCGAGCATGATATGAATTTGGGGTAAGTTTTCCGTGTCTTGAGAACCAGCTGTCATATGGGGTGTTGCTTGCAATACCCATAAACGGAAGAAAATTGCAACAGGTGTAAAATGAAAAAGCAGCATCATTTTGTATAATATTCGGTCCAAATATATACCAACCACGATTAGGATAAAAGTTATGTATGCTAAAGAGATTCGGCTACTGGTGGCGACGAAAATATGACGTCATGTTGTGTTTACGAGGGTTGAGATTTGGATCGTGCAAGGGATCGTTCATTTTATAGTAGCGAGAGGCGAGTATGAATGAAATGAACCTACGCGCTGCTCATAGTAAACTCGTTTGTTTATGTTCATTCTCACAAGGCCTGAATTGGGGCGTGCTGTGAAGCGTTTGAATATTTTTAGCAAACATGACTAATGCCGTTGTTCGTATTTTCTTTTCCATTTCAGTGATGATCACGGGTTTAGCCCGTTGCACTGGTGTGCGAAGGAAGGACATACCAAGCTGGTGGAGATGCTGCTGCATCGTGGTGCACGGGTCAATGCAACGAACATGGGCGACGATATACCTCTGCACTTGGCATCTGCCCATGGTCATTATGATATTGTGCAGATGGTAAGGACAAATTGAAGCAAAAGTAATGGAGAACCGGGAATAAGCAAGTTTTTTGTTGTTCTTGTCCCCATTACAGCTTGTACGCCATCGATCGGATGTGAATGCGGCGAATGAGCATGGAAACACGCCACTGCATTATGCATGCTTCTGGGGCTATCAGGCCATTGCGGAGGAGCTGGTCAACAATGGTGCCTTGATTTCGTTGGCCAACAAGGACGGTGACACACCGTTGGATAAGGCAAAAACGTTACTAGCTACACGGTGAGTAGGAATTATCCGGAATCCGAACATCCCTCGTTTAATCAACGCTGCTTTTTGTTTTGCAGTTTGCACAATCTGGCGGTAGAAAGTGGACAGGAGCTGAAGAAGATCAGTTTCAAGGATCAAGGCTGGTCCGGTATGAAGACGCGCTCCCGTGATGCTACGCTGTCCCGTTTCAAGGGCATCAACATCCAGGAGCTGACATTGCACAACAAGGTAGCGATAACGCCCGGCGGTGAAACATGGCGTGGCCGCTGGCAGAACAACGAAATCATTGCAAAGATACTTGCGATACGCGAGTGTACCGCACGGGTGGCACGCGACTTTAACGAAGAGTTTCCGAAGCTACGAATTTTCTCCCATCCCAACATTTTGCCCGTACTGGGAGCGTGCAATGCACCG
The DNA here is from genome assembly GCA_016170015.1 of Anopheles longipalpis. Lineage (NCBI taxonomy): Eukaryota > Metazoa > Arthropoda > Insecta > Diptera > Culicidae > Anopheles > Anopheles longipalpis. Next base: position 39,045,158 of record CM028106.1, on the reverse strand, counting down.
TCAAGTCTGATCGTTATCAGTCAATATATGCCACGCGGATCGCTGTACGATTTGCTCCACGGCACGGCAGGGATTGTGGTTGATACGGCACAAGCTGTCCGGTTTGCGCTCGACATTGCGCGCGGTATGGCGTACCTGCACTCACTCGAGCGCATAATTCCGGAATATCATCTGAACAGTTTCCACGTTATGGTACGTATAGCTAAGCTTTTACACGATCGCATAAGAAGTGTGATATTGATTTGCTTTATTTCTTTTACCTTGCTACAGATCGACGATGATCTAACTGCACGCATCAACATGGCGGACGCAAAGTTCTCGTTCCAGGAGCGTGGCCGTGTTTATCAGCCCGCCTGGATGAGCCCGGAAATGTTGCAGAAAAAGCGTGGCGAACGTAACTGGGAGGCGTGCGACATGTGGAGCTTTGCGATCTGCATCTGGGAGCTGGCAACGCGAGAGATTCCGTTCGCCGATCTGACCCCGATGGAGGCGGGTATGCGGATCGCTACGGAGGGTTTGCGGGTAACGATTCCGCCCGGCACTTCGCCCCATCTGGCGAAGCTGATCAAAATCTGCATGAATGAGGATCCGGGCAAGCGCCCAACGTTCGACATGATCATACCGATACTCGACAAAATGAAGCGTTAAATCGTTGCCTAGAACGATACATTCGTCGGTTTGTGCCTTTTCACCAGTGTGTGAGCCTCTTTGTGACGATAGTGCCTTTCGAACGCAACGTGTGCAACGAGAACTAACCCTGAAGGATTATTTATTTCCCTCCCTAATGTTTCTACTCCATATGCCAAATTGGCTAATGAAAAAACAATGAATGTTAAAACATCCTTTTTAATCGGTCCTTTTTCCATCAACTCCATAACGGTGCCTTAATTATAACAAAAACGAGTAGTGAAGGAAAGTATTACACAGGTGTAACGAAACTGAATCCAATATTTACATCTTCGTTTCTCATGTTTAGACAAAGCGTAAAAACGGTACGGAAGCACAAAAACGGGTTCGAAAAAGTTACGTTTCAACTCATGATCGTGTTCGTTGTGTTTTCTTTTTTGTTTTAAATGTTTTATGTTGTAATCGTTTGTCGACGCGAAGTAACTCTCACGGCAACTAAACAATCTTAACTGTGCGTTGTAGTTATTTAGACTTAATCGATGTATTTTTACACAAGTAATAAAACAAACATTTAACCAACGTCATGTTTGTATGCTTTCGAGATTTTCTAGATAATCAATCAATTTCTTTGCTAAGACCCCGTTTCTGCTTGTTTTGTTGTTCAATTTTGTATTGCGAAGTGCATCTCTTTGCTAATTTCTCAACTTGCAACACCTTCCAATAAGTGCAGTGCTCCCGATTTTCGGTACATGCTCTCGCGCTCTCGTACACAATGTAAGGCAGTGTGTCCATGACCTGCAGTAACATTTCGCGGTGCACTTCCTGCTTGGTGGTTCTATAGCGATTGAACAAAGTTTACGCAGTTTATGCTCTTTCTTTCTCTCGCATGCGTCACGAAGTCCCTTTCGCGGGAACGCTTCACGTACGCGAGAGAGAAAGGAAGAGAGAGAGAGATCCCTCTGTCGAGAGGATACCCAATGTCATGCGTCGCGGGGAAGGAAGAATCCGACCGACCGAAGGACCATACCCGGATAATTAACTCGTGCAGTAACGGAAAACCGGGCGTAATGCAGGTAGCCATTGGTTTCCTCCAGTAGGCTGTGAAACATATAAAAAAAGAAACAACACCATCCCATAACCACGGGATAGGGCTAGAGTAGCCCGCAAGCTACTGCGATTCGCACACCTGTCCGAAAGTTGCAGGCTCCAGTGGAGAGCAAAGTGGTGCACTTTCGCACCGGTAAGAAAATGTCCCGAGCATATGGGTCTGCTCACTTGCAAGTACATACAGGAAGCCTGCCAACACACAGAAACCTCTCCCGGACTGGCAGTGGGCAACTTCATCGAAGGCGGCTTTGCGTGCTGCTCCCGTCATTGTGGTAGTGTGCAGCATAAGAAGAACCACTCGAAAGAACGCGGAAAAGGATGTCAAGTGTTTTGGCTGGCACGGCAAATCGTCGTCCTGGTTCGCACGTTCCCGAGTACGCACACACCACGGCGCTCACTCGCTCGCACGCTCGCTGGTGACATGTTCCTTCCTTAGTGCGTTGTGTGATTTCGATTGAACTTCCTGCGGTGTTGTGATGTGTTTGTTGTGCGTCGTCGAAGACAGTGAAGTGCAGCATGTGATGATTAGATAATAACTACAGGTTGCCATACATTGCTACCGTGTGTTTAATATCTATCCACACCAAAAGTCCGAACGTACAGCATTGAGTGTCCCGGAAGTACCGAAATGTAAAGTGTGTATGTGTGTTTTTTAACTACGAACAAAAATATTCCCCGGGAACCGGGACGNCTCGCACGCTCGCTGGTGACATGTTCCTTCCTTAGTGCGTTGTGTGATTTCGATTGAACTTCCTGCGGTGTTGTGATGTGTTTGTTGTGCGTCGTCGAAGACAGTGAAGTGCAGCATGTGATGATTAGATAATAACTACAGGTTGCCATACATTGCTACCGTGTGTTTAATATCAATCCACACCAAAAGTCCGAACGTACAGCATTGAGTGTCCCGGAAGTACCGAAATGTGAAGTGTGTATGTGTGTTTTTTAACTACGAACAAAAATATTCCCCGGGAACCGGGACGCGAAGCAGATGGAACATTCGCTGTTCTCCAACAACTCGAACAGCTCGGAAAGGTACGGATACCAATTGCTTGAAGCGGCTGCATTTGCAACAACATTACCAACGAAGCGGTTAGCAGGCATTCGCACCGGTGCTGACCCCATTTTCCCGGTGCTAAAAGTCATTTCCCGTTTGCACTGGTTTGATCAGCTGAATATAGGTCAACGATTTCTTTGTTTCTGTTGCTGGCGAGTTCGCCCGGTTCGGTAGCAAAAAACAAACTCAAGCGGCCAACAGGAGAACGGTCAAAAGGGAAGGGGTCAGTGCAATTCGAAGAGGAAAAAGAACCAAGGATCGAGACGGACGAGAAGATAGTGTGACATTTTATGCTTTTCTCCCCCATCCGATTTAAAAACTGCTCTTTTTCACGGGACCTCTTTTTTTTGTTTAACTACATTTTTAACTGTCCATCCTTTGGCGCTAATTTTAATCTTCTGTTTTATCGTTCTTTGCTTGCTGATATCTGGTTGATTCTTACCCAATGCAGCTCGGCAATTGCTTCCTCGACTACGACCCTTCTGCACAACACGGCCAGCCCGGTAGGGCACGGTACGGTTCAGGCCGGCGGAAATAGTAGCTGCAGCACTGTTAATGTCGGTGAAGTATCCTCGACGTGCAGTGTCGGTTCGGCAGATGAGACGGTTTCATCCCCGGGCTACATCAACACGGCAACCGAATCGTCGATTTCAAGTTTGGATGATCTTAAAAATGAAGGTAAGTGGAAAGCGGATACATTATTTCTAAAATTACGCTTCATCAGATAAGCATATCTAATTAGTACACTGGGAAGACTTCGCTGGTTCAATTCCCTTTTACATATAAAAGGTTGTATCTATCCTCCGAAGTTTTAAAGATATTTATAGTCGAAACGCCTCTGAGATATAGAATTTTTCCCAATCTTACGAAATCTCTTAGTTTTGCTAGAGATGAAAATGCAAAGAAGGACTTCGTACATGTGGAAGTCACTACAATGAGCTCCATGAGTTGTACGAAGACTCCTTATCGTGCTACCTATTTTGGCTCGTTCTTCTCCGCTGAGCTGATCATGCCAGCGGAATGACACCCGATGACTCGCCTTGTAAGGTCTTTTAATGCCGTCCACATGGACAAAGGCATAGCATGGTAAAACTGAAATGGTGTAATAATGCCGAAGCATTCACCAGAAAAGCTGGGACATTAAATTGGCAAGCGACGATGCTCGATTATTAGCGGTTTAAAGAAATCCTACAGCAGACAAAAACCACAAAGCGGCAAAGTATCGCTTGATAAGTAAGTCATTGTAGATCAAGTCTGAATATACTAACAGACTATTCTAATATACTATATGAACTATACGGATATATTAATAGCGAATAAGACCTCCTATCAACAACGATTCCCAATTCTTGAGATGCAACCCGCAGTGGTTGAGTTGCTGATGGGTCAATCTCATTTCGTTAGGAACGGTGTTCGATCACTTCAGGAGCACATGATTATCTAGACGACGGCTTAAAAAGTTAAGAGGAGATAGAAAAGATCGATCAATATCTTCTAAAGTTATAGCACCAAAGTAGCATGAGATTTATAGACAAAAACATATTCCACAACTTTGCAAAGCATTGAATTCTACTGATAATTCGTGATCGTCACAAACCAAATGAAGAAAATTGAACGACTTTTAACATCAATTGTTTCTAAAAAATAAATTCTATTTTGACTATTCTGAATCCTGCTTAACGTGGAGTTGAACCCGAGGATCATCATTGACTTTAAGGTGGATACCTAGAAAATGATCTTCTACAGGCTCTACTCTGCTTTAATATACACTTCCAGTAAGCAAATGTTTTCAATCCAAAATTGGGACAAAAGTGCTATGAAGTATTCGTGGTCGATTTAACGCACAATAAATAAACCACTCTAATAGCGATCAGCTGAGCCACGTTAAGCTGAACCACGTTCTACTCAATGAACGTTAAGCTGCGGCTTATTAAACTGGACTTCATGTTCACTTAATGAGGATGACACCTGACCACCAAAAGGGTTTAAGTAAATTATTGTCAAAAAGAAGCGCTGAAAGCAAAATCCGCAAAGTGGTTGTCAACAACAACATGTCTCAAACTTTATATTATTCTAATTATTATTAATATTATTTGGATTCAACTTGGTAACTGATTTGCAAAATACAAAAATTAGTAATTGTTTCATAAACTGTATATTAAGCATAAAAAAACCCCATTGCTTGAAGTTGTGCTATTTTAAACAGTTTTTTGATACATTTACCAATCACGCTTCTGGAAGTATTCACAAAATAAGTCTCATTATATAGCATTTAATTAGCTAAATGTAGCATACGAAATGAGCACCGTCGTATAATTGCGACACTCCGCTACGCAATGGTAAAATGGATCGTTTTGCCAAGCTTTGGCCTGTGCCGATTTTTCATCATTCTCTTTTGTGGTTCAGCTTTGGATACACACCGCTTCGCTGACACTTTTGCCTTCGTGCGTTGAAAATGTGATCTGCCGCATAATTTGGCAAACATTTCGACGCGATGTGTACCTCGCTCGGTGGAACGAGAATTGTTATTGCAAAAGCTGTTATTCCATCCACCTTCGTACACTTTCTTCCATTCAAACTATGTCCATCTTCCAACTTTCCAGATTTGCTACACATCGTATCCCTTAAACCTTTGTCGATCGCCAAAGATCGATTCGTAACGGCCCATTCTTCCCTTATCAAGATGTCAAACATTGCGTTGCGCTCTTTTCGTTCTTTTAAATTTTAATTGTACGACAGTCTGGGTGCTCTGCGGGTGGATGCGGGACGCAGGAATAGTAAAGTTAAGCGAAACAACACCAAAAGATAGGAGACAACAACAACAAAAAACCTTAACATCTTTGCTCTCGCGTGTGGAGAAAGGTGCAAAGAAACGATTAAACGGTGAAGAGCCCAATAAAAGGAGAAGGAGAAAAAAAAAGGTGACTCCGAATGCGCAAGACCCAGCAGCCGGGAGAATCGTTCCAAAAATAATAAAAATAAAGACAGAATACGGAAGAGAGCAGCAGCAGCAGCAGCAGAAAGAAAGCACCAAAAGGCAAAAGGGCGATGACGGGCGACGGCAACGACACAACGGCGAAGACGATGCCTGCGATGGGCCCGCAAAGTTCGTTCACCTTTCTTCGCGCGCGTTAAGCCTCATTACGCACGGACACACGATCGCGAACGGTACGATGGCACACGGTGATCGCTACTACCACCTTCCAGGCCGCGCGAATCGATTCTACCCTGCTTCTTGTTTCTAACCCTTCCAACTAACCTTACGCGTTCGCATGTACTTACGCATGAGCGTATTCTGATGGGGTGGTTCGCATTCTGTCCGCGGGTCAACGGCCCTTGGTCGATTTTCCCACGAGTTTTGCACGAATTTGATATGCGCATTCTTATCATCTCCCAAAGGACCGCCACAGTAATTGGTTGATTCCCCGGCATGAGTGTGGGGATTTTGTGATTTATTGGTTCTGGTCTGGTAAAGGCACGAATAATCCATCAGTTCTTCTAAGACTTCTTCTTCTCAAATCTTGATACCAAAATACCGGCGTGTGTGCATCAGGTATTCAGGTTAAAGAGCGTATTAAATGGATTACAAGGCGTTCACATTTGTTGAACTGAAAGTCTTCCACGCGGAACCGACGAGGCGATGGTTGAAACATTATCGTTACGAGGCTCTGCAAATGAAGCATGAATTATCTAATAATGTAATGGACGCTCTTTCCTTTTTTGTGCCTGTGCTTCATTCTATTTTAACGATAGGAGGANAAACCTATTCTCATACCTAATGAACGTTCAGCGAAAATTTCATATAAATCGGTGCAGCCGTTTCGGAGGAGTTTGCACACTAACACCGCGACACGAGAATTTTATATATATAGATTATATTATATTATATATTATATACAGTTCCATTAAGCAAATGTTTTCAATCCAAAATCGGGACAAAAGTGCTTTAAAGTATTCGGGATCCAAATAAATAGGTCAATAAATAAATCACTCTAAGAGCGGTCAGCTGAACCAATCTACTCAATGAAACTTGAGCTACGGCTTATGAAACTGGACTTCATGTTCTCTTAATGAGGATGACACCTGACCACCAAAAGTGTTAAAGTAAATTATTGTCAAAAAGAAGCGCTGAAAGCAAAATCCGCAAAGTGGTTGTCAACAACATGTCTCAAACTTCATATTATTCATACTATTATGGATATTATTTGGATTCAACTTGGTAACTGATTTGCAAAATACAAAATTTAGCAATTGTTTCATAAACTGTATATTAAGCATAAAAAACCCCATTGCTGTAAGTTGTGCTATTTTAAACAGTTTTTTGATACATTTACCAATCACGCTTCTGGAAGTAATCACAAAATAAGTCTCATTATATAGCAGTTAATTAGCTAAATGTAGCAAACGAAATGAGCACCGTCGTATAATTGCGACACTCCGCTACGCAATGGTAAAATGGATCGTTTTGCCAAGCTTTGGCCTGTGCCGATTTTTCATCATTCTCTTTTGTGGTTCAGCTTTGGATACACACCGCTTCGCTGACACTTTTGCCTTCGTGCGTTGAAAATGTGATCTGCCGCATAATTTGGCAAACATTTCGACGCGATGTGTACCTCGCTCGATGGAACGAGAATTGTTATTGCAAAAGCTGTTATTCCATCCACCTTCGTACACTTTCTTCCATTCAAACTATGTCCATCTTCCAACTTTCCAGATTTGCTACACATCGTATCCCTTAAACCTTTGTCGATCGCCAAAGATCGATTCGTAACGGCCCATTCTTCCCTTATCAAGATGTCAAACATTGCGTTGCGCTCTTTTCGTTCTTTTAAATTTTAATTGTCCGACAGTCTGGAGGCTCTGCGAGTGGATGCGGGACGCAGGAATAGTAAAGTTAAGCGAAACAACACCAAAAGATACGAGACAACAACAACAAAAAACCTTAACATCTTTGCTCTCGCGTGTGGAGAAAGGTGCAAAGAAACGATTAAACGGTGAAGAGCCCAATAAAAGGAGAAGGAGAAAAAAAGGTGACTCCGAATGCGCAAGACCCAGCAGCCGGGAGAATCGTTCCAAAAATAATAAAAATAAAGACAGAATACGGAAGAGAGCAGCAGCAGCAGCAGAAAGAAAGCACCAAAAGGCAAAAGGGCGATGACGGGCGACGGCAACGACACAACGGCGAAGACGATGCCTGCGATGGGCCCGCAAAGTTCGTTCACCTTTCTTCGCGCGCGTTAAGCCTCATTACGCACGGACACACGATCGCGAACGGCACGATGGCACACGGTGATCGCTACTACCACCTTCCAGGCCGCGCGAATCGATTCTGCCCTGCTTCTTGTTTCTAACCCTTCCAACTAACCTTACGCGTTCGCATGTACTTACGCACGAGCGTATTCTGATGGGGTGGTTCGCATTCTGTCCGCGGGTCAACGGCCCTTGGTCGATTTTCCCACGAGTTTTGCACGAATTTGATATGCGCATTCTTATCATCTCCCAAAGGACCGCCACAGTAATTGGTTGATTCCCCGGCATGAGTGTGGGGATTTTGTGATTTATTGGTTCTGGTCTGGTAAAGGCACGAATAATCCATCAGTTCTTCTAAGACTTCTTCTTCTCAAATCTTGATACCAAAATACCGGCGTGTGTGCATCAGGTATTCAGGTTAAAGAGCGTATTAAATGGATTACAAGGCGTTCACATTTGTTGAACTGAAAGTCTTCCACGCGGAACCGACGAGGCGATGGTTGAAACATTATCGTTACGAGGCTCTGCAAATGAAGCATGAATTATCTAATAATGTAATGGACGCTCTTTCCTTTTTTGTGCCTGTGCTTCATTCTATTTTAACGATAGGAGGAAGGTTTTTTCCACTATAGGAACTATTCGACCAATGCCTCTAGAATGGCGATGACAAGCGAAACTGTCGTTTCTGGCTGGATTGTGACGTCTTTTTGGTGGAGCTTTGGAACCTCCGTCTGTGGCGTGAATGTGATATGCAAAATGGGGTGGTTGACACTATAAACATCCCTTGCGATGGATTTTCTCCCGCGATCATCCGTCAAAAGCTTCTAGCTTTGGCAATATCAGCTGCTCGGATTATCTCATGCAATAAAACGGATGCTTCATGATACTTTCGCTTTAGCTACGGTGGAGAGTTGTGCATGTTCCTTTATGGCCGCAGTAAATCGTGTATGGTGATTTACATTTATCACTTTTATGATCACTCGATTCAGCAGAAGTTAGCGATCCTCTACCAGCTATTGCAGCATTTCTTAAGCTTTCCTGTTTAAGTATAGCAATTACTGGACTCGGAAAATTGATTCTAATGATATGGTATATACGTGATGTACTTTCAGTTAGATCTAAGCTCGTTGTCAGAATGCTAGAACATGCACAGGTTGTAGGCTTAGTATACACGATAAAAACAGCAAATATTTTGCATGGAACATACATGTCATTTAAATTTGCCATAAATCCATAAAGCAACTCGAAATGGACAAGATCGTCATGAAGGGCCTGTTCGGAAGATGTGCCTGTGAAGATCGGATCGTTCGCCAACTTGAGATGGGGTGATCATAGTAATATCCAAAAATTACATATCCACCAGCAACCGTACACGCCATGGCGGATATCACACCCAGCAGAGGTGTTCTGGCACCGAGTGTAAATCCTGTCGCGTTCAAAATGGTAGTATGGCCATTGATCAGACTCGATACTCGTTGATTAACCGATCGAACGCTTTCTTGTGGACTTTCTCTTGTTTCCACATGTGCACAATAGTTCTACCCACCGGGATGAGACCTAATGGAAAGGATAAGAATGTTAAGGAGACAGTTTGTGGATTGTTTGTGCTAATTTTCGTGCGAACAATTCAAAGAATAGCCTTCTGTCTAGCGTATATTTGGTTCGTCCCCACTTTATCGGCATGGTACACTCTGATTTCATGCGCAATCAACTTTGAGCATCGTTGGGTCAGTTTAACACGCCCCGTGTGTCCTTGTGAGCTGTAGCATCTTTCGGAAAATTGAATGCGAATGTTAGCTTACACAATTTATCCAAAACAAATCTATCGGAACACTCGTTTTGTTCTATTCGATTACGCCAGTTTGTTCATCAAATTGGCTTTCACTTCAGGATAATTTTAGATTTTTTGCGATAATAAACTTTGCACAACACAAAAAAGCGTTGTCAAAACTCCTGTCAAATGTCAGCTGCTTTTTTTCGCGAAGTTTATGCAAAGGAGGGATGCTGGAGATACTAAAACGAATTTTAAAAGTGAATAAAAATATAATCCATTATTTAGATTAGTGTAATAAACAGATAAGATTGTTAACTGTCTGATAAGAGTGGTAAGTCTCATTGTTTATTTCTATCTAGATAGAGAGTGGGAAAAAGAAAAATCGAATCGCATCCCGCTAAGCTCCCGCGCCCCCACTGGGGGCGAGTCAATGACCGATCTTCCCGGTGCTTTTTTATCTCTTTCCCTCCCACTGTTGGCTCTTTCGCTCGCCTGCCAGTTTTACAAAACATTCAGTGTGTTCTTGCAAGCAGAGCCACATTGCCACGGAATGGAATACGTTATGTATTTTTTTTTACGTTTTGTTTGTGTACCCATTTATAAGCATCGCCCGTTTATGCTGTTTGTTTCCTCGTGTCGTCCCATTCCTAGTTTCGAACCCATCATCGCCCAATGCCGTAACTGTGCGTTTGTCGGTTTTGTCATCATCTCGCAACCATGGTCTTTGCCATGGCATCCTCTTGCCGCCCGAAACCATCATCAGTGCAGCTTCCAGCAGGCGCACACGCGCCCAGCTTTATCAGTCCGGTGCGTGTGTGCGAAGATTCGATCGCTGTGTGCACACGCAAAACGGATGAAAATCGGCTGCGGCAAAGGTTCGCGCAAGCGTTTCGTTTTATGCTCACCTGAAGCGATACACATTCGAGTTGGCTTAACGATGCTACATCTCACCCAATGAAGTAGGAACTCCCTCGATGCATTCANCGCAACCATGGTCTTTGCCATGGCATCCTCTTGCCGCCCGAAACCATCATCAGCGCAGCTTCCAGCAGGCGCACACGCGCCCAGCTTTATCAGTCCGGTGCGTGTGTGCGAAGATTCGATCGCTGTGTGTACACGCAAAACGGATGAAAATCGGCTGCGGCAAAGGTTCGCGCAAGCGTTTCGTTTTATGCTCACCTGAAGCGATACACATTCGAGTTGGCTTAACGATGCTACATCTCACCCAATGAAGTAGGAACTCCCTCGATGCATTCAATTCTGGGAAGATGCAATTCCTTCCGCTTATCCTGCACGAGCCATTTGTGCCCGCGTTCGATGACCGCAATCCCATCCCGGGGTTTGCCGGGCACGGGGCACCGGTTGCATTAAGCCCGGTCATTCGCGTGCACCGAACGTGAGTGCACTTTTCCGATTGCCCACCACTGCCACGGTTGTTGCATCGTTCATTCTTTGGCGATTTATGTGTGCCCGCCCATCGGGGTAGGTTTTGGCACGGTGTTGACTTTAAAGCTGTACTCGGTGCAGCATTGAACTTGATCGTTGAAGAAGATTCCCTCGCGAACGGAAGAGGTCGGGTGCTGTTGCTTGTGCAGATTAACGAAGGAAGACCGTCAGTAGGTTGGGCAGGTGATCGACAGTGGCGTAACTGATTTATTTAGTACCCGTTCCTACTGCCCGTTGGAGAAGGGTTCTGTGACACTCGAGCATCTGTTTGTGGAGTCGAATTTGGAGACGAAATTACCCTTACTAATCTTGATACCTCTTATCTAATTGTCTGTTAAATTGATTATAACGCACTTTAATTTGTTAGTTGCACTGTGCAATCCATTCAGTATTGATAGATTTAATGAAAGTATAAATGAGTACAAATAATGAAAGTAAATTCAAATAAAAGCATTTTTCAAATAGCTATGTAGAGCAGTAAAAATATGTTCAAAATGCAAAAAATTCATTTTGTGCTCAAGTTGTTATAAGATTTCGAGTTGAAGTAGTTTTTGTAAAATGTAATTTTATACTCTCATTTGATAATTCCGATCTTCGTAATTGAGTTTGAGTTTTTTTTTTTAAATTTTTTCAGCTGTTATGAATAGCGCTATGTTCTAAAATAAAAACTCTTCCCAATTTTTCATCTTCCGGACCAGCATCTGCAATGATCGACAAATATTCAGAAGTGTTTTTTCCGAAGTTCTGTCGTTCTACTCCGTTGTTGCTAACAATAGTACCGATTTTGCATATGCACGTTGCAGTAGCGACACTTTGTGAATCTCTCCATCGATGGAACAACACACTCATCCGAGAGAAACAAACATATCACCCTTCTGGACCATCCAGCATTCACATACTTTCTTTCTGTATGCTGCGGAACGCTCTCCAAAGATCGAATTTGAACACCGATAGCCATACACAAACGGTAAAGGCGCATCTCTTCCATTCTGAAAGAGTTCCCGCCAGGTTACCATCCCTTGTATAAGTATGCCCTGACCGTGAGCATTGCGAACGTACACTCTCTCGCTGGGTCGGAGCGGTTCTTGTGGTCTGCAAATGGGGTTCATCCAACCGGGAACATGTTGACTGTTTACCTTTCTACCAGCGCAGCCAGTATGCGTTAAGATTCTCGCCAGAATGGATACGCGCAGCGCTGACGATCGTACCGAAGCGTAACGAGTTCTGGGCGAGCTTTTTCGTTCGGTTGCTTTGCTCCATTCGCTTCACCCCCCGATTCGAAAGAGTTTTGGTTCGTTGTTTGGATGTCGCGTGCATGGTCTGTGCGTGGTGAATCCGTTGTTCACCCATTCGACGGATCGACGTGACACGGTTTAGCGTAGCGATGTGAAAATTCAACAAGCGAGCGCACGAAAGCTGTAAACCTTTCCTTGCGAAACCCAAGTGCCATGTTACCCAGTGCCCCAAGTTTACTAGTTACAAGGTTAGTTAATTGTACACCGTCTGCTACCGGACGGGATGGTGTGCTAGTGATACTGTCAGTGCGTTTGTGAGTGGTCTTTTGTGCCTTTTTATATATTTGTGTAATAGCAGGAGAAAGTATGGATATCTATTCGCTCGATCCGTCCGGTACCGGGCTTAGCCCGAGTCTGGCTAAAATCGACGAGGACCTGGCGGAAGTAAATTTTGATGCCGGGTCAGAGTTTAATTTGCACTTTTTCGACACACCGGAAGACTCGAATACGCAGAGCGGCTTCAGTGATCATGAGTCGAGCGAGTCGCCCGCCCGAGACACACCACCCAGTCCGGTGTGCAATTCTACAAGAACCGGACTGGGGATATTACCGAGCTCGAGACAGCACGTAAACGGAAGCAATTCAACCGGTAGTGGCCTAATGCCTGCGGTCGGGTCTGGTAACTGTGTGCTGATCAGCTCGACGGCACACGCCGTTGTGGAAAGGACAAAAGTATCCTCGTCAAGCTATGACGGTGGCGTTCAGAGATCATGTGCTGGAGTACGAGCAGGTAAGATCAAGTATTTCGATTGGGGCTTTGAAACAAAAGATCTTTTCTGTATGTTTCAGTACATAACATTTCAGCAACTTCGCAATAGTTTCGATATACAATTCCAATTCAATTTTATACTGTAAAATGGAAGTCTCAAACAATAGAGCTTTACTGAGATTTTTTTTAATATTCTTTATTTGGATGCTAAAATAAGATTTTATAAATTTCTCTCAATACAATATTTGGGGCTGCGGCCTAGTGCTGTATGTTGTAAATGGCGCCAGCTCCACACGACAGGACCTGATATCAAATCCCATCTGAGACGTACCCCGTAGCAACGACTGACTATCCGGCTACGTGGTAAAAATTAGTCTAGTAAACCAGAAATGGACAGCATGACCTGCATGGTCGTTAAACCTAGAAGAAGAGACAATATTTATTCAAACATACAATTTATTTGAACTGGGATGAGATAATATCATCGATCGAAGCATTTGATGTAACACGATGTACAAAGAACCAGCCATTATAATTCATTATATGGAAAATTATTGATGAATTTTTCTATCAAACAGGTCCTATAACTGGTCACTGTATATTGCCTTAATAAATCGTTTTAATGAGCACTTTTGAGCATGATCACTTTGTAATACTGGAACTTTAAAATATGCTATAGCACGCTGCCCCACTCGATATATGTCAACATATTATTGGAGAAAGTAATAGATGTCTCATTGAGGAGCTACAAAAAATCTCCTCTCATGCTTAATCTGTTCATTTGTAAATTGTACCAAAAATGGTCGGTCATTCACGGACAGACAAAAGGACAAAACGCAAAAGATGAACTCTTGAACTTCGGCTTGAACTTGTCTGCTTCGCTGCAACGTTCGTCCTGATGCATGCATAAATGCCCTGTCAGCAATAACCAAAATTACAGAACTTCAAATACGCAAGAAATAACAAATTTTTGGTCACTTCGGTACAATGGTTTCGATCGTACGGACTTAAAATTCGGCTTCTGCGCACTTTCTGCACGGATCGTGTCAATTTATGTGCATGACTAATATCACGGAAGATACACACCTCCTTACAAAAAAAATCACGGTTAGGAGCATTCATTCGGGAGAAGAAACAGCTGCATAAAATGACTATCAAGTGCGGTAAAGATTGCGAGCAGATGAAAATTCGTTCGAGATTTGCACTCGAAATTTTTGGACAAAAAACCCCATTTGGGCAAGTGTGCTGAAACATGGGAAGTGGGGTTTGACATCCGTTACTCCAACATCACTCGGAACACTAGAGCACACAGTAAAGCAGAGTTGCATAGTTTATGGTGAGTAAATTGGATAAAGGAAGAAATACGTGTACACCCGTACCAATGTCAGACCTGAATGGAGCGATGCTAATTCACGTGCAGCATCGGAGCTGCATACGAAATTTAGCGGTCAGCGGTCGCGAAAAACCGTTCGCCTTCCACTTTTGTTCCCATGGACCGCAAGCAGTGTTGGACGAGTTTCGTTCCTATTCTACGCCTGGTTCGAATTTTGGTATTTGTGACGTATATCTGATTGTTTTCCATGCTAAACGCTCGTATGATCGTGAAGATTCACAACCATCGCCATCCGACCTGATTGAGACTAATGAAACGCACGGAATTCGTAAGCCCCATTAGGTAATCTGGGTTGCTCGAATGGACACTAATGTGGCATGCGCTTGGTAAGAAAGCTTTACGTCAGCGAAAGAAGCCGTTTTCGGATACGTTAACAAGTGACAAGGAAAGAAGCGCACGTTCATCAGGGAAATAGGCACAGAAATAAAAAAAAAAAACAAAACAAAAACCTAGAAACAAAAAAAAACACGCGTACGAATAATAACAACGCAGACGACGAACCCGCCCGAATATGTGTGTATGTGCGGATCTGATGGCCGAAAGGAAATGGTTGCCCTCTGGCTGCTGCTGTCAGAATTCGTACATGAGCATAGCTCATTAATTATGACTTGTGCTGATTGGATCACGATGATATCGCGCGAATGGGGAACGACGAACACACAGCACACAAACCGCTGATCGATTCGTTGTTAGATCGAACGCTTAACGGGACAGCAGTGGCGTTGTGGGCCTGGGAAGCAACACGGCTAAGGGGTCACGGAGACCGGAGACTCTCCGTCAAACCATCATACCGCGGAACGGGTTCTTGGGGGTTTGATCGTGCCAATCGGTACAATGCCTTCTTCTCCCCCAAAAAAGCCAAATGTTTCGGACCAGATGCGAATGAGCAGAGTTTTGTATGTCGCTAGTTTTACTATTGCCACAAGAGCAAAGATTCTTCTCCTGTAGGGGCTTTGTTCATTTCGCGAACTATGTTTGGTTGGTGCGTGTGTGTACGTCGCAATCAAACAAAGTCATCCCCAAGCGATCTGGGGAAGGCAATGGCGCGGAATTGGTACAGAGCGATAGGAAATAACAAAAATAAAACCGATCCAAAGTTTCGTTTGCGTTCTCTTCCACCGACTTACTTGTCACTAGATTTAATGTACAATGAACCGGGCTCCCTATAGTGAGTTCTGAATGGCACGAAAAAACAGGGCTGAAAGCCTTATGCTGTAGTGTTGAAGATTCTGCTTCTATCAGTGGAAAGGCTTCGCAGCGAGGTACGATCTTGTGCCCGGAGGGCATATAAAAAGATGCCACCAATATCATGTGATGGGTCGTGGCCGCGTGTCGTAAGACTTGTTTAGCTTAGGCAGTTAAGGAGAGGTTAAGCGATGCCTAGAAGCTAAACCAAAGACGTTTTGTGATTGAGTACATGTGTGTTTTTTTTTTCTTCTTCGGCTGTCTCTTCCATCTCTAACCTCATTCTCAATCACTTTTCTCTGACCGAAGAAGACGAAGTTCACCTGGTTGTGTTTGTTTGTTTTTTTTTATGTATCCCCCCTTTTGCTTCGATGACGATTGTGGAGGTGGACGTGTGACTCGGAGCGTATACGCGCCGTGTACACACCGTGAAAGACGTCGGCCTGATGATGTTGATGAATATCTCTAGCACACCGTGTCCATGGTGTTTCCGCAAAATGCTGTAGGAACGTTTTTTTTGCAAATTTCTTTCACCGATGCTTTCTTTTCTAAGTTTTGTTGCCCCATTCCCTTATGCTGCGTTCGTTGCGTATTGTTACATTTAGGAGAGCGGTGTACCGTTATACATTTATGAGTTTATTAATAAGTATAATTCCCTTCGTTCTCGTGATCGCGATCGAGCCATTCGTTCGTTATGTTGCCGTAGGTCACCTAGAAAGCTTTGGCCCGTTGATGGATGTACG
The DNA here is from genome assembly GCA_016170015.1 of Anopheles longipalpis. Classification (NCBI taxonomy): domain Eukaryota; kingdom Metazoa; phylum Arthropoda; class Insecta; order Diptera; family Culicidae; genus Anopheles; species Anopheles longipalpis. The sequence goes on along the minus strand of CM028106.1, from coordinate 39,028,575 downwards.
GTGGAACATTCAAACGAATGAAAGAAGCAAACGGTCAACGGGATGGTTTTTCGCTGTGCGCTGGAATACCTTGCTTGGGCAGAGTTCAGTTTTTAATGGCCCTTTTTAAAGATTTGCTAAAATTTTGATACAGTTCCTCACTATCCGGCGTCTTGTTTTTTTTAGAACAAAAGAAACAAAAGAACAGATAGAAAAAAAACAATGTTGGATGTACTTACATTGATAGGAATTATTGTATTGTTTATTGTTTTTTGTAGTGTTGTGCTTAATGAATCTTCTGAATAGAGTCATTCATATGAATCTTCAGTGAAAAATCATTCGATTCATGAGTCGACTCCCAACAGATTCATGAATCTTCGAAGAATCATTAATCTTCAAAGATTCATGAATCCTCAAAGATTCATGAATCCTAAAAGATTCATGTATCCTCGAAGATTCATGAATCTTCGAAGATTCATGAGTCCTCAAAGATTCATGAATCCTCAAAGATTCATGAATCCTTGAAGATCCATGAGTCCTCGACGATTTATGAATCCTTAAAGATTCATGATTTTGCGTATTCTTTACGCATATTGACTTCTTCTTCTTCTTGTTCGGTTAGAACGGCCTGGCCGTATCAAGACTTATTTTACCACGTAGCAGGATAGTCAGTCAATGCTACGGGGAGACGGTCCGAATGGGATTTGATACCCAGTCCTGCAGTGTCTACCGGCTCCGTTTATCACATACACCCCCGGGCCGCCCCAAGCCGCAGCTACACTACCGCATTAAATAATTTGCTCTAAACTTTCCCACCTGCTAACAACCTGGGAAAAATATTAATAAAAACTGCAAACCGACTTCCATCCACAAAATGGTTACAATTGAAGTCAAGATGCGTAAAGAATACGCAAAATCATGAATCTTTGAGGATTCATTAATCGTCTAAGACTCATGGATCTTCAAGGATTCATGAATCTTTGAGGATTAATGAATCTTTGAGGATTCATGAATCTTTGAGGATTCATGAATCTTCGAAGATTCATGAATCTTTTAGGATTCATAAATCTTTGAGGATTCATGAAGCGTTGAGGGTTCATGAATCTTCGAAGATTCATGAATCTTCGAAAATTCATGAATCTTCGACATTCAGATTCAGAATCATTCATTCAGTTCAAAGATTCATTCAGATTCATGAATCTGAATCAGATTTACCCAACACTAGTTTTTTGTATACTTTACTCGTGCTTTTGTTAAGAATATTACAATGGATTTGTAAGAGTAACGAGAGCTTGTACTACTTGAAAACGATTACGTTGGAGAAACGTTTGATTGATGTAATTAAAAGAGCATAGTTGCGCGGGAAAATTATATGGATAAATATTATCTTCAGCACTGAAGCAAATATCGTTGGAACCAAAACAATAAAAAATATCAAAAATCGTGTGTTTAAAAAAATATCAAAAATCAAAATTTTGTCTTAAGACGCTAATAATTTTGTGGAAAAACTCGTCAGGTCTATAAACAAAATTGTTCTACATATCTCTTTGTACAATTCATGATGGCGTAAAACTATTTTTATTTTCTTTGTATCTGTATTTGTATGTGTAAACTATTGTATTTGGATGTTTCATAAAAATGTACTTTAGTTTCGTTCCTCAATAATTGTAGAGGCATTTCTTCGCATTACCGCAATTTTGTATGTTTGATTGATGATTTGTTTGATTGTTATAGTTGCGTACAGATATCATTAAAAGATTATTTGTTTTATTGCTTTACTGCAAACATCAAATGTTTTCAACTTATTTTTTAATTTTTCAAAAATAAGTATAAGGATAGGCATTTTCATTACATGCATGTCTTCTCTTTACATACTACATTACACTTCTAATTTTTCATACGACAATCGGGCCAATCAGCATTGCAAGTAAATCGGCACAAGCTACTGCAGGTCCTCGCCGTCCGTTTGCTTTCCTGCCAAAGTGCAGTACGTGGTATTACACAACGACCATGCTGTCGCATTGCCTCACGATTCCTGCACCCGCACCGGCCGTACACGATGGTTGCGTATTCCCGCCGGAAAATCAATGCAGAAGAAACGAAAGATCATCAGGCCGTTCAGGCGAACGCAACCACAGCGCAATGCGTTGTCCGATGTTGTTGCTGCTTCCGAAGCTCTGCAGTTTCGGCCGTTACAGTTACACGAGCTTTTACTTTGGAGAACGATCGCGCCCGACGCTGTCCGTCCGGAGGGTAGAAGGCTTGGAGCATGAAATGGGGTACCTATGTTGCAGCTTTGTCCGCGAACGAGATCACGCATTTGTACGGCACCGGTGTCTCTCTTTTCGCCAAGCTATGCTCAAAACACGGCCAACCGACTCGAGAACTTTAATGTTTGTGTGTGTGTTTTTTTTTGTTTTTCTGATGCGAAAACCTTCATCCACTGCTCGCACATTTCTTCGCTCCACATAAAAATGCCGACGAACGGGGAGCAAAACAAAAACGGCACACCAAGTTCAACGAACTGGTCCGCGACCACCGTCGCTGCCGGAGGTTTCGTTCCCATTCGGTGCGGGTAGCCGGTTATCGTGCGCCGTTTTGGGACCGTTTATGGTGCTCGAATTCGCCAAACGCGCACCGAAGCAAGGAAGTAGCAGCAAACCGAGCAGCCTGGTTGGACGTGAACATGTACGTCCAACATACTACGGCTGGGCCCATCGCACACTCACTGTATCGTGTTGATCAATGGATTTTAAATTGAAATATTTGCAATTGTAATGCAATCGGATTGGGGAAGGTTCTGGGAAGGGGTGGGAGAAGAAATGGTCACATAAATAGCACATGCGTTAGGAATGGCCGCGTAGCCCAAGGATGTGCTTATGCTCGCGAGGAGTCTATGTGAAAGGTGTGAAGCTTGGTTACTGTCAGAAGTGATAGAATGGATAGAATTATGTTCTTCTAGCCATCCATTTAGATGTTGGCTCAACTGTTTAAACAATTTCTTCTATGTTGAGAATGACGTACATATATGTAGGTATAACGAATCTTTTTTTAAAGAAATCTGAAGTGATTTTAATTTTGATTAGACATCTACGTGTTCAATATTCCCCAGTACACAGTATCGAGTCTACAATTTTTTTTATTTTTTGGTTATAGGGCTTTAGATCGAATTACGTTACCATAAAACAAACTTAAAAGCTCTTGTCGAACCAAGAATAGAACAACCACAAATTCCTTTCTATGGAGGAATAAAAGTTCTGCCACTTTTCCAAAACACCCTGCGACAAACATCTTTAAAATACAATCAAGTAAACATTCGAGTGCTATTATACATGCGACCAAGCGTGAATAAATTTGATCACCCTTGGGAAGGGAAGTTTCATCTGCATCAGTGGAACCATTCGGAAGAGATACCGATCGTGATCAGCGTGAGCAAAAGCGAGCTACAAAACAAAAAAAAACAGGGAGCCTTCTGTTCTATGCTAATTGCGTTCGCGTAACATTGACCTATGTGGTGTAACTGAAGATGGGTTGGTGCAGCGCAAATGTATGCAACATTATCCCTAACCTATCCCTCTGGGACTATGCTTTTCGCTAGCAAGCTTTCCCATTGCCTGCTTGTGTACATTAGAGATCGTATTTACGCACAACGGATTGGAAAACAATATTCAAAGTCCATTCTGTATGTTCGCCGGTCAAGGGGCAAATAATTTTTCCAGCTGCGAAAGAACGTGCTTGGTAACTTGCATACACTTTAAGGCGAGTGGATGCATATGTATGTCTGAAGATGCATTCTAATCAAACACGCCCTAAGTAGGTGTCCACAGAACGGGAGCAAGAATTAAATGGTCTCGGGATGAATGCTTTAAATTGATCCAAGAGGATATTTTTAAACTGAAGAACCTGATGAATTGGAGCTCCATTGTCCGAAATTATTTTCAGAATTCTTTTTTCTCCGTCATTTTTTTTCGGTAAACTAAATCTAATTGCTTATTAATTAATTTTCCTATTCTTTCTGCTTCCAGACCCATCGTGTGCCGGTTCCGATGCGAGTTCAACGACGACCGCGAAAACGTTCGTCGCCTGCCGTGTGTGCGGTGATAAAGCATCCGGCTATCATTACGGTGTTACGTCGTGCGAGGGCTGCAAGGGTTTCTTCCGGCGCAGCATACAGAAGCAGATTGAGTATCGATGTCTGCGGGATGGCAAGTGTCTGGTGATACGGCTTAACCGCAACCGTTGCCAGTACTGTCGCTTCAAGAAATGTCTTTCGGTCGGCATGAGCCGTGATTGTAAGTATCCGTTGGAATTCTGAATGGGACTTTTAGATAATGTTGTGATGATATACATATATATCCTCCTTCAGATGTTTAAATTACAAGTAATCTCCAAGATACGCTGCTATAGCTCGAGCACTCTCTATATATGGTTTATTTTAAAGTACCATCAAGACTTCAGGTCTTCAAGCGGTTATATTAAGAATATTTGACGTTCTCTAGACAAATCCTTTGCTTTTAAGTTTCAAAGCTAGATTGAATAAACTTATTCTATTGAGAATTGTTGATCCTTCGAGCAATTTCTACTTCACTGGTTGTTAAGTAGTGTAGGATCAGGTATCAGATTATTACCAAGAACTTATGCTATTGCGGTAATTCCTCCAAATGGCTTTTGTCAGACAAACTAAATACGTTTTTCACTTTAATTGAGTCTGAAAAATGTGATTCTTTCGGTGAAATATTAAGTTAAGTAAATACCTTGAATTACATGCCGAACGTAAAACAATTATGTTTTAGTCATCTCTCTTGATGGATTGTCTATGAGTAAGAAAATAATTTGATAACAAGTTGTGTTGCCTTGAGAATATGTAAGAGAAAATAGCTTTCCAATCCATTTCCTACGATTTATGCATTTTCTTTAGTATGTGTGAAAAAAAAAATTTCGTTGATCAAATATTTAACACACACATTCCTTCGAAATAGATCATTCCATTCATACTTTTTTCCCCTCACACACGAACAACGTGTTTATCTCGAGAGTGAGAGTTGCAAAGCATGACGCAACCGGCTAGAAATCCGCAAACTTCTTGTCCCCATGAGTGGGAGGAAACCCGGGAAAGCTGAACCCGAAAAACTTGAAATTCCACCTTTTTTTCTACGTATGAGCTGTAGTTGGTGTAGCCTCCCCAATGCGTTGTTTGCGTTCGAACTTTCAATTTTTCCTAACCCACCCCTATTGCATCCGGACCGATGCACATGCGACATTTGTTTAAGAGTTTTTCTCCAATCGTTTCGAAAACAGCATGTAAGTGGAATTGTACTACATATGTATGTTTTTGTTGTTTCACAGCGAATAATTTCTCCTGTCGCTTTTTAGCAAATGGAATAAAGGATGAGAAAGTTTATGTTTGTTGTTTTTTTTTACTGCTTGTCCACGTAAAGTTAGTCACAGGCTGATGCTGAGATGAAGCTGAGCAGCGGACCAAATGTTGAAGGTGGTCTACAATCACCAACCGCTGCAGTGACCGTATCTGTTGGCTCTTTCGGAAGCTTGGTGCTACGCTCGGCTACCGACAAAAGGCGAATGCACTCTTGCACGATGAGCCACCCGAGATAATCCAATGCTGCTGCCTGGACGGTTGTTGATGCAAGAGCGCCCCAAACTGCCAAAGGTTAGGACTGCAATTGCTCACCGGTTTTGTTCCGTTTGGTTGCGGTTGTTTTTGTTTTAGCTCATCCCGTGTTCTCGTTGCTGTTTTCTCAGCATAATTTTCACCAGCTTTTCGGGCCTTCAGAGCTACCAGTAACGGAAGGCCCAGTCCCACTTAGTTAGGAACGGGTCGATTGCTACCGGGAAGTTTTTGCTTTTTATCTTTCTTTCTCCTCCAAAACCGAGAAGAAAAGGTCCTGTCCACATGGCCAATGCTGCCGGACCGAAAACAAAACGTAGCTATTATTGATTTGCACGCAGGCACGATGTGAACCAGTTTGCATGGGAATGATTATTGGCCAGCAGTGTTGTTGTTTCGTTGTTTCGCTTTCGGAAAACGGTTCCGCGTCCAGCTGGTTACAGTGGTCTGGCTTTAAACGGTAGGGAAAAGTGGACAGTAGGTTTAATTTGAAACACTGTAATTGGGTGGAAATAGCCCTGGATGGTACGGAGGATGCAAAGGATTGTGGTGGCTGCTGTGTATTTCCTTCTAACGGTATTAATGCATGCTGTACCGTTATGGAAGGATTAAAATAGAGTCGATGATGGTTGAGAACCTCCAGGAAGAAGTTTTTAAGGGGTTGTGGAAAAGGAAAACCCGACATTAGATAGATTGCAATTAGATGCAATCCGGGTTTTTAAAATCCGTGAAAAGATCGAACCAATTTGTTATTGATTTTGTTTAGACAACTTTTTTGTCATATATTTGTCATATTTTTTGGCAAATATCAAATAGGGTTAACATTAGAGCTAATCTCGCAATACAGAAAATGTGTTATGCAAATTGCATTGATCATGTGATTAATTAAAGAAAATTTGTACAATTCTCTTCTTTAGATCATTAGAATTATATGTTTAATACAAATATTATCCAAAATTATAATAAAGTAATTAAAGTTTTAAAAATTTTAATTTGCTTTACTTCAGAATTAACTATGCTAAATTGAAATTTAAAGTTAAAATGTTTTGATGATACCGACACAAAAATAAAAATACAAAAGATATGTTGAGATAATTTTGTTTAAAAAACTGCAAACTTTTATGGTTAATTAGTGCTTTTGTTCATTTATCAGCATATTGCTTACAACAAAATTAAATGTAAAAAAATCTGATGCATATAAATTAGTAAATTATGTGAAAAACACAAGAAACAAATTTCCAATCAACAGGATTTTGAGAAATTTTTTGCTAATTTTTGGTTGCCAGGACATAGTTTTGAGAAAACTTTTGAAAATTGAACTTTTGAAACAGTTTTTGGAGACTATTGTATTGTTTGTGTTGTTATTTGTCGGTGTATTGCTTTGAATTTCTTACTAGATATTCTTGAATCTTCGAAAAAATGATAAAGCAAAGATATTCGATTTTTTCTCACATTTACAATTAAAATTTCCATCCAAGTCTTATCATATGTTGAGGTTATGTAAGTAATAGTTAATTTTCGATGAAATTTACTATTTTTCGTTGGGGATTTTGCAGATGTAGTGGTATTGACGACGGTCTTCACACAACAGGACCGGTAAAAAAATCCACCAAAAACAGTTTAATAATTACAATCTCTGCCTGGTTTTTTTACTTCTGTTTTATAGGGTTAAATATTTGTATGAGTCCAACATTTACTCCGTTTCTTTCGTCCCCTTCCTTACAGTGTTTATATTAATTGAAAGCTTCAACGTCTTACCGAAGGTCAAGTGAATGGAGTGCGAAAAGGAAGGCATAAAGAAATCAACACCAAAACAAACCTCAAACAACACATTACAACCTCTAAGCTGTAGCTTTTTTACACTTCCGCCAACCGTCATCGGCACGAAGAATCGCAATGGGAAAAAGAAATGCAACACTTGCACAATGATGCAGTTTTTGGGGTTGCTTTTTTCTTGCCTTAGGGGTGGCGGAGGGTGCCTTGCCTAGTAGTTCCATTTCACTTCACGTATTTTCTTTCAAGAGAGAGAGAGACAGAAATAGGAAACACAAACACACACAATAAGATGCATTTCCTCGTTCACAAAAGGGCTCACGAATGTGACTTTTCTTCTGCCTTGAACGCCCTTTCTTTCTCATTCTCCTTTGTGGTTCCAATTTTGCTCCTTTCTTTGTTTAACGGTTTGTTTTTGAGGTGGGCTGGGGCGTTGGGAGTCGCACACTGCAGAAAATACAAAGGTGCGCTAAAAGAGATTTAGCATTTTACCCGTCGGTTGCCCGAAACTGCACTCCAATCCGATTTGGGGGCATTTCAACTGCGGCTGGGCCCTTCAACTACACTTTTCCTTGTGTTCCTTTCCGTTTACATGGTTCGGAAATTTGTTCCCTCTATTCGATACGGTGGGATTTTCTTCTGCAATCCCGGGTGCAACAAACAACCCCCGTTCCTACACCTCCTCTTTGTCAGCCTTCCTTTCTTCCCTCAACAATGCCCGAGCGTGCATGGCGCAAATGTTGCTGCATGCCGTTGGAAGGGGTTCTGCATCTGAAGTGCATTTTCTGTCTGTTCCTCCCATTCTCTCTCCCTCCCCCTCCTTCCCTTTCTGCTTTCCTCTTTCCATCTCGTAAGTGTGAGAGAGTATTCGAGTATTTGGGCTTATGTGTTTCCGTAATCGGAGGGAGAGAAAGTTTTTGTTTCCCTATCTTCCTGCTTCGAGCACACGAATCGTCCTCCCCTTTTTGCTGCAAAGTGCAATTGCAACCACACGACATTGCATTGCCGCTCAATTTCGACGTACTCACAACAGTTACCATTTTGTCGCTTCAAAGACCAGGTTTAATTTGGCATTTTTCGAAAGGTTCCACTTGTCCACTCGGAAGCACTCTTAACGCTTCCAATGGACACCTGGAAAGAAAGGGCAAGCAGCAGCACCAGCACCAGTATCCTACTCGTAGGGCGATATAGTTCCGTTTTCGACCCGACAAACACCCAAACCGTGGCCGGAAGCGAATCCCTTCCATCGTATCACGCGCTTCGGTTAGGTTGCAATCGGTTGCAATCGGTTGCGTCTCTAGGTTTTGCAGCAAAAGTGCATACACACCCTTAACTATCCTACCTCCTCTCCCTCCTTCATTTTCCTTCCCACTTCCCCACCCACCGTTGAAGCGGTTCGGTCAAAAGGCGGAAGAAAAGTGATAGTGCGCGGTGATGTACATTGTGACTGGGAGGGAGAAACTGACGAGAAAGAAAGAAAAAATGCCGGTTGCAGTTGCACGCTTTTCCGGATTGCATTTGCTTACCTTTCGCTTTTATTTTCCACCCGGACAGTCGGTAGTTTTCTCTTATCGGTGTTCCAAGCGGTTGTTACACACAGTACTTGGCTCCCTTCCTATAGGGAAGAAGGTTTGAACGATACAAAAAAAAGCTGCAAAACCGTATTCGGGAGTTTTGAGCTCGCAGATGCAACCGATGTGTGTGCAGTTTAGTGCAACGGTCCAGTGTCGCACGTACGGTAGGTTCGTTTGGAACACGAAATAGTGATCAAAATTAAGCAATAATTGTCGATAAACAGTGTTTAGAGCTTTGTTAAACACAATCGTTTTGTGTTGTGTTTAGCAAAGTTTTATTTTTAGTACAGTGCTTAGTGATGATTGATGAGTTAAAGCGCCGCCTAGTACAGCATTAAGCTTTGGCTAAGCCAAGTGAAAGTGTTCTGCGACGTGTGATAAAACTAAGTTTAAAAAATCAGTATCAATTCGCACCAGCTTGATTATGCAAACAAAATGCAGTGCAATGTGCAACAAAGTCTAACGAGTAATTATGTTTTTTTGTTTAAAACTAAAATATGTTTTAATGAAAGTATTGTAGAAGGTTTTTTTTTGAAATTGTGATTATTGGTGGTGGTGTTTCAAACATGACAAATGTCCGCCGTACTGTTCAGCGGTCCAAATCAGTTTGTAAATAAGCGCACGCAGCATATGAGTGACTCGGTGGTTTTGTGATACTGGTGTCGATCGTCACACGGCAGAATTGGTAACAAATTCCGTTTGAATGGTTCTGTTTATCCCAACTGCTGTCATCAATCATCTTATTCCTAGTTTATTCCGTGCCTGTGTTTGAGTCTGTTGTGCCAGAAAAATTCATTACGCGGAAGGGTTTCATACAATTTATATGAAACAAAAGTCAAACAAACTTTTCCAAATGATCAAGCTCATTTACAGGATTTTTTTTAAATTGCATTTATGTTGAAGAATTTTTCAGTTTTCTGGAAAATATTCCAGGAACTGATGTGTTAATAATACGTGATTTTGCTCATTTAAAGGAGTATTTTCATAACATGTCCATCTATTCTTTATGTAATTTTTTTTGGGTTCCAAAAATCGTTTTGGTTAGTGGTAAAAAGGTGGTCTGATCATAAAAAATAGAAACAGCGAAACAAACAATTTTCATTCTAGCAAATCCAATAGTTATAAACATTACAGTGTGCATTTTTCAATTATATTTATTGCTAGTGAAATTTTTTGATAAATTATTTAACAGATATTTTATTTTATTGTCAAGATAACTCCATTCGCTAATTATACATGCACCCGCCTTGTTAAAGAGAAGAAACAAATGCTTCTTAAAGTATATTTGTTTATTGAAATGTTTTTTTTAAAGAAATGATTAAATTGAAAACATCTCTCTCTCTCTTCTTGGCCTTAACGACCTTACAGGTCACGCCGACCATTTCTGGCTTACTAGACTTATTTTTACCACGTAGCCGGATAGTCAATCCTTGCTACGGGGGGACGGTCCGGATGGGATTTGAACCAGGTCCGGCCGTGTGGACTGGAGCCGTTTATCACATGCACCACCGGGCCGCCGCGAAAAGTTGAAAACATCATTAGGTTCTTTATAAGCTGAAGTCTATTTTTTGGAGATAGATTTAGCTTTCCAAAATTGCAGTTGGGAAATCTTTTTGCAGAATTAAATATAGGTATTTGGATCAATTTAAATTTAACTACATCCAAAACATGGGAAAGAATTCTCATCTTCCCTGAGCATATTTCAATCAAATTTCGCCATCAAATGGCTCCAAATTATCCAGAAAATATCTAGAAATGGATTCTATTTTAACTCTCGAAACTTGTTCGTGTGCTAACCACAAAACTACGTTTCTAATTAATTCCTTACCTTCATCTATCAATTTACAAACGCCATTTCGTGTTGATCATTTCATGATCAAAAACAAATGTCTAGTACAACCGATTACCGTAACATTTCACACACTTACTTGAGGTAGAAATTACAACTGACTATTAGACTAGGAGCTAGAAGAAAATTACGATAACATCACCCTTAAACGCTTTTGCCCCCTTTCTTTCATTCCTTTCACTAATGATTGGCAAATTGATATGGGCTTACCATTAGCGTGTGCAGGTGATCCACCCCTTTGTTGCATGGCCGTTAGCTCACATTAAGGGTGACCCGATGGGAGTGAAGCCGAGGATCTCAGGGAAATTAAATGTACCCCAATGTAAGCCAACAAGCAACAAGAGAAACAAACGAAACACAACTATCCATTTCATTCCAGCTGCCGTGTTACTGATATTAACTAGCTTGCGTGTCACTCGATTAAAACGAAGCTGAAAAAAAAAACAAAACTAAAGAAAAGTGCAACCAGGAACTGCACGTGTGTGCAGTCAGTTTGTTGCATCCTCCACACGCTCGTTACCGTTGTGAAATGTTGTGAAAAAATGACTCTTGTCGTCTCCCGGTAGCCTCCGAACAGTGGAAGCCGGAACGGGTCGGACGGTCGCTTATCGTAGCATAATTTTGCACGCGCTTCACGGGGGCGCCTGTTATGCTTGCCTTCTGCTACACCCACGGAAAGGTGTCGTGCTGTATCGGTGAAGTAATGCACCACCACAACAACAACAACAAAGCTGCCCGCGGTTGTACTTCCAGTATAAATGCCTTACTACTGCTTGGTGCTTTGTGTAAATTTCTTTCCGCAATTTATGATACCACCGGCGGCCATTCCCAGGCCGTGGAAATTGTAGCGCTAGGGTTCTTTGAACTNGTCGTGCTGTATCGGTGAAGTAATGCACCACCACAACAACAACAACAAAGCTGCCCGCGGTTGTACTTCCAGTATAAATGCCTTACTACTGCTTGGTGCTTTGTGTAAATTTCTTTCCGCAATTTATGATACCACCGGCGGCCATTCCCAGGCCGTGGAAATTGTAGCGCTAGGGTTCTTTGAACTCTCCTCCTGTCTGTGGTATCGTGACACATTTCTTTCCCTCTTCTGCCGCTGTTGCACTTTTTGCAACGCGGAAGTGGACTGTGCCTCATGCAGAAAAGGGTCCATAATGTCAGAGAAATGCGTGATGCAGTTTGGACTTTGATGAAGGAATTTCCGTTTTGCAAAGGAGAAATATGATTATTTCTAGCTCTGACATAGGTTACAATTTAGCAACATTTATCAATTCGCGTGCCTAATTATCACCGTTTCCGTAAAACGAATGTGGTGATAGGGTTTTCGGTTCTTTCGAGCCTTTTCTTTTAAAATTAAACTAGAATGTGTCGAAGCCGAAGAATTTTTCCTATTTTTGTTGCAATTGCAATACGACCACGCCGTTCTACATGAATAAAATAAATAAAACGGCCAGGTTGTTCTTCATGCATAACAAAAAATAAAATAAAATTCAGCCTTCAAAAGCTTTGCGAGTGGGAATGTTAAAGAAAAGCTTTACACAGATTTAATTTCTCTTTTAAAAAACTTGATGAAGGTTGCAAAATTCCACATCTACCTTCTAATTTTCCACTTCAACCAACTTCTTCTCTACCTTTTGTTTTTGAAAACTCTCTAAATTTAAATAATTTACTATTAAAAATGATTGTCATATATTTTATTTTTGGATTTTTGAAAAGTTAAATTACAATCATTTATAGCAACAAACAATATTGTGCTTACTAATTCAAATGGTATAACATATTTATTTTATTGTTAGTAAATTGATAACCCCAATATAAAGTGATACACTTTTCCAACGTTCTAATTTTCAACTCCCTACTTAACAAAGTACAACCTCGTAATTGTTCTGAAATAACTTAATTTTACTACAATGACTCAATATCAAATTCATTACACATGCCTCAGAGCGGCTTATAGCCAACAGCCTACATTAGTTCCAGCACACCATTAGATTGGTGCAGATTTCGCAAGACATCTGTGTAAAGTGTGGTGCCGCATGCAGTTACAGTGCCCTTTTCGCCGTGAAACCATCATCATCGTTCCGTTTTTTTGAAAGTGCTACCCCAACCTGCATCCTCATTCCTCATTCGTTTTATTCGGACCAGGGTGGGGGGATGGTGGTTTCTCGTCCCGTAAAAGGAAAAGTTCAAATAACGAACCACAAATCCTGCAACTCGAGTGCACCACGAGGCGGAAGTACAAAATTTGCATCATAGGTACGCAAAATGGTGTCTAGTGTTTGCCTCTCTCTTTGGGCACTTTTCTCTTGGCATTTGGTTTCGATTTATTTACAATTTTCTTCTCTCCGATGTATGAAGTGGGTCCGAGAGGGAGCGCACCGACCCATTTACTGCACAAAAGGGTACAAAGGGCCTGGGGTGAAATGTATGCTAGTTGCTGCATATCTCTGCTCCCGCTTCTCGCAGATAGGGTTAGTTCTTCTGCAATACCAGGCAGGGGATGCATAATCGATTCGTCGTGTGGGCGCTATGCAATTATGGTTTGCGCTTTCTGTTTGCCAATACGGTACGGTGCGGCCACTATATGCGTGCAGAGGGTAAAATAGTTGCCGCTATCACACTACTTGAAGGGTGGAACTTGAATTGACAGAAACATATATACGCTCGTGTGCAAATGGTTGGGGAAATGTTTAGTTTGACCTCGCTGATTCAATACTAACTTTATTTTTTCGCTCTTCTTCCAGCGGTTCGGTATGGTCGCGTGCCGAAAAAGTCACGAGAAGCGGGTAGTTGTAGTGAGGAAAACATGAGCATATGTGTCAACTCGACGACTCCTTCGGTGACACAGCTGAACGGTTCGCTCGGAAACGGCCACACGAACAACGCGCACGGGATGCCCACCACTACCACTACGATCAGTAACAGTAGCAGTAACGGAAGCAGCAACACCACCATCAATAACAGCACACCAAACGCCGCCATGTCCACCAATAGTTGTGCCGAGATCAGCACGTCAACGACGATCCTGCCCGATTCGCTGACATTCACACCACCGGAACTGTCCGTGTACGATATCATCCAGTGCATTGCACAGGCACACCGTGGTCACTGTACCTACACCAGCGAGCTGGTCAAAGAGCAGAACCGGATATCGCTGGTCAGCTGCAGCGAGAAACATAACGTAAGTGGCTTACTCTGGGATTGCAGTGATTTACTGTTGAGTAACGATCGTGTTCGCTTCTCCTCCACAGCCACTCGAATCACTCGAAGATCAGCGGATTTGGTTGTGGCAGCAGTACGCAATGCGCATGACACCGGCCGTACAGCGGATTGTCGAGTTTGCCAAACGAGTACCGGGTTTTGGTGAGTTTCTGCAGGACGATCAGCTGATCCTGATCAAGCTTGGGTTTTTCGAAGTTTGGTTAACACACGTTGCCCGCTCGACAAACGATTCCACGCTAACGTTTGACGATGGTGTGTACATCACGAGGCAGCAGCTGGAAGCGATCTACGATGTAAGTTAAGCGGTGCCATAAAGTTGGGTCCAACCGAAGCAATACTAATCGCCTGTTCGTTTGTTTCCTTACAGCCGGAGTACGCCAATGCACTGTTTAACTTTACCGCCGGTCTCAACAGTTGCTGTCTGAGCGATACCGAGATTGGGCTCTATTCGGCCCTCATCCTACTCTCCGACCGACCCGGTCTGGTCGAGACGAAGCTGATCCTTAAAACCCGTGAATGTATTGCGGAAGCACTGCGAGTACAAATCACACGTTCGAGAGCGAACAATGGCATCAGTGCACTGCAGATAATGCCCGCGTTGGAAGCGCGAGTGCACGAGCTGCGTATGTTGGGTGAGAAACATTCCGCACACCTGGAATGGTTCCGTACGAACTGGAACACCATACGGTTGCCGCCACTGTTTGCAGAAATCTTCGACGTACCCAAGTGCGAGGAAGATCTACAGTGAGAGCAACACTTCCCAGTTGGAATGAGTGAAAAACTTTGGTAATACAAACTATCGCCACAAGAGGCAATGATGATGATGTTAGAGTAACGTTGATTCAAAATAAGTACCCACATACCCCCGTAGGTAAACCCCATTATCAGTGACATCATACACATCAGATTAGCTAACAAATAGGCATACCATTATACTGTTGGACACATATCATGAATATTGATGTGAATTTTTCACCCCATTACCACTTACTCGCAGCATCAACTAGATA
Source organism: Anopheles longipalpis (assembly GCA_016170015.1). NCBI lineage: Eukaryota > Metazoa > Arthropoda > Insecta > Diptera > Culicidae > Anopheles > Anopheles longipalpis. The sequence goes on along the minus strand of CM028106.1, from coordinate 39,013,536 downwards.
AGACGGTTTATTCAGTGAAAGACAAAAANTTGGAAGCGCGAGTGCACGAGCTGCGTATGTTGGGTGAGAAACATTCCGCACACCTGGAATGGTTCCGTACGAACTGGAACACCATACGATTGCCGCCACTGTTTGCAGAAATCTTCGACGTACCCAAGTGCGAGGAAGATCTACAGTGAGAGCAACACTTCCCAGTTGGAATGAGTGAAAAACTTTGGTAATACAAACTATCGCCACAAGAGGCAATGATGATGATGTTAGAGTAACGTTGATTCAAAATAAGTACCCACATACCCCCGTAGGTAAACCCCATTATCAGTGACATCATACACATCAGATTAGCTAACAAATAGGCATACCATTATACTGTTGGACACATATCATGAATATTGATGTGAATTTTTCACCCCATTACCACTTACTCGCAGCATCAACTAGATAAGACGGTTTATTCAGTGAAAGACAAAAAAAAACGAAGGTCCAGGCCCGAAGGTTGTGGTGTTAGTTAAAGTAAAAGCAATAGAGGGATGGTTTATTGGGCTCTTCGTACTCTGCCGACCCACAAGCTGAATGGTGAATATGTCCGATAAGCTATACCACGACACGATGGCAATAAGTAGCGAAGATCTACGCCACGCCTGGGCTAACCACAAAAACCGATCGGCGTTTTCGGTGATACAACAAAAGCAAGATAGGAATTTAAGATAAAAGACTAACAGAGTTACATCTTACCAGCAGATGATAAGTAAGCAAGTAGCGGCCATTACAATAGCTATCGTTCATGCTCTCCTTCTTCGCAAATCTCGATGTGTGCGTGTTTGTGTGTATGTGTATATGCTGCCCATTTGGGTCAAACGTTGTTCCATCCTTCCTTCCAGAGTTGTGACAATGGAGTTGTACTCGAGCAATATATCATAGCAGTAGCGAAATGTAGCCACAAGTTCCCGCCCCTGTGTTACTGGAGTAGATAATAGCATTAGCGTTAAATCATTTTACAGCAGGATAGGGCAAGAGCATTGAAAAAAAAACAATCATCGACACCTTCGGGACAGGCGAGAAGGAAGCGTAATAGGCAAATTGAGACTTTTTAAATTAAGTGAACAAACTGGTGCTGTAATTTTTACGATACTAATTTTAAGCCATATTGTAGTACTTTCCTCTACGGCAAGAAGACACAGGTACTCTACTTTCCGATAAGATTCGATTTTAAATAATTCCTCTCCTTCGATGCATCGATAAACGGCAAACTAAAATGCGCGTACGGAACCATTTAGTTTTAAATTATGCTTCACAACGTGACAAATAGCTCCCGGGTTGTTCATTATCCCATTACCTAATCGAATGCATTCGATTTTACCACTGGCCGATGGAGAAACAGAAACAGAGAGAGAGAGAGAGAGGAAGAGAGAGAATCATAGATAAAACAATTTCAAATTTCGCTTTTACTTAAGTGTAAAGTATGGGTTGTTGTTGCTACCCTTTAAGATGTTGCTAAACGATATGTTTGTGAAAATATTTTCCTCTTTTCCCTTTTCTACATACACAAAAATCATTTTACATTCATGCGAATACGCAACGAAAATGTAAGCGTAACATTCAATCTATTTATCTATTGTTATTTCTATATCGTTGTGCGTTTGTGCGCTGGGAGGACTACTACACTCCACACTATGCGTAGAACATCGGCACAATTTTACACGTATTGAGGAAGCAAAAACAAAACAAGACTCCCTGTGGGACAGAAAGTGAGACTACGATTTAGCTATATTGAAAATGAACGTATACATCTATACACGTATACATATTTTGTTACGCATATTGTTGCCTTTGATTAGCGTTAGTGTCCTTTTAGCCAATTTGATCCCCCCTCCTTATTATGCTCTCCTTATGTGAGATGCAAATAATGCACACGCCATGGTGCGCGCTGTACGGAAATGATTAGGTGAAGAGAAAGAAGAAAAAAAAAACGGTAACACACTAAAATCCCGGTGCTCGGTGCTATCTGTTTCGGATGGATTTTGTTGCGGGTATGTTTATGTGCGTGCGTGTTCAGTTCCGTGCTTTTGTTAAGTTTTTTGCCGCACACTGTCACTTTTATGTTGTAACGTATATGCATTACCGTTTAGGTATGGAGCACGCACTTCGGAACTGACTGGGATAAAGTGCATAAAAGGAAAGCCATTTCGTTGTGTAAGCGTTGAAAGTAGGAAGGTCGGACATAATAACACGCGATATGGAGAGTGTAATGCAACGTGAATAAAACTGCGAATGTTTTAGAGTTAAACCATTTCACTAAGCTCGATACACAGTAGATGTCGATTTCGAACAACATTTATTTAACGCTCTTATATGGTTGATTATTGCAATGACTTTAGCACATTCTACTATTGTGGACAGTAAGTACGGTAACAATTGATAGTTTTTGGAGATGGAAGTCGGCCAAGTAGCACTATGATTCATTCTTCTAATCCCTTGGTTCAGGATAGAACTGCGTCAGTGCCAGCACCACCTTATCGGCAAGTTCTTGCGTGCTAGCACAGAGCACTCGGCGCGACATTAGATCTAGTGGGCCGCCGGCAGGATCAAGACAGACACCTCCCGCTTCCCGCACCAGTAAATCTCCGGCCGCAATGTCCCACGCGTGAATGCCAAACTCGTAATTAAAGTCAGCTCCACCGAGTGCCACCATAGCCATGTTTAAAGCCGCTGAACCAAGACTACGTAAGCTGTAGGAAGAAATGCAGAACATTGTGAGCATCACGAAACGGTAACGACTCCACTACTCTTACCCATGTATCTGTCGCACAAGCTTTCCAATTTTCTCCAGGACCACGCGCGTTTTTTCCTCCTCTCGGGACGTTCCAAATTCTGTTGTTGCAAGAGCACGTTCGAAAGCCGTTTCCCCGGACACACGTATTGGGTTGCCGTTCAAAAATGCTCCCTTGCCACGGCGGGCCGTAAATTTCTGTCCTACGATTGGATTGTAGATGATGGCAATCTCCGCCACCTTCTCCACCAGCAGTGCGATCGAAATGCACGAATGGGGAAAACTGTGCACGAAATTCATCGTTCCGTCCACTGGATCGATAATCCAGGTAGGTGCATTGGTCAATTCGGCCTTTTTCCCTTCGCTCGTTTCTTCCTCGCCGATGAACCTACAAATGGGAGAAATGGATTTTAATTTGCTACAAGCATTTTTCACTTTGCTCTCCTGCGCTTACTTATGGTCAGGGTAGTTAGCAGTGATTCCTTCCATCAGCATACGCTCCACTTGTTGGTCGGTTTCGGTCAGCAGATCGATATTGCTTGACTTTTCTACTACGCGTTTCCGCTGGGAATTTCTGGAAGCGATTAGCTAAAAAGAAAACAGCAAAACCGATCAATATAATACGTTATCGATTAGAAGTTGGTTTTGAGGAATATTGTGTCTTGAGACTTACGCTTCCAGCTGTTTCCACCAGTCCGAGAACATGCTCGTAACATTCGTCCAAGTTCAGAGCCATTATTGATGGTGTGCTTCAAGTTACGTACTAACGCACAGTCAATTAGTACGGTAAGGTAAGACAACCACCCTCACCGTTGCTATTGTTTACTGTTCCTATGCCTCAAACGGACTGACCAATAAACATATCGCACCACCCAAGAAAACACGCTTAGCACGACGAACTGAGTCGGACTTGTTCGGAACGATTCGGGTGTTTCTCTCGCTGGTTTTTTATGTTTTCTATGCTTCCAATATGCGCCTGCAATCACTGTTTCTAATCTTTTATCACGAGTCGAACGGTTATGTTGGTAAACAACATGTCACATCCGTGACAATTTCCATGACAGCCAGCGGTGTATAAGCAACACACTGTTATACAAATCCGAAACATTTGTTCAATAAAACCTAATTTGGAAAACAAAAACAGGTTTTTTTCATGTGGTTTGTATTGTGGACACATAGTGATTTTGAGTACAGTATATTGTGCCTTCTAGGGCATAAAAGAACATTTTGTTTATAATTATAATTACATTGGGATGAGGAGTTTGACACTCCTGTAACTCACAGAACGTGTCGAAAATAAATGCGGGAAATTTAAACTGTCATACAAACCGACCGTTGTTTAAATTTAAAATTGTATTTACATTGCCAATTTTCGGTAGAAAATTGATCTTAATGTTGTTGTTTTTTGCCATATTCACACAAACATAATAATACTTTAATCATTTATCGATAGCACCAACTGTAAACTCTATTAAATTGGAAGAAAAATTGTGGTTAAAAGCAATTGCTTATGGTTGTGGTTTGAACCATGATAAGCAATGTTCATTGCTTAATATGCTAAAGATAATGCTTCTGGACGCAATTTGGGCATTTTTCTATACACATACAATCCGAAAGGCTTTTGCGTGATATAAAGAAATATGATAAAGAGCGCATTGTTCATTTCAATTTCATTGAATGAACAAACCACATCCTGAACTAACCAGCATTTATGGAAATAATTATGAAGAAGCAGCATAACTTTTCTTTTGCATAACATTGATATGTTCTGGTAGTATATTTATTCCAGTATCGTTTCATTCAGTACAGTTATTTGAGATGGTTTTTTCTTTTCATTTAATTTGTCATATCTGGAATGAGCACTACATCACTCAAGTTGTATAGACTCACGAGAACGAACAACATGCAAATAGAGAGTCCCGCGAAAGGCCTGTTAGTATAGTAAAATTACTAAGTGGTACGTACAAGCACAACCATGCACAGCTGTTGCAGTGCTGTTACATTGCACCACGTGCCCACTATCAAAAGTATACCGATTACAAATAGTCACCGCAAAAGGGGAACTGAAGTCGGTAAGGGGCACACACGTTACCCGACCTTTTCCCCCGTTGTAGGGTGCTGGTGTAGGCACGCTACATGATATGTATCGTTGTTGGGCGATGATGATAAGAATTGGAGCTATGGATTGGTTTTCGAATATTTCCCCACTTAATGTGATGGCTTTGGAGAACATGTGCGCGAGTCCAAAAGAAACCTTTCTCTTTCTCTCTTTTCCAGCTCAGATAACAACTCTCAGGACCATCATTTGCCGGCCCTTGAGAACAGATATATAGCGCTAAAGTTTTAACAGTTCATAAACTTCTAATACAATGCTATGGTGGCATAGATTTCTTTAATTCTACAAATGGTTTTAGTTTTCCTCCCACCAGGAAATTGCTGGCAAGAGGAAAATGATATGTGTTGATTTAGTTACTTTTCTTCCTGTTCGTTCTTCGGGCGATCAATTGGTAACGCCCTTGCCAGACGCTTGCGGTAGAGCTCAATGGAATCGTCATCGAATCTGTGGCTGAGATGGTTAATAACACGTGAGTGACATGTGTACATAATGATGGAGGATGGTTTCGGTTTCAAGTGTATAGGTACGGTGCCATAGACAAGCGTTGTGAGTGTTTATTTGTGGTAAAACTTATAAGCGAAAAATAAAAGCAGTGAAAATAATAAAAATGATTAACTGAATATCCATGGTATTACTCGCTCTCTCTATCTCTTCCGCGTTTGGTATGTATAGTATGGCGGTAGAAACTACACACTGGGAAAAAAGGAAGAAATGCTATCATCTTACGATAACGTACGTGTATGTGTGGGAGGATGGGAAAAGGAGTATGAGGAAATGGAAAATGTTCTTGTGTGGCTGTGTGTATTCGTGCACTTTCTCATTAACACATAGTATGCTTCGCATTCTAATCCACACTGACCTAGTTTGTGTGTGTCTCTTTCCAAAACATCGCTCTGCGACATTCCTAACCCTTTTCTAAAATAGGTTTTCTGATAACGCTTTCGCCCTTCTGTCCCTCTCGTCTAAATATTCCCTCTTTTCTCGTTGTCTAACAGTGTAACATTTCGTGTGACTGGATTTAATCGATGCAAAATTAATTTTAAAGTGAAGCATTTGCTTTCCATTTTGAGATTGCCAACAAACGAGAAGCGGCAGATAGTTCCACCCAGCACAGATGAGCACCGTGGCTCTAGCAAACATTTAATACTAAACAAATATAGCCTTAAATATGTTAGAATGCAATAACAGCTACTTAAAGTATGTTTCATCCAATCAGATCAACCAGAGCCAATCTAACCGTCTTCCCACCTGGCATCTCTTAAAGCTACAGCACTGAAATCTTTACGATCTCCCACTGGTGGGAAGATTTGTTTTCCGATTCCATCGTTCGGTACCTTCGCGCGATAAATTCGAGCTGCTGCGTGTGGTTTTGTATGCATGGTATTCCTGCACCATGCCATTTGTTTTCAGTACCCCAAATGCACGTATTCTCGAATTTAAGGATGCTTTTCGCTATCTGCGCGTCTTGCTTTGTTGCTCTGTTTTCCATTTGTTCCCCGATGTCCAGCATTAGTTTTCGATATGCGTATGCGTAAGTTGTATGCGTATTTGTCCCTTTCGGTGTAATGTGCAGGTAGGTTATGGTACAGAAAAAGCCGACAGAAACTTATCCTTTCCAGTGAGATACCTAAAACAATCGATGTGAGTTCCATTCCCATCGAAACTCTGCACCCTTTGCTTAGAACTATAGCATCATCGACAACGACGACGACGACGATCTGCAACGAACGGTTGCATCAATGATTTTCGGTGTCGTTTAGTGTGTAGGCCGATTTGCAAACAATTGTTCGATGATCGCTTCGTCCGCCAAGGTGGATGTGTCGCCTACATCACGATCGTTGATTGCCACCTTGCGCAGTACTCGTCGCATAATCTTGCCGGACCGGGTTTTCGGTAAACCCGGCGCATGCTGAATAACATCTGGCTGGGCAAACGGACCAATGCGTTCCCGCACCAGTACCTTTAGCTCACTGATCAATGTTTTATCGAACGCTTCGTTCTGGTTCGGTGTGATGAAACAGTACAAACATTCACCCTTGACTGGATGTGGCCGTGAAACGACAGCTGCTTCCGAAACGCGTGGATGCTCGGTCAACACCGATTCGACTTCCGAAGNGTATTCCTGCACCATGCCATTTGTTTTCAGTACCCCAAATGCACGTATTCTCGAATTTAAGGATGCTTTTCGCTATCTGCGCGTCTTGCTTTGTTGCTCTGTTTTCCATTTGTTCCCCGATGTCCAGCATTAGTTTTCGATATGCGTATGCGTAAGTTGTATGCGTATTTGTCCCTTTCGGTGTAATGTGCAGGTAGGTTATGGTACAGAAAAAGCCGACAGAAACTTATCCTTTCCAGTGAGATACCTAAAACAATCGATGTGAGTTCCATTCCCATCGAAACTCTGCACCCTTTGCTTAGAACTATAGCATCATCGACAACGACGACGACGACGACGATCTGCAACGAACGGTTGCATCAATGATTTTCGGTGTCGTTTAGTGTGTAGGCCGATTTGCAAACAATTGTTCGATGATCGCTTCGTCCGCCAAGGTGGATGTGTCGCCTACATCACGATCGTTGATTGCCACCTTGCGCAGTACTCGTCGCATAATCTTGCCGGACCGGGTTTTCGGTAAACCCGGCGCATGCTGAATAACATCTGGCTGGGCAAACGGACCAATGCGTTCCCGCACCAGCACCTTTAGCTCACTGATCAATGTTTTATCGAACGCTTCGTTCTGGTTCGGTGTGATGAAACAGTACAAACATTCACCCTTGACTGGATGTGGCCGTGAAACGACAGCTGCTTCCGAAACGCGTGGATGCTCGGTCAACACCGATTCGACTTCCGAAGTGGACATCAGATGTCCAGACACGTTCAGCATATCGTCCACACGCCCAGTTACCCAGTAATAGCCGTCCGCATCACGACGAGCACCTTTGGAGAAAAAGGCAGAACAATTAATATCTCCTGCTTTTCTGGATGTCGTTGATCATTTCTATTACTTACCATCACCCGTGCAATAGTAACCATTAAACTTGGAAAAGTATGTCGACTCATAGCGTGGATGATTGTTAAACAAGGTGCGCATCATTCCCGGCCAAGGTTGGGAAAACACGAGATATCCTTCACCTTCGCCTTTGATTTCCGTGCCACTTTCGTCCAGCAGTGTTGGTTTCACACCAAAGAACGGGAACGACTGTAATATCCGGAAGATCAGTTCAATTAATTTCTACCATCAAGCTCAAGATGCCAAGCATTACGTACGGCAGAGCCCGGCTTCATCGGTGTTGCTCCTGGTAGTGGCGTGATGACATGTCCACCTGTTTCCGTCTGCCAGAAGGTATCCACAATCGAGCAACGTTCCTTGCCGATCACGCGATAGTACCAAAGCCACGCTTCCGGATTGATCGGCTCACCGACACTCCCCAAAACTCTGTAACCACGACAGGAAAGGACATTTTGTTAAGTATAATTATCGCGCGAAAGCAATCTCATTTTGCTTTACCTCAACGTAGAAAGATCATGTTTCAACACCGGCTCGTCACCAAACTTCATCAGCGAACGAATGGCGGTTGGTGCAGTGTAGAACTGTGTCACCTTATACTTGTCGATGATCTCCCAGTAACGATCCGTATCGGGGAAGAATGGTGTACCTTCAAACATAACCGAGGTAGCACCATTTGCCAACGGACCATACAGAACGTACGTGTGTCCGGTAATCCAACCAATGTCAGCCGTGCACCAGTAAATGTCGAGCGGTTTGTAGTCGAACACGATTTTAAACGTCGTAGCCGCGTACAACAAATAGCCGGCCGTGGTATGCAGCACGCCTTTTGGTTTTCCAGTAGAACCACTAGTGTACAGCATAAAGAGTGGATCTTCCGCTGACATCCACTCGGGATAGCAGGCCGGTTCTGCCTCTTCCATCTCCTGATGCCACCAGAAGTCACGTCCATCCCTCCAGGGAGTCTACAATGCATACAGCGATCAAAAAGGGTTAGTGAAGCCGTTTGACTTTAGTCACCATCTCTCTGCTACCTACATCAAACGAACCGTCCCAATCTTCTTTGCCGGGTGTGACACGGTTGATGTGCGACACTACGATACAGGTCTGCACATGGTGGCCGAGCTCTTCCGCCTTGTCCATCGCAGTATCACAGATATCCTTCAGCTGAAGGATTTTCTCACCACGCCAGGCACCGTCGGCGGTGATCAACACCTTCGCCTGACAGTCGTGCATACGTTCCGCCAACGAATCAGACGAGAAGCCGGCAAACTGGAAGACAAAGTCAAAATAGAAAGGAATTGTATCAGAAGGTTGTGCAAGTATTTCTTTTTTTTATATTTCAGTTATCCCCAGCTGTCTCATGTTCTTACCACAATCGAGTGAACGGCACCGATTCTCGCACACGCCAGCATAGCAACCGGCAGCTCCATGGTCATGGGCATGTAGATCGATACCCGGTCACCCTTCTGTACGCCATGGCTCTTCAGCACGTTCGCAAAACGGCATACTTCCTCCAGCAGCTTCCTGTACGTCAGCCGACTGTAGTCATCCGGGTGATTTCCTTCCCTAGAGAAACGAGGTCACGGAGAAAGTCACGGAGAAAAGTAAATCAGTCATCATCCAGACATGCAGTGTAGTTATGATAAGAAGTTTCAATTTCCAGTTCAAACTGGTCATGTTGTTAAGGCATTGAAGAGGTTGACTGGCTGAACTTTGATAATTTGCACACTGTAAGTGTTTGAAAACTTGGCACCGGGAACGGGAGATATTTCATGTCCCGGTGACCTTGCTGCAAATCTCGATTAGCCAACGTCGCGATCAGGGAGAAACAAGGTACGCGTGTTGACCGGGCATTGTTTGACAAGCGTTACCAACGTCAATCGTTTCGGGGTGGTTTAACGTTAACGTACCCCAGCAGGAGTTTTGTTTGTTTCCCTTTGCCGGAATGAAGTGTTGTTCTATTACTGGAACTTTTTCGTTTATGCAAAATCGTAACGAACGGGCGGAAAGGTGTGTTTGACGTCAGCGACTCTATTGTTCGGACGCACTACACAGCCCTATGGAACTGTTTTCAGTCCTTTGGTATCTTGTGTATATTGGCTCGGTTAACTAAAATTTGGAATATTCTCAATAGCACGTTAAATTTATCCTAAATCTGACTACTGAAGAACTGCAACCAGTATTAAATAAAAAAAAAAACAACAGCTGAACATATTTTTTAAATTTATATTTAAACCTCAATTTAATAACATTAAGCTTCATCCGGGATGCGTTTATTCCTTGTCTCATTTTATTATTATTAGATTTTTATGTAGTAATATAACTTCAGGATAAGCGGCTGGATAGCTAATAAGTCCTATTGTGTAGAATATCGCTACTGGTCTTGTCTTCTGAATACCGGCGTCGATATCACTAAATCATACCACCGAAAGTGCGTTTATTGCGATCAATAAAAGAAAGCTAATCACACACACACACACGTCCATTTTAGAGTGTCTCGAATCGCATCCATTGCTGATTCGACCGTAATCTACGGAGTGGGGGTCAAACTGATGGTCAGGCAAGGTTGAACAAGGCAATTGGCAACAGACTCCCTTACACAACAGCCAACAACTGCAAACCAAAAAGACCACCGCTCACTGATTCCAGATGTCCGTGTCGTATGATTTAACAATTAACAGATAATGGACAGATAACATAGTGTTTGGATCGGACGAGGGTTGAAAAACACAAACAGAAGAAAACGATACAAAAAATTGCACAAATTGACCATAATCACGTAATCACGTTCGTGGTGTCCATGCGAAGGAAAATAGCGGTTCCGTCCAATGGCAAAGCTCCATCACACACCAAGGGAAAAGTATTGCTCGATTACACCGACTGGAGTTATAAAAATAAATCACTACCCTTTAAAAAAAACTACCATGCGACAGGCAGGTGATGAATATTTCATTCTAAAATGTTTACACCTAAACAACACCGTAACGACACGTGTTTTTTTGTAATAAAGCTCTTATTTGCTATTAAAAGGAAGTCTCCAGTAATTAAAAAAAAGCCATTTTAAAAAGACATCGACAGTGTGAAGGTTTTAAAGTAAATACACCACCAGCATCTCGTAGAGGACTCACCCTCCCTGCACTACATTAAGTCTAGTGACGGCAGGATGGTGGCACTTGGTTTTGAAATGCTGAGTGTGTACTTCTGCCATTATCATTCTTCTAACATTCGCGGTCACGTGCTTGATTCGGTTTTTGCGCGTTCTTCTCCGCGGTGAAGAAGCAGTACTTGCGCTTGATGTTTTGCCGATGGCATTCAAGCGTTGCCATACCCGTTCCCCCGTCTGTGTGGCGCACTAGCATGACCTTGTTTGGTGTTAAATTTTTTTTCATAGTCTTTTCTTATCCTATATTCCTATCCGGCCAAAAGTTTTTTTTTTGCTGTTGCAAGTTTGAATTTTATAAGCTTGAGATGAACGTGAGATGGTTGTTTGTTGAAAGCTTCGGCAGAACTAGGCATAATTCCACCTCCCCAGCAAGTGTGCCAGCAGCAAATTAACTACACACGATCAACAAATAAACATCGCAGGTGACGCAAATAGTGGAGCAAAAGTAAGCAAATGAAAAAAAATCGAGTTTTTTTGTTGTTGCGAATTTTAAAGCTTTACGTAACTGTGAATAAACGAAGCAATGAACGTCAATGCTTCATAAAATCTTGCTTCCGGCACACTCAACGTCCACGACAGACGCTCATAATCGGCTTGTTAGCAGATTGAACCGCTTGTCTATTTCCACTTTCCCTGAGAACCACTCACAGCCGGTGGTATTCTATCGATCGTTGGTGTATTTACTTTAACAATCAGCTCAATCCAGTTTGATTTCGTGTGTACGTGCGCATTTACGCGACAAGCAGCTGCACGACTCACGGATGAGAGAATTCCTAAGACGGATTAAGTACGAAGTACGTTAAAATTTATGCTGAATGCCTTTTTCCATTCACCTGTTGATTGTACCTGTATCTCGTTATTGGTTCTAGCAGTTCTGAAAATCGTGTACTATTGATGGCCACGGTAACCCCCTCAGTAATGCACGTGCGGAGTGTTTCTTTTTGTTCTACTTCCTCCACGCGAAGAATGCATAACTTTTGCATCGTGCACTTGCGCGAGTATCACCTTGCAGTTGTCTTGTTCTGTTGTTGGTACATTTTGAAGGAAGCAATTGTGTGGCAAATTGCAAATGCAGCGGTAGAACTTGACGACCTCAATAAACTGGTGCAACAAGAACCAATAAGAAATAAAGCCGCAAGTTCAAAGATTCGGTGAATGTAACAGAAGAAGTCTATTTTTAACCATTAGCCTTCAGTTTACATGTTGTCTGGATTGGATACTTTTTCTTATATATCTGGATACACATTTGGACGAGAATGGAAGTACTGGTTGTGGAATTGCTTCTAGAATGTCCGGAAGCTCTCTCGTTTGACCAGTTACATACGAGGAAATATGTAGAGCACACAGCTCATGCAAACGGACTCCATGTCGCGACAGTGATAGTATAGTTTGGTGGTGCTAGTACCTTTCTTTTCACAAGTAATAGCCCTATGTCGATAAACACCGACACAGGCCGGGTGTATGCCTCTGACTTGAACTTTCGCATCCACTGTTTTTGTGTTCAGTGCTGCAGCAGTTCAAACGAAAGGCACCTCCACCATGGGGTGCTTCTTTGGCCGCATACGGAGGTACGGTATCACGCTTAACCTCAACGTGCGGAGGAGAGCGAATTAAATCGACCTGAATTAACACCGCGTTCCTTCCATTATTCATTTGACGCTCTTGTAACCGAACGGTGCGGTCAATCCGCCTCGATACGGTACCCATTCGGTTCGATAACTTCGCCGTGTTTGCAGGTTTTGCAAGTCCTGCGGAAATCCAAACCTACGCAAATGGCAGTTCAGGTTGAGGTGGTTCAATTATCGAACATACCACCGGGCAACAACGACACCACTGCTATGCACGTAATACGCGGATAGTTTTTTTTTGTGCCCGAAAACTCCCAAAGAACTCGCAGGCCAAGAAGCACAACAAACGAGTGAAAAAATCGATGAATCAAATTGACGTAAGCCTGCAGGTGTTCTTTCGTTCCTGCAATGGACCGTGTTCTTTTTGTGGTTAGTCTACCCCACAGGTTCGACCTTCGGTTTTGCTTTTCCTTCCGCTTGCTCGTTTGCTCCATCAATTGGGTGTTCCACCCCATAGACCGTGTGCGCATCCTTCACACACTTCCGAAGGACTCGAAACAAAGCATCTTCATTCGCTATACGCGTTCTACTCGTGCTCTTACGTTCTGCTGCACTCTTCAAGCACACAAAACGAACAGTCCATCTCGCTCGTCTACTACAAACTGCATGTAAACGCTGGTGTGCAGGATTACAACCAAAGTTGGCTGCGAGTTACATAATCTGCAAGGACTGGCGGTATTCAAATCCTTATCGTATATGACTCATTCGGAACCTGTTCTTACCAGTAGTATGCAACGGTGTCGCCGAGCCCATTCTTTACATTTCGATCCAGCAAATTGTAGCAAATGTTCGTTGAGGCACCCTCCATCCACTTGACGAAGATGGGTCCCTTGGAGATGTCGAAGTTGTACGAGAAAAAGTTCTTCGGATCGTACGGCGTTTCCCAGTGAAATTGTTTGGCCACATTCGACCAAAACTGGGCCGGATTTTCCAACGACTGCTGGTAAAACTCCTGGTACTGCTGCATACTGTTGATGTACGCCTTGCTGGCGACATCCGAATGTGGATTGAAAACCTTTTCCGGTTCCGATGGCATGGTTACGGGTAATGTAGGGTCACTGGTTCAACTTCGAAAAACACAAACACTCGATGCGTTCACCACTATTCTAGTGAAGGTACGTTACGATTGCTGAAGCACACTGGATAAGGTATATAAGCTGCCCGAGGTATCTTTGGAGGTGTCCTCACCTACGGGAACGGAACGGACTGACTTGACACCTTGACAGTTTCGGGTTTCGTTTCACACAGACGACTGACCGCGTTGTTGCAAAAATTCGTTCCTCACGCAGAGAGAATTTTCCACTTTTCCACTCACACTCAAACTCATCGAAGTAGACCGTTTTGTTATGCACACGAACACACGCGCCAAACACGAAGCGAAGAGGCAAGGTGAGAAAGGTTCACAATACACCAGCCGCTATGGTCACACGTTGTTTTCGGTCGGTACAGAGCGCATATGATTTCTGTCACTGTTGAGGGGTTAGTAGCTTTTTGTTGTTGTTTTTGTCTCACTCCATACTCTCGCTCTCACGAAAATGGTGCATAATTTTCACCCCAAAAAAAGACGTCGAGAGACAGAGAGCAACAATTTCACTAAGCCTACTGTGGGACTAATTTTCACGTTTCTGGTATCACAATCTATTTTTTGTATATTTTCCTTTTTTTCGCGTTTGTTTGGAAGGATCAAAACACTACGCGCACACGATGCTACGTACCGGCAGCTTCCACGAAGCGAACGGTTTGAGCTGCTTACAATGAATGAGCGTTACCATGCGGCACACTGAGAGCGTTATACGGAAATCGCGTACACCGTGGTAACGCATACACTTGCAGCACCACATCGCATGTTCACATTGCGTGCGTTCGTTCTAGGGAGAAAAGGTTTGCGATGGTATTGTCGCGCTCTTTCGCATGCGCTTTATCTAAACGCTCTCTAACGCATCGCCCATCCCTTTTTCGCCCGTACGCGGGTGTGCGCGTTGTTTTGTTTATCGTTTGGCACGCTGTCTTGTCCTTTGCGTATAGGTTGAATCGGTTTGGCTATTTGCTATTCGTATGGAACGAGATTTGTTTTTTTTGACAGCAAGGAAGGAGGCTGTAGTAAATCAGATCCGACGTACTTTTCTCGCGCAGCAAAACCTTTCAACGATGCAACAGGTTCCACTTTGGTCGATCATTAGAATGCTTGTGAAGTGCGTAATTAAGGGTCATTATTGCGTCTTCGATAGAAAATTCTCGTGCAATATTGTAATCGTGGTTCGATTGTGTGCCTCATTCACCGAAAGCAATCGCACTAGAGATAACACCATTCGTGGCATATCTTTTTTGTTTCCTTCCTGTCTTTCATTGTCATTGTTACCATCTGGCTTTCCCTTCGCCACATTACTCAGGCTTACTGGCGTGTGTGTTTCGCAGGTGAGTCGACCTCTGAGGGCAACGGCCAACATATACGCAAACGCAAGCACTTTGTCAGCGGACTGGATTTCGTCAAAATTCGGTCAAGTTGCATAGTGCCATCGGTGTTACCGGCGCAACTCGGCAGAGCTGATTTTTTTTACTATTACTCGCAACACAATTTCGCCAACATGTAGGAAGTGGGGCGTAGAATTAATCATGAAATAACGTTTAGTAATGAGCTGGCGGTACGTAGCATACACACCCTGATCGAGGGTCGTCTAATTGCTACACATCTGCTTTGTCCAGTTGATATCACACACAAGCTGTCCCATTTTAGGTGCTTTTTCGAAAAGAAAAGTGAACCGATGCGGTTCGGTACACTGATAAGCGACGTATATTTATCGATGATGCATCATTTCGACAGTCAGTTTTACAGGAAACCTTCTTTGTGACCTTTGGAACGTCTGTTGACTAATTGAGTTCGTTTCAAAGTTGACAGTGCAAGCTACCTTGGGTGATAAATATTTGCAGACAAAATTGAGAAGATTATTTAAAATTATTCTGATGTGACCTAAAGTCAATAAATGAAGTTATTTAATGTTCTTATTGTAACGAAAAAGTTGTAAAAAATATGAATTGTAAGGAAATGTATTTAAAAACTAAATAAATTTATTAGCTTACAATATTATTTTGTTACACTACTTTCGACTAAAAAATGCAACAGCAAAAACCAAGCATCATAATCAGTGCATTAGGTCACAACATACGATCACTTTATTTCCTCCCCATGCTCCTAGCATCGTGATCATGCTCGAAACAGAACACAAACCACGACCAGACACGCTCACACAAAAAAGAAGACAATTTAACGCAAAACGATCATCCATTCGCGACCATCTGATCATTGTTGAACCATCTTTTCTTTTCCCGCGTGCTTCTTCTGGCACCGCGTTGAGTGTGCATTGCGTGACCGCATCGTTCGATTGCGTTCCCAGCCAATGGGAGAGCTGGGCGTGCGCGCGTGTCTGGCCCCAGTTCCTGCAATCTTCCCACACCAGACGGACCGCAGCAAGCGACGATGACGTTGTGATGACGTCACGGACAAACAGTCCCCGCTGTGTTGCTCTGTCGGTTCGCAACGCACGGCTGACTGCAATGATCGCATGCCGCAAACATGTGCTATCAGCGAGCAATGCTTTGACGATGGTGGTGTCGAATGACAAGCGAACCTTTTTTTTGTTGCGCTAATCTTTTGGAGGTCAACGCGCGTTGATTCCGGAATGCCGATTGTGATGTATAATCAAGGCAAGGAGAAGATGCAGGTCGGAGACGGGATTCCAGGGGCAAGGTGCAATACAATTGCAAAACAGCAGGCCGATGCCGGCTGATCTGTGATGTGTGTGAGAGGTGTGTCCTTTGCGTGCACTACGATGCTGACCTGAGCCAAAGTCATGCTGCCTTGGACTGTGTCAGGGTGTCATGTTGCCGACTGGAATAATTCCAACATTTACCCATACAGGCAGAAACAGGTGTAGCGCCATTGACAGTGGAGGAAATGATATTAAAAAACAGAATGTTTATATTGAATATTGATTCGATTCCATACGTTCTACAGCTGTATATGCTGCCCCGATCTACATTTGACCTTGCTTTTTTTGTGTGGTGTACGATTTCATTATCACGTAAGGCAAGAACCCACTTTGTTGCTATGCCTACAATCGTAGATCATGATGCACGGAAATTCATTTCATTTAATTCACACAAAAAACGATCGTTTCCAAACACTGAACAATTGTTTAGCAGTATTACGAGACCTCGTTTGAAGAACAAAATTAAAAAAAAAAACACACAAGTAAAAGAGAGAGAGAGAGAGACAGATACACAACGAGCGAGAGACGTTCTATTGTTATGCGGTCTGCATATTTTTTTCTCATTTCGAACGAATCGGTTTTCGGTTTTCGCAGTAGTACTTTGTTCGTATCATTTATTGATTGATGGTAGATCCTTGTACTACTGTCTATGAGGGTGACGCTGACAGGATAACAGTTCAATAGATTAGTAGAAGAAAAGCAATTGCATACCTTTAGGCGTATACAGAAATTAGTGAGCTTAACTATCGCTAGAAGAGCATGCGCTAAAACCATGTATGCGCGTAGGGAAAAAATACAGTAGAACGTCGATTATTCGGGGTGCTCGGGACCGGACTGATGCCGGTTAATCGATTTCTTCGGATAATAGTCCCTTGAATATCAAGTTCATTTATATATCTAGATAAAGTGTATATAGTATCTATATACTATACTATAGTGATCCTTTTGATGCTAAAAATGACTCAGGATCAAGCAAATTATTATCAAATAACAATTAAAATTTAGAACGTAAATTAAAATCATTTCAAATATATCGTTTGGTGACGATGTTAATAATTATAACCAACCTGAAATCTGCCCAAGTAGAAATTGTCAAGCGAAATATAGGCCCGAGGGGGTGAGAAGGGTAAAAATTTGCTCGAATCGTGAGATGGAAGAAACTTTGCCGTAAGTAAGAGCAGGACGACGATAAAAGTCTATGATGGTGTTGGTGAACGTCAGCCATCCTATGGCGGCATTTTCAAAACAAAAACAAATCGTATGTCCTAACGAATATACGCTGAACGTATATTCATATTTCCTGCGTGTTTTGAGTGTTTTGTGGCTCCCATTTTGGTAAAAAAGTGTTTAATAATGTGTAATAAAAAATGTTTAGAGAAAAGTAGAGTGTTATTCTAACATGCTGAAGTNGACGCCAGCCGCAGATCGATAAAAAAGATCATGTGAATAGCAGCGATCCCGTTACAACCATGGACCATGCCTGAAACCTCGGTGAGTAAAGAAATTTTCTCTAATTAAAAAATATATGTTCTCTTCCTATCTCATTCGCAGACGCAAATCTAAAAATAGATCCGGATATCTACAACAGTCGCGCTGTTGTAAGGAATTAGAAGCAAGCAAGGATCACACACATAACATCTTTTTTTCGCCTACGCTAAGGCCGACTGACAAGTTGGTGTAAATGTGTTCGTGTCGCCATGGTTTCTCTTGTGTGCGTGTCATCCGACCTCCGGATAAGCTGCCGATCCGCAAAGTCCATTGAAAAAAGCCAAAAAACTGCTCGATATTTCTACTTGGGTGTACAAATGTTGTTCACCACGGTTGAACAGCTTTAAATTTTCGGCGCACGGTTAATCCGCCCCCGGATAATCCACGTTCTACTGTAATTAATTAAAGTAAGTTTTCCAGTGGTAACTGAACCAACCAATCTCATTCCTAGTCCAACTTGTATTTCGAACAGGCTCAACAAACGAACCGCCGCAAAGTATGCAATTTGGATGACAAAGTTACACTGCAAATCGAATCGATCGTCAAAACATGGGTACTAGATATTAGAGCGTGTGCCTGTGTGTGTTCAACCACTGTAAAAATAGTTAACCATCGCTAGAAGCGAAACAGCAGTTATTTAACGTATAGGTAGTTCACTTGTCCAGCTCTACTTGGGTAGTCTTTAACTTCTACGGGAAAAGGGTCAATCGAGTTACCTTACACAACTTCATTTACCTAATAGCGGAACAATTTTGAGTAGACAACACAATTAGAATTAGCTTCATATGTATATCGCCTAGATAATAATAATAACACCCACCCTTTACCCATACCATAGGTGGGTAATAATAATAACCGAGAAATGACGGCTCCATTGTTACTGCTTACTACTACGACGGGGTCAGTCAGTCAGAGTACTGGTTTATACACTAACAACGGCGGCTCGCATTGATATTCATAAAATTGCCACATCAAAAAATTACCGAGAAGTTAAATTATCGACTATCTTTTTTTTGTTAATTAAGTTTTTGAAAATATTTAGCATTTATTTCAGATGTTTTTGTTTTCTGATGCGTATGTTTAATTGTATGAGATTTACATACTCTCTTCTTGCCTTAACGGCCTGACAGGTAAAGCTGACCATTTCTGGCTTACTAGAATTGTTTTACCGCGTAGCCGGATAGTCAGTCCCTCGCTACGGAGGACGGTTCGGATGGGTTTTGATCCCCGGCCCTGCCGTGTGGACCGGTGCCTTTTATCACACCACCGGACCACCAAGGCCATTTATTTACTAAGTAAAGTGAATTGGACAATTGGAAAATTAACCATAATTCTATTGTGGGACACATGGGCATTCTAATCAAACATGCGCAAAGAGTTGTTGATGATCGATGATTAATAAAAGTTTTTATTCGTTTTCTAAAATGAAATCTAAAGCTAAAATAGCTAAATTTTCATCCGAACCGTCCTCCCGCAGCAAGGACAGACTATCTGCCTACGTGATAAAAATAAGCCTTGATACAGCCTGCCCGTTCTTAAGAAGCAAAAATAAATATAATAAATAAATGAATAACATTGTTAAATATTTAATCAATATCAACGAAGATCGAACATCTTCCACCGTTAATAGAATTTCCTTAAATCGTATCACTGTATTGAAACATAATTTTACACGCAAAGTCTGCCCGGACAACAAAGTAATTTTATCTTCGCGCAACAACTGGTAATGAAATATGTGCAACAATGTAATATATATACATTTTTTACAAACGAATAATTTTTACAAATGCTTCAAACCGGTGGTCGTAAGCAGGTATGCAATTTCAACAAACGTCTACCAGAAGGAGTAAATGTTTTGCTGCTAGGTACGTGATGATTAACAGCCTACTGCCAACAGGTAATCATCGCGCATGCTGACCACCCATATAAAAGGGAGGATCAAATCTACATCAGCACCATTAGTAAGAAAACGGAGTTTTAAATAAAATATTTTATTCAAAGGAATATTCAAAGAAGGAAAAAGAATGAAATTCTTTTCGTACATCGCTATCATTGTGGTGGTCTTCGCTCATATGATATTAGGTGAGAAATAGCGATTGATAAGCAATGTGTTGAAATCTTTTTCTTTTGTGTTAAATAACTTAACATCAAAAAAACATATTCTTCATCTTGCACAGGTTTTCAAAACTATGGACAGGGAAGTCAAACGGCGGAGAAAGAGTTCTGCCTAGCGGAACCATGCGAAACACTAACGAAGGAACCGGCGAGTTCCAGTTTGAAGAGCGAATCGAACATCCCGAAGTGTGAATGTGGAGAAGATCATTCGTGAACATTTGCAAACCACTAATAAAGAACTTGTGTCACTCTGAAAACAATGCCTCGAATTGTTACTATTTTTAAATTAATTATAAACATAATGTGTTTGTGCATTTTGCACGTTTTATCGATTGTCCACTGCACTGATTGTGGTAGAATGCACAATTATGCCACCGGTATTCAATCTCATTAAAACCGTATCCAGTATATAAGCAAATGGTATAACATAAGTATCAAAAATTTTGCCTCTAGGTTGAATTTGAGGTACGCAAACTACGCAATGAAGTTTTTACTAGTGTTGATCGTTGTGTTTGCACTGGCTGTACATGATGCGTCAGGTAAATGAATAAAGTCTAGG
Organism: Anopheles longipalpis; assembly: GCA_016170015.1. Taxonomy (NCBI): domain Eukaryota; kingdom Metazoa; phylum Arthropoda; class Insecta; order Diptera; family Culicidae; genus Anopheles; species Anopheles longipalpis. The sequence goes on along the minus strand of CM028106.1, from coordinate 38,992,922 downwards.
ATAAATGTTCCACTTGGCTTAAAGTTTTGTGTTTTACATAAAAGGATCACCTACCGATCACGATGGATCGTGCCGCAATAAATGCGTTGTATGTGAAACAAGCTGCAAAACCGTGGATTGTGGTGAAGCGTTGGGCTGCTGCTGCCAGATGAAACACCACAATGAGCATCAATGTCCCAAAGGATTTACCTGGAATGGTGCTAAATGTATGCAGGATTATTCGAGCCAAATTAGTGTGAAACCACCTTGCTGTTGCGTTTGCTAAAGGAGCAAACAAATTTACTCAATAAATTTCACTATTCTATTAACAGAAGCTGCACGAGATGCGCGGACCAAATTTCATAATCGAAAATATAGATGAACAACAAAATCCAATAAAATCCCATAAATGAAAATCACCTGGTGTAGGTATCTTCTTTGTGTAAATCATTATAAATTCGTATAAATTAATGGTCTAGCCTAGTTAACGGCAAAACAATGTCTTTCAAATTGTTTAACAATTTGTGTTCACACGTGCCAGTACGGATAACCACACGAAAAACTCGTGCCACAAATAATAGCATACAAAAAATAGCTCAGGCTGCTTGTTTACACTTAAATACGAATGCATCATAACATTAGTATTGTCTTTGAAGAAAAACGTATAAATAAATCCTTTCGTATTTTTTATACCTTTCCCATTGGCGGATCTAGCTTCTCGAATGCCCTAAGCGGAATGGTAAATGGGGCCCCAAAGCTAAAGATGATCGCACTGTCGGTAAACTGAAATCAATCGGAGGAAGTCAAATTTTGAAAATACTGACTGGGCGGTGAACTGATTTGAACTGAACCCACTATTTAAACGAAATTTCTTTCAAATATTACTTTGTGAAAAACACCAAGATGTTCAATGCAATAAGTATCGCTATAGATCATTTATAGATCATCACCATTATTTACAATTTTCATACCTTCAGCAATAATTTCCAGGATTTATGTATACAAATCAGATACTTCACTAAAATGTACCACGATACAATAAAAATACAACAATGATTTATGTTTAAAGTCATTTCGGTTGTCGTGAGGTTTATTGCATTGATCTAATTTCCGCTTCTTGCAAACGAAACACTTTATCCGCTCTGCTCACAGCTAGCAGATCAGTACCGGGTGACCAGCTGTCGGATACAGGCACAATCTGGAACACAATGTCCTCCCTCCTGTTTGTAGCCCATCGGACAACACCTCTTCTCACAGGTGTTACATGTCACTGGCTCGACATATCCTACCCGATAGTGCACTGGCAATGGGCTCATACAACTCGAACACGANAGACTCTAATGATTCTATTGAGTCCATCACTGAGCAATTCGGTAGGATTGTCAATACTGCTCTCCCTTTATGTTGTCCACCCTCCTTCACCCCCCCGTCTCCACCTTGGGCCGATTCCATCCTTCGAGCTCTCCGAACACCAGTGGCACAAAACGCTTGAAAATCAAATTTTCGACTCATATATCGACTCAGTTTCGGCGGGTCGAAAATTTTGACAACTCCATACATGGTGAGTCGAAACTGCTGCCGGTTAGCAGTCCTGTTTCGACTCACCTTTTTGATCTTTTTCACCATGGTGCTTTTCATAGGCTTTCGGAATCTGTGCCGTGCGCCAGTAAAACGCACCGGACTTTCGTTGTCCTTCTAGTTCACGGCTCTTCCTGCGGCCAGATGAAGTTGATCGTGTAGTGCTCATTTTACCGCAACTCTTTTAAATGAAACTTTACAGCTAAGCTCTTCCACTTTCGCTTTGCTTTGTTGACATGAACGCTCACCATAACACCGCGGTAATGTCACAGCTGTGGTGAAAAAACTTCGTTTGATACATTAATTCACCATAGAGTTGAGTCGAAAATTTGAATTTGTGCCACTGGTGATATTAATCAAAATAGATGAGACTGAGAATTATTAAAGGAGGAGACGCAGAGAACGATTCGGAACACACATACCGATCGCGTTGAGCAATGTCGGCGCTTTACTGTAATTGAGCAAGAGGGAGGTTGCAAAAACGGATTGGTCATGATAGCTTCGATCTTTGAGGCAGTCAATACCAAGGATCTTAATTAAAACTGAATGCTGGATACATGCTGAATCGGAATATCACTAAAACTGGTAATTTTCCATTCATTAGAACATATCCTCAATTGAATTGATCAATAGAAAAACATTTAAATAAATTTAAAAGGCTTTTCGAACTGAAAATTAAACATCTTTTCGTGAGAAGAGACAATTAAATATTTCTCGATAAAAAAAGAATCGTGCAAATAGACATAAAATAATGATATAATGAAAGATACAACGATCATGGTTAGGTTTGTTGTAATTATCATTTATTATATTTCGAGTATTTCATGAAACTCCACAGCACTTTATACACGCTTTGCTCATAACTAGCAGATCAGTACCGGGTGACCAGCTGTCGGATACAGGCACAATCTGGAACACAGTGACCTCCCTCCTGCTTGTAGCCCATCGGACAACACCTCTTCTCACAGGTGTTACATGTCACTGGCTCGACATATCCTACCCGATAGTGCACTGGCAATGGGCTCATACAACCCGAACACGATGTAGTCAATGGATAACAGCTTCCTGCAAATCAAAGAAGGACGAAAGATCGTTAGAATATTTTTCCATTTCATCTTTCGACTGTTTTACACTAACCCTCGGCAAGCTGAGCTACGGCCACCACCAACAGAAAAGCGGCTAAGAAGTATTTCATGATTGGTGTTATTGCGTTGGGATGTCTGACTTCTATGAAACTATAACTGAAGGTGTGTCTGGTTGAATAACGAATGCATGATGGCTTAAGCTTTTATACAGTGCGTTCTTTGTTCGATCATCGGTCACATGCGCACGAGTTGAAGACACGTTCCCATGGGTTGAGTGTTTATCCGAAGAACGGCCCGTGACTTCCGATAGAAGTCAACAACCATTGCATAACTCTGGATTGGATCGTCCAGACATACGCGTGGCCTCATGTCAAGTCATAGTAGTCGATCGCGTGTTGCTACATGGATGTACATTGTTGCCATTTGGTTCGGATTTCATAAAACATCCATTCCGTTTGGGGTTTTTAGCTGAAAATGAAAAACAAAAGGAAGGAAAGTCGCTATTGTAAAGTCTAAGCATGAAACATTTTTATGCCGGCTGCAGAGCCGTGGGTCCGGAGCCGGCTCCAAATTTTTTCGGAGCCGGCCGGAGCCGGATCCGGTTCCGGAGCAGTTTTTCCCATCACTAATTCAAATATTTTATAGCTTGTAAATACCTTATTTAAATCAACCTCTAATTACGAGCACGAACTTTAAAATGGGTTATTGAGAAACAGAGTGGTAACCAATTCAGTGTCAGCCAGCGAAGCAAGTGGATGTAAAATAAAATGTGACCTAAGATCTATTGAGAACTCAAATGCTATATAAGGCGGAAACGATGAACATGGGGTCAATCATGGGTTCTAGTAAGAATTACATTTTCCATTTTTACATTTTCCAAAAAGAAGTACTTCTTGAACTTTCTGTGCGTCGTCGTGGGTGCCACAGATCGTGATTGCCACACACAGTGTGATGCACTATGTCGAAAAGAAGGTCTATCATGATGATTGTTATACTCGTATGACCACTACGGTCAAGCCTAGCCCACACTTAAGTCTGTGTGCTACTGAGAAATTTGTCAATATTCGTTAGAACTTATCCGATTAAATGAATTATTTAATCTGAAAAACGCAGGGGGCCGGTGGTGAATGTGATAAACGGAACCAGTCCACACGGCAGGACCGGGTTCAAATCCTATCCGGAACGTTCCCCCGTAACAAGGACTGACTATCCGGCTACGTGGTAAAACAAGCTTTTGCTATTTCTCAATTTAGTTTCTTGGTGGTTTCTTGTAAAGGAGCTAATTGACCCAGGGTGGCTGCATTCAATTCTGAACGAAAATGACCATTGTATCATCCATCTATTTTTCATGTTATAATCTATGCTTCATGCAATAATTATGGAAATAAATGTATTGAATAAAAATAAGTGTTCAGTTCCCACAGATATACTTGAAACACTACATGACGTAAGCTAATATTTGTTCCGATTCTACTCAGATCCCGTAGAAATGGTAATACGTCTAATATGATCTACATCTAGTTGAATAAATTCTAAATTAAAGAAAATGTAAGTCATCATGATCCTATTGCCTGTTAAATCAGCAGTTGATCAACGACGACTACCTTATTCGCCAAAGTTCGATTCCAAAATTCGATCGCCAAAGTTCTCCCATTCTTAAGACCATCAGTGTTACCGATTGATTGTTATCGAAACCTTTGGAAAGTTGGTACTTGCGGCCGATTTGTCTTTTGACTGACACGACGATGTTTGTCTGTCCCCCACGCTCCATTCTGAAGATTATCAATAAATACAGTATAAATTGAGTTGGTATACATGTTTCTGTTTATTTATTTACATCGCACAATTCTCAATGGTAGGCGTCACGTGCTCTGTACAGCTGTGTGTAGACAGCAGGTCTGCATTTCAAGCATTCGCAGTTATTATATCCGTGGTGTAATCCTGCGTACGGGTAAGGATAAGCATTGTGATGCAACTCTTCTAGATAGCCCTCTGGATTCCTCTCGGTGAAGTAGAAACTCTTTCCACACGAAGAGTAAGATACTGAGCGATGGAAGAACAACAATTATTAGTCGATGAACGAAGCTTATGTGTCTAGTCGCTTACCACAATGGATCTGCGCAACGCAGGCAAGGAACAGAGCTAATACGACAATCGTCTTCATGTTGAGATCTGCAGTTCGGTCAGTTTGGCGTTTGGTGATGGTTTATCGAGCGTTGGATGCTGTGAACTGATCCTCGTTGTTGCTGTTGGATGTATTTATACGAAGCTTCATGAAGAATCTCTTGATTCCTTAATGAGAATTAAAGCCCTAGAATTGTAGGCTCGTGTTCGAGAGCGTCACGTTTAAACGATAAGCGTAGGCCCATTAGTAAGTGTAGAATTGTGCCTTTGCAATGTTGTCACATCATCATTTCTGGCCTGCTCATGGTCGAGCACGTCGCGAAGACATGACCTGGACGCCAATCCGTTTCCAGGAAACTCGGTCCAGAGCAGCATTCCGCCATCCACGCCTGCATCCGATCTCCGACAGGTTCGACGCCACGTGATCCATCCAACGAGCTCCCTGTGCTCCTCTACGTCTCGTCCCGAACGGGTCGCTCACGACCCATCACGTACCCCAGGCATCGCTTTTACAACCATCAGGATATTTGCAGCGCCAAACAGCTCTGCTAGCTAGTAGTTCATTCTCCTGCTCCAGATGCCCTGCTCGTACATACTGCCATACTGCCAAAGATGGTCCTTAGCACCCGCCGTTCGGAAATGGCGAGTACATTGACGTCCTGCGTTAACATAGTCCAGCACTCATACCCGTAGAGGACTACCGGACGTATCAGTGTGCGATATATCGTGGATTTTATGTGTTGCTGGAGTCTTCTGGATTGCGAGTGGATCGAGTTTGTGGAGCCCGTAGTAGGCGCGATTTACCTGAGCAATGCACCTTCGGATTGTGCTGCTTATGTTGTTGTCCGAAGTTAAGATCGTACAAAGGTAGCAAAACTTCCTCTACAACCTCGAGATCGTCGCCGTTAACTGATGCTCTGCTTCCGAGTCGGGCGCTATCACGGTCAGAGCCTCTCACAAGCAGGTACTTTGTCTTCGTCGCATTGATCCTGAATCCAACCCTATGAGGATGTCTGTGCGATGATGACGATGTCACCTGCGAAGCTGCGAAATTTGAGAGAACGGCTGAAAATCGTGCCCCGGATGTCGAAGACCGCGCTTCGCATGACACCTTCCAGAACGAACGGCACTTTTGTAGGATCTGCCGTGGAGTAAAGATTTGGTCGGTGGTCGATTTCCGTCCAACAAATCCAGCTTGGCAGCTTCCGAAGAAATCTGTGGCAAGGGGCACTAGTCTGCAGAAGAGTATTCGGCACAGGATCTTGTAGGCAGCATTCAGGACTGTGATGGCTCGGAAGTTAGCACAGTCCAGCCTGTCGCCCTTTTTGTACACTGGGTGTATGATTCCCAGCTTCCACTCGTCCGGTAGTTTTTCCTGGTCCCAAATCCTTACGATATGACGATTCATAATGACGGCCAACCTCTCCGGGCATATATTGAACAGTTCTGCCACCAGACCATCACTGCTAGTTGCATTTCAGCTGTTTGATGGACTTCGTCTAAGGATCGTGGGGGCACTTTTAATGTTGCAGGAATCATGAAAATGTGTTAAAAAACTGCTGGAATTGGAAACTCGTTGAGTATGTTTTTTTCAATTCAGTTCAACACGATGCAAAAGAGTTTCTCTTGATTGAAGATGTTACAATTCCCGTTTTTTTTGCACACACGCAACAGTAAATTTCGTAACATTGTTATAATACAATACTTTTATCATTTTAATAATACAATATCATACATCTATCTAACACCGTTTAGTTGCGCTCATTTATGTCCTTTGTGAGTTTAAGTTGTTCATAAGAAAGTTTTTTCCAAACAGCATGTGAAACACATAATTGGATACTTCTCCTAAAATTTCTTGAGATTTAGTCTTATTTTCTGTCTATTTTTACTGAATTCTTGAAAGTCAGAACTGCTTAAGGGTAAAATAACACGACTGGTATTTGGTATCAATCTTCCAGTGTGGATAACAGTGAAGAAGAGAGAACCGAAAAAACCCAAAATTTTACTCTTGGTACATTCGTTTCTTGAATAGCATTAATTTCAGTTCTTCATGCTAGGTTAGATTTTTTAGATCTATTTTATACATCTAGCTATGTACCAGCACCAGTTAAATAACTTAAATTTAGGTTTGGTTTACGGTTTGGACTTCACGAGGGCATTGCTACAAAAGTACTACAATATTTAAGAAACTAAATTCTTACATTCTAACATCTAAACTAAAATTTCATGTTAGACCATGTTAAGGGTTTACTATCTTTTTAGTATGTCATTCTATTAATAGGTTTATGGTTTATATATCATCACCCAGTAATTTATTAAAAAATAATAACTCTGCGGGTATGTATGCTCATAAACCATGATCAAATAATACATTTCATTCGCATTCATATCAAGAGTAAAATGTGGTCTCTGACTCATAGGACTTGACTATCTAGCTACGATTAAAATAATTCAATCATATCTGAGCCAAGAAGGAAGAACAATGCTGTTTGTCTTATTGGTATTTCACCTTCATGTGGTGGGGGCCTGACTGTCTGGCTTTTCTTGGCTGTATTCATAAGTAGTTGAACATCCAGCTTTACATACATTGCGAGCGCCTTGGATAAAGTAAAATAGTAAAATGAAAGACATTAAGCGAAGAAAAAGAACTTCATGTTACAAATTTGAAACCATAAAAAATAAAACAATATAAAACAAAATAATCGTATAAAATAGTTTGTTATAAGTTCCACTTTATTCATAATTTCGTAACATTCGTATCTTGCGTCTCTTAGTCGCGTGTTTTAATGATTACATTCGCACGGTCCATGTTGTCTGTACGGGCATGGGTACAGCTCGCTGCTCTTCTTGGTCTTGCAACTCTGACAACCGTGGCAAGTCTTGCACGGAACGTGAGGCAGATAATGGGGGCGAACGTGGTGCGATACCAAACTCGGGCAGCCACAATGATGGCTCAGGTAGTTGTTCTCATAACCCAACAAATCATGACCGGCTACATGATGAGGAAGATAGCCTGTAACTGCAAAACGAAAGACTCCTTTGATTGACCTTTTGTATCGGGAGAGGAATCAACTTACATGAATATGCCTGAGTGGCACAAACGACGAGGAAAACCAACGTTGCTAGTGACTTCATGTTAGTTATGGCTTAGTGAGAGTCCTTGCGAGGCTATCCACTGTACGAGAGCAGAAGATGTTGAATGGTGCCTGATGTAGAGCGGGAATTGGCTTTTATACATCAACAGTATTGTCAACAGCCTCTCAGTGGTAATGAAACACGTTTCAGTGATAAAGCTGGTTGCCGTGCGTACTACGAAAAAACCCGAAACACCTGTCTGTGCACGTGTGAACAGCGGAAAAGCCAGAGCAGTAGGAGATCAAGCAAAAGAATACAAACGTCTATTCTATCTGCCAACGAATGAAGTATCTATTTGTTTTAGATGAAATAGCTAGGCTAAGCATCTTAACATATCTGCTGTATATCTAAATAATCAATTACTAGCATATCAGGCTCTTAACTACATCCTTATCAAAAAAACAAGCTCAAAGCAAAACCAACATAGTACAAAGACAATAATACACAAAAAGCCATCACAAACCCATCACAAACTCATAATACGCCTAAGAACAACAGGATCAACAATATCCACATACAGGATCGCATACAGAATTCAAAACATTAGTAGAATCTTTCTAGAACGTCGTGTCGTTTAATTATGATGAAGCCGTAATACAAAGGACCAGTTTAAATGATTTTCAATCCTTCAAATCACCTTTTATTATTCTTCAACTTCTTTCTTTTAGTAGCACGAAGGCTTACGGGTGGTATAGTTGCATTCTTCAGCACAGAAATATCCATTCCAGAAGTATCCATGAGGGCATTGCTCCTCCTCATATGTATGATCACAGCTAGGTTTGGCCGTAGTGGTCACATAACAATCATAGTCCACCACACAACTTGATTTACAGGTCGTTGTTCTTGTGCAACACTTCTTGCACGAGGGAACTTCGCAATACTCATGGTGTACCTCCTCTTCGACGTAATGCTCACAGCTAGGTTTGGCCGTAGTGGTCACATAACAATCATCATGATGGACCTCCTCTTCGTCATAGTGCACCACACAACTTGATTTACAGGTCGTTGTCCTTGTGGAACACTTCTTGCACGAGGGAACTTCGCAATACTCATGGTGGACCTCCTCTTCGACGTAATGCTCACAACTAGGCTTGACCGTAGTGGTCACATAACAATCATCATGATGGACCTCCTCTTCGACGTAATGCTCTGTGCAAGTTGGTTCGTGGGTCATCGACGTACACTTTTTGTATGAAGGAACTCCACGTTTTGCAGTAAACGACCCAAGACAAACTGAAAGAAATACATGACTTCGATTATCGTTGAATTTATTAAACGCAGTCTATCGCACAGTACCTGTGGCAAACGCGACGATGAACAGGATCCTCAAGATGTACTTCATCTTGAAAAATATAGAATGAGTTGCACTTCCGCGATTCTTACTGGAACCAATGATTGAAGCCATGTCCATCGCTTCCGCCTTATATAGCGGCTTCCCTTCCTGTTTTCCATGATTACTCCCAGAGATCCAACGGAAGAAAAAATCATAATGAAATGGCAACAATGTACATCCATGTAGCAACACGCGATCGACTACTATGACTTGACATGAGGCCACGCGTATGTCTGGCCGATCCAATCCAGAGTTATGCAATGGTTGTTGACTTCTATCGGAAGTCACGGGCCGTTCTTCGGATAAACACTCAACCCATGGGAACGTGTCTTCAACTCGTGCGCATGTGACCGATGATCGAACAAAGAACGCACTGTATAAAAGCTTAAGCCATCATGCATTCGTTATTCAACCAGACACACCTTCAGTTATAGTTTCATAGAAGTCAGACATCCCAACGCAATAACACCAATCATGAAATACTTCTTAGCCGCTTTTCTGTTGGTGGTGGCCGTAGCTCAGCTTGCCGAGGGTTAGTGTAAAACAGTCGAAAGATGAAATGGAAAAATATTCTAACGATCTTTCGTCCTTCTTTGATTTGCAGGAAGCTGTTATCCATTGACTACATCGTGTTCGGGTTGTATGAGCCCATTGCCAGTGCACTATCGGGTAGGATATGTCGAGCCAGTGACATGTAACACCTGTGAGAAGAGGTGTTGTCCGATGGGCTACAAGCAGGAGGGAGGTCACTGTGTTCCAGATTGTGCCTGTATCCGACAGCTGGTCACCCGGTACTGATCTGCTAGTTATGAGCAAAGCGTGTATAAAGTGCTGTGGAGTTTCATGAAATACTCGAAATATAATAAATGATAATTACAACAAACCTAACCATGATCGTTGTATCTTTCATTATATCATTATTTTATGTCTATTTGCACGATTCTTTTTTTATCGAGAAATATTTAATTGTCTCTTCTCACGAAAAGATGTTTAATTTTCAGTTCGAAAAGCCTTTTAAATTTATTTAAATGTTTTTCTATTGATCAATTCAATTGAGGATATGTTCTAATGAATGGAAAATTACCAGTTTTAGTGATATTCCGATTCAGCATGTATCCAGCATTCAGTTTTAATTAAGATCCTTGGTATTGACTGCCTCAAAGATCGAAGCTATCATGACCAATCCGTTTTTGCAACCTCCCTCTTGCTCAATTACAGTAAAGCGCCGACATTGCTCAACGCGATCGGTATGTGTGTTCCGAATCGTTCTCTGCGTCTCCTCCTTTAATAATTCTCAGTCTCATCTATTTTGATTAATATCACCAGTGGCACAAATTCAAATTTTCGACTCAACTCTATGGTGAATTAATGTATCAAACGAAGTTTTTTCACCACAGCTGTGACATTACCGCGGTGTTATGGTGAGCGTTCATGTCAACAAAGCAAAGCGAAAGTGGAAGAGCTTAGCTGTAAAGTTTCATTTAAAAGAGTTGCGGTAAAATGAGCACTACACGATCAACTTCATCTGGCCGCAGGAAGAGCCGTGAACTAGAAGGACAACGAAAGTCCGGTGCGTTTTACTGGCGCACGGCACAGATTCCGAAAGCCTATGAAAAGCACCATGGTGAAAAAGATCAAAAAGGTGAGTCGAAACAGGACTGCTAACCGGCAGCAGTTTCGACTCACCATGTATGGAGTTGTCAAAATTTTCGACCCGCCGAAACTGAGTCGATATATGAGTCGAAAATTTGATTTTCAAGCGTTTTGTGCCACTGGTGTTCGGAGAGCTCGAAGGATGGAATCGGCCCAAGGTGGAGACGGGGGGGTGAAGGAGGGTGGACAACATAAAGGGAGAGCAGTATTGACAATCCTACCGAATTGCTCAGTGATGGACTCAATAGAATCATTAGAGTCTNATCAGTAATGACGGGCAATCGTTTTAAGACAAACGCTCTTTCTGACGCATTGGCATCCATCGTAGTTGTAGCCCATTGGACAACACTTTTCGCATGAACAACGTTCGATGGGAGCAGTGTAATGTTCTCGATATTCTAGCACCGGCTTCAAACAGGTCCTACAGATTGTGGTCGACGGACAACAAGCTCCTGCGAAAGGACGAAAAGGACACCAGTTTTGACGTACACAGCAACTGCATTGGACGGCTTCCGTCTACTCACCTGACGAAAGCTGAGCTACGGCCACAACGAACAGAAGTGCTACTAAGAAGTGCTTCATGTTGAGCAGACGTGGGTTGTGAGTATAAAATGATAGTTGGTGCAAGATGACTGAATGATTGCCGATGGAAAAGATACAGCCTTTTATACGGCTGATTTCTTTGTTAAACCATTTGCTAAATATGTTTAGGTATCAGAAACGGATCAGACACAAATGTTTTCGTTCGACCGATTGCTGATTTTGGAAAATTCGCACAATGATGTGTCTCCCCTTTTGTATACCAGTAGATAGTGACTTTTTTGTAAACACGTAGATCCAGCGTCAGTTCGGCTATGGTGATTGTCCAGGTGTCATGTGTTGCGTAGATTGTAATTGTAATGAAGATAATTAATTAATTTAACATGCATTCACTGGCAGAAAGAAAGACAAACTCTGTCAGATCAAATTCTTTTTTACTTGTTAAAAACGGCCAGGTCGTATTAAGCAATAAAAATTCTTGATTTGTTAAATTTGCGTAGAAAGTCCTTCAAACAAGTTATTAGAGTAAATATTTCGCTGTTAGAATGAAGCAAAAGTTTATTATTCGAATAATGCCATTCGGAAAGAGTTTAACGCAATGGAAATACTGACTAACCAATGTACCCTCTTCCCGATAGTTTTTTAAGGCTAATTTGAGTGCGGTATTGCTTAAAGTAAAATTGTGAAATGTGAATTTAGCGCAGTAAATAAACTGAACAAAACTCAACTGAACTTACCTCCATCTATCGAGGGAAAAAATAATAAAGGTATTTTAGTTAAGTTGGTGTCAGCATCACCTACCTATCAACATGCAATAAGATAAAATTCACTTTTCAGCATGGTTTTGTCATGCTGATTCCATACATACATGTACGAAACACCAAACCAAGCGAAGTATCTAAATCACAACAAACATGCCTTAAATTTCTTCCATCCTTTGAAAAATATGCAAATACCTTATCTTAATGTATTTTATCGAACACGTTCATAGTATTTAGTGTGAATATATACTTTTTTGCGAGCTATTTAAGAAATTTGCATTATTTTGCAACAAACTATCTAGAATAATACGTGAATACATGTTTTTGTAACTCGTATAGTGGTGGGTCTTTTTTTGTAAACAGTCAATCGCGGCGCTAGTTCTTGCAAGGTCAGCACTGGCACGTGTATTCGCAAGCTTTTGTACAATTTGTTGAACATGTCGGGATATTCTTCTAGATATATTATCCAATTACTTACGATTGTTTGGATGAATGTTTTGCGTCCTATGGATTAGAAACCTACTAGTAAAGGTTGCACTAATTATACACTCCCATTCTAATTCTCCCGCTATACACCAACACGTTCTTGTTAGAGTGATCGGTCATTGAAGGAATAGGCAAGTGTAAAGACCGAGATATTTGTTATTATTTGATACTTAAAACAATTACTTTTTTATAGACATTGCACAACAACATATTCATCTTCTATCGCATGAACGTGACCATTTTCATGTAGGCTTATTGATGTACTTCTAACAATGAGTGCTCAGCTGGAATGTGTCGTATAAATACATCCAACAGCAACAACGAGGATCAGTTCACAGCATCCAACGCTCGATAAACCATCACCAAACGCCAAACTGACCGAACTGCAGATCTCAACATGAAGACGATTGTCGTATTAGCTCTGTTCCTTGCCTGCGTTGCGCAGATCCATTGTGGTAAGCGACTAGACACATAAGCTTCGTTCATCGACTAATAATTGTTGTTCTTCCATCGCTCAGTATCTTACTCTTCGTGTGGAAAGAGTTTCTACTTCACCGAGAGGAATCCAGAGGGCTATCTAGAAGAGTTGCATCACAATGCATATCCTTACCCGTACGCAGGATTACACCAGGGATACAATAACTGCGAATGTTTGAAATGCAGACCTGCTGTCTACACACAGCTGTACAGAGCACGTGACGCCTACCATTGAGAATTGTGCGATGTAAATCAATAAACAGAAACATGTATACCAACTCAAGTCAATGTGCTTTAACATGCAAGACACTATAAACTTTGACACTATAAACTTAGCTTATTATAATTAAAAGTCCAGCCAGCAGCAAGACGCGAAGCACAAAGAGCTGGCGCTGGATCTACGTGTTTACAAAAAAGTCACTATCTACTGGTATACAAAAGGGGAGACACATCATTGTGCGAATTTTCCACACCTAGCAATCGGTCGAACGAAAACATTTGTGTCTGATCCGTTTCTGATACCTAAACATATTTAGCAAATGGTTTAACAAAGAAATCAGCCGTATAAAAGGCTGTATCTTTTCCATCGGCCATCATTCAGTAATCTTGCACCAACTATCATTTTATACTCACAACCCACGTCTGCTCAACATGAAGCACTTCTTAGTAGCACTTCTGTTCGTTGTGGCCGTAGCTCAGCTTTCGTCAGGTAAGTAGACGGAAGCCGTCGAATGCAGTTGCTGTGTATGTCAAAACTGGTGTCCTTTTCGTCCTTTCGCAGGAGCTTGTTGTCCGTCGACCACAATCTGTAGGACCTGTTTGAAGCCGGTGCTAGAATATCGAGAACATTACACTGCTCCCATCGAACGTTGTTCATGCGAAAAGTGTTGTCCAATGGGCTACAACTACGATGGATGCCAATGCGTCAGAAAGAGCGTTTGTCTTAAAACGATTGCCCGTCATTACTGATNAAATACATTAAGATAAGGTATTTGCATATTTTTCAAAGGATGGAAGAAATTTAAGGCATGTTTGTTGTGATTTAGATACTTCGCTTGGTTTGGTGTTTCGTACATGTATGTATGGAATCAGCATGACAAAACCATGCTGAAAAGTGAATTTTATCTTATTGCATGTTGATAGGTAGGTGATGCTGACACCAACTTAACTAAAATACCTTTATTATTTTTTCCCTCGATAGATGGAGGTAAGTTCAGTTGAGTTTTGTTTAGTTTATTTACTGCGCTAAATTCACATTTCACAATTTTACTTTAAGCAATACCGCACTCAAATTAGCCTTAAAAAAAACTATCGGGAAGAGGATACATTGGTTAGTCAGTATTTTCGTTGCGTTAAACTCTTTCCGAATGGCATTATTCGAATAATAAACTTTTGTTTCATTCTAACAGCGAAATATTTACTCTAATAACTTGTTTGAAGGACTTTCTACGCAAATTTAACAAATCAAGAATTTTTATTGCTTAATACGACCTGGCCGTTTTTAACAAGTAAAAAAGAATTTGATCTGACAGAGTTTGTCTTTCTTTCTGCCAGTGAATGCATGTTAAATTAATTAATTATCTTCATTACAATTACAATCTACGCAACACACGACACCTGGACAATCACCATAGCCGAACTGACGCTGGGTCTACGTGTTTACAAAAAAATCACTATCTACTGGTATACAAAAGGGGAGACACATCATTGTGCGAATTTTCCACACCTAGCAATCGGTCGAACGAAAACATTTGTGTCTGATCCGTTTCTGATACCTAAACATATTTAGCAAATGGTTTAACAAAGAAATCAGCCGTATAAAAGGCTGTATCTTTCCATCGGCAATCATTCAGTCATCTTGCTCCAACTATCATTTTATACTCACAACCAACGTCTGCTCAACATGAAGCACTTCTTAGTAGCACTTCTGTTCGTTGTGGCCGTAGCTCAGCTTTCGTCAGGTAAGTAGACGGAAGCCGTCCAATGCAGTTGCTGTGTACGTCAAAACTGGTGTCTTTTTCGTTCGCAGGAGCTTGTTGTCCGTCGACCACAATCTGTAGGACCTGTTTGAAGCCGGTGCTAGAATATCGAGAACATTACACTGCTCCCATCGAACGTTGTTCATGCGAAAAGTGTTGTCCAATGGGCTACAACTACGATGGATGCCAATGCGTCAGAAAGAGCGTTTGTCTTAAAACGGTTGCCCGTCATTACTGATAGCGCACTGGCAGTATGCGTCAAGAGAAGTGATGTTTAATCTGTGAAACTAATAAAGCAATTATTTGGATTGGAAATGTACAGAGCTATTTGTGTCGCTGTTACTTCAATGAATCTTACTACTTCAAGATAGTATTGAATTCTTTTGACATATCTAAAACGTAATCGTTACTAAATGTCAAAACACAAAGAGATGTATATCAAATAGATAATCAAAATAGATGAGACTGAGAATTATTAAAGAAGGAGACGCAGAGAACGATTCGGAACACACAGACCGATCGCGTTGAGCAAGGTCGGCGCTTTACTGTAATCGAGCAAGAGGGAGGCTGCAAAAACGGATTGGTCATGATAGCTTCGATCTTTGAGGCAGTCAATACCAAGGATCTTAATTAAAACTGAATGCTGGATACATTCTCAATCGGAATATCACTAAAACTGGTAATTTTCCTTTCATTAGAACATATCCTCAATTGAACTGATCAATAGAAAAACATTTAAATCAAATCTTTTCATTCCTTTGTATGGGACATTTAAACCCTACTAATTTTTTATTTTGCTTTTACATTCGTAATATGTAGGTGATTAGGCTTTTCGAACTGAAAATTAAACTTCTTTTCGTGAGATGAGACAATTAAATATTTCTCGATAAAAAAAGAATCGTGCAATTTGACATAAAATAATGATATAATGAAAGATACAACGATCATGGTTAGGTTTGTTGTAATTATCATTTATTATATTTCGAGTATTTCATGAAACTCCACAGCACTTTATACACGCTTTGCTCATAGCTAGCAGATCAGTACCGGGTGACCAGCTGTCGGATACAGGCACAATCTGGAACACAGTGACCTCCCTCCTGCTTGTAGCCCATCGGACAACACCTCTTCTCACAGGTGTTACATGTCACTGGCTCGACATATCCTACCCGATAGTGCACTGGCAATGGGCTCATACAACTCGAACACGATGTAGTCAATGGATAACAGCTTCCTGCAAATCAAAGAAGGACCAACGATCGTTAGAATATTTTTCCATTTCATCTTTCGACAGTTGTACACTAACCCTCGGCAAGCTGAGCTACGGCCACCACCAACAGAAAAGCGCCTAAGAAGTATTTCATGATTGGTGTTATTGCGTTGGGATGTCTAACTCCTATGAAACTATAACTGAAGGTGTGTCTGGTTGAATAACGAATGCATGATGGCTTAAGCTTTTATACAGTGCGTTCTTTGTTCGATCATCGGTCACATGCGCACGAGTTGAAGACACGTTCCCATGGGTTGAGTGTTTATCCGAAGAACGG
>CM028106.1:38953243-38974268 GCA_016170015.1 Anopheles longipalpis | reverse complement strand
ACAACCAGCCTTATCACGGAAACGTGTTTCATTAACACTGAGAGGCTGTTGACAATACTGTTGATGTATAAAAGCCAATTCCCGCTCTACATCAGGCACCATTCAACATCTTCTGCTCTCGTACAGTGGATAGCCTCGCAAGGACTCTCACTAAGCCATAACTAACATGAAGTCACTAGCCACGTTGGTTTTCCTCGTTGTTTGTGCCACTCAGGCATATTCATGTAAGTTGATTACTCTCCCGATACAAAAGGTCAATCAAATAAAGGAATCTTTCGTTTTGCAGTTACAGGCTATCTTCCTCATCATGTAGCCGGTCATGATTTGTTGGGTTATGAGAACAACTACCTGAGCCATCATTGTGGCTGCCCGAGTTTGGTATCGCACCACGTTCGCCCCCATTATCTGCCTCACGTTCCGTGCAAGACTTGCCACGGTTGTCAGAGTTGCAAGACCAAGAAGAGCAGCGAGCTGTACCCATGCCCGTACAGACAACATGGACCGTGCGAATGTAATCATTAAAACACGCGACTAAGAGACGCAAGATACGAATGTTACGAAATTATGAATAAAGCACAGGTTACAGGCGAAGTTTTAGTAATATAATGTATTGTGCAAGTTTTTTTTTGGATTTTACAGTTTTGAGTAATTGTAATTGATTATTTTTTAACCTTTTCAGTTATCAGGTTTAACCAATCTGGTTAATGTGAAATCATTAATCATTTAGTTTTTTGCACATCAACAACGTCGCCTTGTAATATTCGCCACGTATGAAATCGTTAGCGGTAAGGGAAGGCCGATACCAATTTCCCTCTGGACCGTTCACCAGTAACAGAAATTGGCTGTCGGACTGTGAGGTAAAATTAGACCTCTAGTAAGACAATTACGGTTTGTATGTCCTGGCAGGTCGCTGCATGAAAATGGAAAAGAACTGGAGAAAATGACGTATTTAACTGGTTAAATATTATTCAACAATTCAATTCGTCGCAGTGATCCATCGTAATGATCTTATTTCTACTAGATGTACATCATTCTTCTGCGAAAAATTACGTCGAATGAGTGTAATATTAACTTGCAATGATGTTCACCATTGAATTATGAGTGGGTGAGGGGGTGTGGTATACCAGGGGGAGCCCGGTGGTGTATGTGATAGTGGCGCCGGCCATAACAGGACCGACTATATCATATACACCTTTCGGTCCATTCGGACCATTCGAACCGTACCGCCTTATGCGAAAATTATCACTAAATAATCTGTATTCGAATTCTTAACAAATTCGAATACAGATTATTTAGTGATAATTTTCGCATAAGGCGGTACGGTTCGAATGGTCCGAATTTGTTGTCTGTTATGTCCGGCGCCACTATCACATACATCACCGGGCTCCCCTGGTATACCACACCCCCTCACCCACTCATAATTCTCATACATATGGGGAAAAAATAAAGTTTCCATCTTCAGCAATCGCTTCTTCGGTACGGTTATTCAACAAATGCAGAGGCAAAACAATCTACCCACAGATAAAAACTGCGGTGTACCTTTAGATTAACTTTGTACATTGATGTCATCATTAGCAAAACTTTCTCGTCGATCTCGATCTCCTTCTCTCGTCGATTAGAAAAGAAACATACAATATATATATTGGGGATTGCATACCTAGCTACCATTCACCCAACTGTATGCAATTAGTACGACAAAATTGCACTAAAAAGTGAGCGTCGCTATTGTTTCGTTGCTCCAAAGATCAATAGTGAGCTCAAATTCTCTCACATGCACTACTAATACAACTTATTACACTCATCCCCCGCTCATCATAAGTAATAAAAACTTACCGAGAAGAGGAGACTACTGACTGCTTTTTTTAAATGTCACTAAATTTCAACGTTGGTGTCAGTTATAAAATTGATTAAGTTAAAACAGCAGTAATCTTGTCTGAAGGCCTTTGAAGATGCCTTGAAATTAACAGTCGGAACACTTGGGCCAACATCAGTAACCCTCAGTAGCCCTTATCCACCTTAAATCAAAAGCAAATGTCGTTTTTAGTGCAATCATGTGTTTCTTCCTATATCTCAGCATCAACATGTTTTCATGCCTGAACGTTCGACAGTTTTCAACCTAATGTGTTTTGTCTCCGTTACATTTAGATACCTTGTCATTGGTAGACAAATTGATACAATATATCTTGATTTTCGAGCCGTTTTGGATAGCATTCCTCATCAGTTACAAGTTGCAAAGCTTAGCTAGGTTGAATTTGAAGGCACGTTGTTAAGTTGAATCTCATCCATTTTGGCTAAAAGCCCTTAATGTGTCAGATAGTTGGTAGCTCTTTGTCCAGAAAATGTATACGATTGTCTGGAGAACCACAAGCTATATATTTTATTTAGAACTGACCCCCCCATGCTACATATAGTAGTAATGTTACAAAGCGCAGAACACGCACACGTGAGTTGCATAGTTGTTGCATCTGGTATCTAGCTGATACACACTTGTCAATAATACACACCTGATAGCACGTTTAATAAAGAATATGCGTTTATCTTCTGTACTGGCTTTTTGTGTCGTCAACGTTCATGTATCGGGTGTATTTGTTTTTTCTCTCCGCGTATAGTAAACAACTTTTAACAATTGTTGTAACAGCTTAAAAAACTGTACGAAACATGTCACAGAGCCGTATCGCACGCAAACGCTAAACAATACCTTGTATTGGAAAACGTTATTATTTTCATTTATAAGCAGTCGCAGCGGATTGGAATCATCATCCAAACGGCTCAACCGTTAGCTTACACATCTAAACAACCCTCAAACAAATCAACCAACCATCTTGCAACCATGAAGTCGATCCTTGCTCTCGTCCTGTTCGTCGCTTGCGCCACTCAAGTCTACTCGGGTAAGTCACTCACGGCCTTTTAGCTACGAAACTCTACTCAAATTGATATTCTGTTCTTAAAGGATGTCTCAGGTCGTATCCGCACTACACTGGCTATGTATCGCCTCATGGTTACGGTCTACATGGTTGTGGTCTTCATCGCACCGGTCATCATGCTGTTGTGAACGTTAACCTTCCGAGCGTTTCTTCATATCATCGGCCCGGATCCTGCGGCTGTGGAAATTGTGTATCTTGCAGGGCACGTTTTTCTGGTCTGCATTATCCCGGATCTTTCGGCTCTTTCTATAATTACTAGTGAGTTTTTGGTATGAACTGGAATGAAAGCTTCTTACTTGAACGACAGAACTTACGGCAAAACACCGAATAACGCTCTATGACCAATGTTGCTTTCCGAATAAACTGTAATAAACTGCAACAAAACCTTTTTTGTATTTCAATTTCTAACCAAACTAGCTACTAGTATGTATGAGTGGATTTGTAATACTCTGCATGAATATTTATTTGCAAAAAGAAATGTAATATGATGGCAGAGCAATACTATCCTAAAAAAGAGAGCAACTGAAACAACCTTCAACACTTAAGTATGAGAGATTGTGAGATCTCCAGCAACACCCTCCTCTTACATACTTACTTGGACGTTAAATGTACATGATCATGACTGGAGGCAGTGTGACTGGTGCTGCGCTGTTCTCCTCAAGTATGTTTGGAGAACCTCATGATTCGGTTGTTCTTCTTGTTGGCCTGCTTAGGGTCAAACACGTCGCGAAGACTCGGCCAGATCTCGAATCCGTTTCCAGGTATCTCGGTCCCCGGCTGCAGTCCTCCATCCAAGGTTGCGTCGGATCTCCGACAGGTATGACTCCACCTGATCCATCCAACGGGCGCGCTGTGCTCTTCTACGTCTCGTGCCGAACGGGTCGCTCACGAGCACCTTCCTGGTGGGGCATGAATCAGGCATCCTCATCACATACTGCCATACTGCCAAAGATGGTCCTTAGCACCCGCCGTTCGGAAATGGCGAGTACATTGACGTCCTCCGTTAACATAGTCCAGCACTCATACCCGTAGAGGACTACCGGACGTATCAGTGTGCGATATATCGTGCTTTTTGTGTGTGTTGCTGAAGTCTTCTGGATTGCGAGTGGAACGAGTTTGTGGAGCCCGTAGTAGGCACGATTTTCCTGAACAATGCGCCTTCAAATTATGCTACTTATGTTGTTGTCCGAAGTTACAATCGTAGCAAGGTAGTAGAACTCCTCTACCACCTCGAGATCGTCGCCGTCAACTGATACTCTGCTCCCGAGTCGGGCTCTATCACGGTCAGAGCCTCCGGTAAGCAGGTACTTTGTCTTCGTCGCATTGATCCTCAATCCAATTCTGTCGGCCTCGCGTTTCAGTCGGGTGTACGCGTCGCACAAGCCAAGAAATTTGAAAGAACGAATGAAAATCGTGCCCCGGATGTCGAAGCCCGCGCTTCGCATGACACCTTCCAGAACGATGTTAAACAGCAAACAGGAGAGTCCGTCCCCTTGCCTCAGACGCCGGTGAGATTCAAACGATTCCGACAGCATGTTCGACACTCTCACCTTACATTGCACCCCGTCCATAGTGGCCTTCAATTGCCGTACCTCCTCACCTGGGAATCCGTACTGCTGCGTGATGTGCCATAGTTCGAAACGATCTATGGCACCGTAATCCGCTTTGAAGTCAATGAACAGGTGCACTCGGCNTACTTAGTGTTTTGAGTGGTGCAACTCGCGACTTTGAAGCTAGAAGAGCTACCTTGATTGTTCCGTGTGAATCTATCGATCGTATGTAAGCGCATGTTCCATAAGCGACCTGCGACGCATCTGCAAAGATATGAAGTTGAATCGATGTTGGGTTTGTTGTGATTACACATCGCGAAATCCGCAACTCGTTTATCTTCGGTAACGACATCACAAAAGAATTCCAAAGTTGTTGGTCTGCAGGGAGTTCTTGATCCCAGTTGACTGCCGTGCCATCGACATTACGAAGTGTCCACAACTTTTGCATGAATATTTTGGCCGTTGTTACGACTGCTCCTACTAGACCTAGTGGATCATAAATGCGAGCGATTAATGAAAGCAGAGTTCTTCTGGTGAGTTGCTCATTTGGTAAACCTAGCTTGAGATCGATGTTGTACCGCAAAGTATCAGATTTAGGTTCCCAATGTAAACCCAAAGTTTTGATGACATGATCACTGCTGAACTCTATCGAAGTGTCTATAGCACGATGTTCCGTTGGTACTTGCTGTAAAACAGCTTCGTTGTTGGAAGCCCATTTTCTCAACTGCAGACCTCCTTTTCCCAGCAGCGCAATAAGTTGACGAAACAATTCAGATACTTCCGAAGCATTTGCTCCACCAGAAAAAAGGTCATCCAGGTAAAAGTCTCTTTTAAGAATGGTAGCTGCTAGAGGATAGGATGTTCCTTCATCGTTGGCAAGTTGAATTAATGTTCTAGTGGCAAGAAAAGGAGCACTAGCTGTTCCACATGTGACGGTCTTCAATTCGTAAGTTTCTAAGGGTTGATCTGGATTAGGTTTCCACACGATAAGTTGCAAAGGTGTGTCTCTTGAATCAACAAGCACTTGTCGATACATCATTTTGATATCTGCCGCTACCATTACCTTATGCATTCTTGCTCGTATGATGATCGATCTTATATATTCTTGAACTGTAGGGCCTACCAAAAGCGCGTCATTCAAGGATACGCCGCTTGAAGTTTTGCTAGAGGCATCGAATACAACTCGAAGTTTGGTCGTTGTTGAGTCTGAACGCATAACTGCATGATGCGGCAGATAATAGCGTTGAACAGACGTGTTGTTGTATTCTGATTCATGAGTGCGTTTCATGTGCCCTAGTTGGACATATTCCTCTATAAAAGATGCGTACTGCTGTTGCAGTTCAGGTTCACGTTTAAAACGAGCAAGTAGATATGACATTCTATTGTTGTTTTGCAATGATTAACGACGATGGAATGGGAATACTGCATTGATTCAGCAAGTGTTGGTCCAGAAATGATCCATCCCAGCTGTGAATTTGTCATTATTGGAAGATTATTCCCAAGTCGTATAGTGTACTGGAACTGAAGCACGTCGAAGAAGATTTCGGCACCGATGAATACATCAATTTGATCCGGACGGTCGAACGCAGGATCAGCAAGCTGAATGTTGGATGGAATATTCAATGACATTACATTTACCGACGTCGAAGGAAAGTTGCCGGTGAGCGTAGGCAATATATTCATCTCTATATTTGCTGAATAGTTGTTCAACCGAGAACGTAACGTGGCTTGTAGTTTCTGCTTCGCACAGGTTGTTGTGGTGCCAACGCCAGTAATGCAACGGCAAAGTGATTTTTCACGAATTATGTTTTCCTTATCAGACCAGGAACATTTGAAGAATTTGCTGCACGTGTGTATTGGAAGGTATGTTAGGGATCGATGATGCAGCTTCTTTCCAATCACGTAGTGAAGTAGGGTCCAATTGCTGAGAAATTAGATGGATAAGCAACGTGTTCCAATGCTCGGTGGGCTCTCCCAATTGCTTTAGAAGCTTTACGTTTGCCTCGAAGCTATCCACGAGCTTGCGAAGGTCAGACGCACATTCACGTTTGAGTACAAACGGTTTGAATAGCGCCTCAACATAACTTTGCTTCAATTGGTCCGCATTGTTGTAATGATCGAAAAGGATATTCCAAGCAGTGTTGTAATTGTTACCTGTGATAGGTACGCTCTGGATTAACTGCAGGGCAGTTTCACTTAACGAAGATCGCAGATAATAAAATTTCTGTGTATCGGTGAGTGTGTTGACGCATCGATCATAGACTGAAATAGATCATGAAATTTTAGCCAGTTTAGCTGCTTACCATCGAATACTGGAAGTTTTAGGTCAGGCAGTTTCACTCGAGCCATCATTTCTGTTAAATGACACGGTGCTAGGTGATCTTTCGAGGTTTCCGTTGGTGTTTTTTTCACCTTCGTTTCAAGAAAACCCTTCGCCTTGTAATATTTGGTTTCCATCTCTGTACGCTTCTTCAGATGATCTTCAAACAGGTCTTCATCCAAAATTTCCAAGTCGTCCTGCACTTTTAGGAATTTTTCCCACAGCTTCTCAAGGGTGTCTAAACGAATTGTTATTTTGTTACTGTTGGAATCGTCCTGGAAGTGTACGACAAATGTATGAATAGCGTCGACGGATTGTTCGATGCTTATGCGTTGCTTGGTAAGCATTTACACTCTGCATTGTTCTGCCATGATTACACAAATCTGGTTTCGAAGGACCAAAATGTCGATTGCTCAGTGGATATTACTCTTTATTTCAGTTTTGTAGTACAAGCTTGGGATTCTCCTCCTAATCGTTCCACGCGGTTATTCACTACATCCATTTCCTTTTTGTTCTGTCATCCTTCTTCCCATGCGCTGCTGTCACTCTTCTCCGGTTGATAGTTATAGAACAACACACGGGGAATCGCTTGGATGACACATTCGTGGATTGCACCACACCAGTGGCACAAAACGCTTCAAATTCAAATTTTCGACTCATATTTCGACTCACTTTCGGCGGGTCGAAAATGTTGACAACTCCATACATGGTGAGTCGAAACTGCTGCCGGTTAGCAGTCCTGTTTCGACTCACCTTTTTGACCTTTTTCACCATGGTGCTTTTCTGTACCTTGCGCCTTGTACCTGTACCGTGCGCCGGTAAAACGCGCAGGATTTTCGTTGTGCCTGTAGTTCACGGCTCTTCTTGCGGCCAGATGAAGCTGATGGTGTAGAGCTCAGTTTATCGTAACACTTTGATATCACACTCCACAGCTAAGCACTTCCACTTTCGTCTTGCTTTGTTGACTGAATGATTGTTGACATGAATGCTTACCATAACACCGAGGCAATGTCACAGGTGTGGTGAAAAAACTTCGTTTGATACATCAATTCACCATAGAGTTGAGTCGAAAATTTGAATTTGTACCACTGGTGCAAGGTTCCTTTAGGACAAGGTATTTGTATTTACCAGGTAGAATTGTCCAGAGCAAATTGACATTTCTCAACTTGACACATGTGTTCCGTGGTTCTTAAGGGGAGTGGTGGAGAAGAAGGAATAGGGAAGGGGTGTTGTTGCCGCAAGCGTTGTTTACAATCATAGCATCTTGGTCTTGTGAAGTGCTCGGTTGGTGTTTAATTCGTTTCTGTTGGCTTTGACTTGAAATCATTTGAAAGTGTGTTTTCGTTGGTTTAAATTTTGGTTATAGTTTGATTACGTTATCACTTAGTAATATTATTCTTTATTTTTTAACTAGTGATAATCGGCCTCAGCATCGACTTCGTTCGCCGAAATCCGTTCGGCGCTCACGAAAATAAGAGCACCATGACATTTAAAAGCACGTCTTTACTTCACGGCTCAAGTGCTGATATTTCTAGGTTTGCATGTCTGTGCTTTCAAATATGTTTATCTATCGTTTATACTTGGTCGTTCAAGTTAAATTTTTTCCTTGTCAAAAAATAAGCGCGTCTTTGCTTTTCATTGTGTTTTAAACTTTAAGAGCGCCTAGTTTACCTTTCGTAAATTGCTGATAGTGAAAATATTTGGTTTGAAATGCAGTTCCTGTATAACTCCATTAATGCAGAAAACGAGTCGAAGCAGAAACTACGAACACTTAGGAGGAATCTTCGATATAACTCTAATCCTCTTGCTTTGACTGAAACAGCGTACGCAAACGATGATTTAATTTGTTGCCGTTTATTACATACTTGGATATTACATTGCAGATTCGTTGATAACTTTCGNTTAGTGATGACTAGTATAATAAGAGTGGCAATAAAGAGAGAATAATTTAAAATAGAAATTGTAGTTATACTATTTATTATATTACAATATTTTATCTTTAAAATATGATTATTTTTTGCTTGATTAGAACGGCCAGCTCGTATTAAGATTTTTTAAAAATATAATTGAATCTTAAATTTGTTGAAGCATCATCAACCGGTCAAATTCCACTTTCATCTCAACTCAAACGTTTGATCTTTTTTTAACTCGTTAAATTTCAATTGGAGTACAATGAACACAGAACTTAAGTTGGAATGGGAAGTTTAGCTTCCGTTTACAATTCGTAAATCAACCCTAACGTTATGTTTCTGAACCCATGGATGTTAAACAAGTGGAACGAAATGACCTAAAGATTAGAAGGACATTACTGAGAAACGATATGAAATTTTTTCCCTCAAACTGTAAACCAACTGCAAATGCAGATGTTCAAAGAAGTGTGTGATGATTAGAAACAAAATTAAAAGGGTCAAGCGTGGATTGGAAACTGTTTCGAAAGCATACACCAGTTCAAAAACCTTCAATCTGTCACAATCACTTATCTGTTGTCGCAAACATTCAATTGCAAAACAACGTTAGTAATTCATGGCAGAATCCGCCTAACAATAACATTGATACTATCGTACGTTAATCTCGTAAATCGAATCACTATTTGGTTTACACAAAGTATTCACGTGCAAACATCCCAACGACCACCAATTTTACCAATTGATGATGCACATGAACGGCCCAATTGATGGGCCAAAAATATTTTACACCCGATCCATACTCTCTTCCCTCGTGTTCCACACCAAACTTAACACAAAGTTTATAGCAAAACTGGCAACAAACCGTTCGCCAGTTCAATACAAACGGTCCGGATATGGATAAAATATTTATTCCGGTCGATTAAACTTTTCAGCCGGGATTCCAGGACACAATGGTAATGCTGTTTGGTGCGTGGAAAAAGTGGCAGCATTTTGTGAGCTCACCGTATGCATCCAATCGGGACATGATTGGCATATCAATTGCTAAAATTGGAGAAAGGTTTCTTTAGTTTATTGTTGTGCAATAGTGATAGGATAGAAAACAGTGACATAAACTATTGAACCAACGAAAATAAAATATTTAGTTTTCGAGAAAATTATTGTTAAATATTGAACAAACAAAAAAAAGGAATAAATTGATATGTATGTGACTATTTCGTCCAAATAAGCATCTGAGGAAAATTTTTCTCAAACATATCTCATCCATTGTATTTTAATCGACACACGTCGATAAAACGCCTCCCAGGCACATATCGGACGTAGCATTAGCCATTGTCATTTTTTAGGATTTTTTTTACTAATTGAATCACTCTCTTATCAAAGCTACAAACGGATCGGTCTATCTCCATTTGAAGAGCTCAATAAAATGCTCATATACTCGAGCAGGTCACGTGGCACAAGGGGATGGGCGAATGTGCCGGGAAGGGTGTCATTGTTTACACCTCGCGACACGTGTCGCTTGTTCAGCGATTTAACTTTCCCTTATCCTAGTGCTGCTTTAAATGATTACAGTACATTTAAATAACTGCCACCGTAATAACTTCCCTCCCGACACGAGGGTGCGACTTAGATTTAGACCGAAAGCGTGCGTAATTGTTTCCGGTAATTCCTTGTTACGCGAGGGACGGATGCAGCATGCCGACGGGCATATTGCGAACATACTGTATGTTCGTGTAGGGTCACAGGGTGCATTGTTTCCACTGACCGCGAGATTTACTATCGCTTTAATCCGTATCTACGCGGCTCGACGACGTACGGTGGCTGATTATTGGCGAATTATCTGGCGCGGCGAGTGTTTTTTTTTCTCTATTGCTATTGTCTGCTTAAGATTTCGTCTCAAAAACCAACTCCGTTCCCAGCATTGTTTCGCCCTCCCAAAGGACCATTTAGTGTCGTTTGCCTGAAGGGATAAATGCAGAACCGATGTGAGGAAAGACATGCTACAATAGATGCAATTGTTTCGTAACATTTCCTCTTTTGAAGCACTAGAGTTCTCACGAGAATTGGCGCGTCAAGTATGCGGTGTGGCATATTCTCGAGTGATCTTGAACAAGTCAAAAGTAGGTACTGTTTTGTGTAGAAAGGACAAAAAGGGATTTGAAATGGAATTGTTTTAAGAGACATTTGTGGAACTCTTATGAACATGTTACCTTTTATGATTGTGTAAATAGTTAGTGAAAACCAGATTCCAAACAATTTCATTGCTGTTCTATTTGACGACAAACTGTAACGATGTTAAGTGTATTCGCCCGAAAGTATGCAATTAATGTTTAAATAGTTTTAATTTGCCAAAGACTCTCCGTGAAGCCTAAGTGAACAAAACAATGGCAACAAGAAAGTTACATACGTTACCGCTTCCGTTTGAATAATGTGTGCTATTTCAAGGCATTCGGGCGACAAAAGGGGCTGATAAAAACGAATACGAAAAGAAAGACACACCTTTAGCCGTTGTTATCCAACTTCAGAGATTTAAACGATCGGTTTCGATGTATTTTCGAGCTTTTCAATTTCTTCACCTACGATTAGAATATAAAATATTTTAGGGCTAAAACAATGCATAGAAATAATTAAAAAAAAAATAAAGTAAATACTCACAATTTATATCTATATATAAATTCTACTCGTGCAGTAACGCAGCGTTACTGCAGTGTTGGCATACCGGTTTTTCTAAGGCAGTGTTGTAAAACTATAATTTGCCCAATATGAAAGCTCAATCAACAAACCCTGCATGTGCACTAGATTGTTGTGGTTTTTGTTTGCTGTACAGGATCTAAGCCTACTTCAGCTTATAGAAATGTGAATCGATACGATCAAATGCTCAAAACGATGGTTTACGATAGGACGATGCAAAATATTCCGTAGTAGGCTGGCTCAACAAATGGTACAAGTGGTGCGGTTTCCAGAGTGTGTGTTGGCAAGCAATTCCACGAAGATTTGGCATTTTTTAATTGCTGAGCGGGAATTGCTGAATGGTAGCGGCGCGGGTGTTTACACCACAAAACCAGTGATCAAATCCCATCCGGGCTAAACCTCCGTACGCAGGACAGACTGTCTCTCTACGGGTTAGTAAAGCCAAGGAAAGTTAGCAATGGCTGGCCAAGACCTCTTCAAGTTGTAGTGAATTTAAAAAAAGAAGAATAGTAAATGGTGATGCACATCCAGGAGAAAAAGAATAGCTGGTAAAGATGGTGATAATATTACCAGGACCGGGCAACCGGGCCACCGGGCCACCATTGACCACAGCAAATTTTGAAAAACAGTGAAAACGTCCATTTATATACTGCGTTAAACTGATCTGATTTGCTGTCGGTAAGGGGTAAGGAATTTTTGAATTTGATTTATTTTATTCAACAATTTACTATTTTTAATGGTTGCAGAAAACGGAATACATGTCATGTGCTCTGAAAATATTTCTTTTCCGTGGTCGATCCTACAATGGCACATCATGAAACCAAAACTGAAGAGACCCGACGTGCATCTTAAACGGAATTTTCTTCCATCAACATCTTCAATGTTTGGATTTTCACTATTTTGGCGATTGTAGCAGAACTATTGTAAAGAAATTCTGACGGATCCAAGATAGTATATTGGACATTTTAGATGGTTGAAAAGAAGCAATTCCACGATGGCCGGGTTGAAATTGGCCATGACCAACTTTCGAATAAGCAAAAAGAACGAATAATTCTCAAATCGGATCGTTTCTTTTGGTTATAGCAGATGAAATACACCTGATGTTCGAAGCAAATTGACATATTCAGTCTGTAAGGCTGGGTTTCACTGTAAGTACCGTAGTATCGGTAACGTAAGCCGTAATTACATCAGAAAATGTACAGCATGATAAAAAAAACTTCTACTAGATGTGACGAATACTCCACAGAATATACCTCGGCATTACGTAGATCTGTTGTGTAGCCCTGTAATCGGGCCTATTAACTAGTATAAAATAAAGCCCTTCAATACGCAAAGGAAATGCCGTGAAAATACATATTGTAGCATTAAAAAAAAAACAAATTCATTCATATTCAAAGACAATCCTACTCCTTTCTGTCAACATGTAGCATAAAAGTGACAACATTCTCTCTGTAACGATTTCGGTCCCGGAATCGGAACATGAACATGTGTAATGTGTTGTTTAAACCGTAAACTAAACAAAAACCTCAAACCATGCACAACATGCTGGTGAACATGTGGTGCGATCCACCCTACATAAGTCCTACCAACGGCACTGGTTCGTGGTCGGGGTCTGTTCATTGCGTGCCGAATATCTGAATATCGCGGTATCACATTCGCGGGCGTAATATTGTAATTTGATTTCCCATTCGTATCGTTCCGCGCTACAAATGATGTCACAATCACGTTGCTGATGATGGTGCTGTAGTCTATTTCTAGGCAGGAAACACGAAGAAGCCTCAGGAGGTGCTCTTCGTCCCTACGTAACACCCACCATCCCTTCGGATCTTTCCAACTATGGTACATCGTGCTGAATCAATTCGTCATTTCGTCACTAGCCTTTTCAGAATTGGTGGGGTGACAACAGAAATGAAGAACAAAACCATACAGAACAAGCACCAAAAAGGAGGACTCTTTGAAGGGAGTTTAGGAACACATTCGCAGTGCAGGACGACCATCGAACTGTCCCGGTATAATCGGATTTGCTCGGGGACGGATGCGTGTTACATGGTTGGATGAACCGGAAGATATAGACAGAGTGTGCAAACGGGGTGTATAGGGGACACACGGATAAACTTCACAAATCAGCAGGATGTGGTATGTTTGATGTCTACAGTAAAGTTGTGAATGGTGGTATACGAGCAGGGTGATAGCCAAATGTCCCTTTCATTGCTCAGAATAAAGTGTAGATGAGGTTTTCCTTCCAACATCTTTTGTATAGCCATTTTTCGGCAGATTGAAGCCGAACTTCATTTCTTAAGATTGTTATGTAGGTTACAATGTGGCTGAACAAACGTGTACGATTGGATCATTTAGTTTATTGTTTGAGTGTGCTTCATGCCTCGTGGGAAGTATTTTTTGTCGAATGTTTATTTTTCAATCAATCGTTTGCGTTGGATTTTTAGTAGATATTGGAAACATCAGTATACATACAGGTTTGTTAGATAAACGCCTAAAGTTAGGCAAATGGTGTGACAAATTAAAATTATATTTATCACAGGAAGACCTAAAAGTTCCTTATTAGTAGATTTGACGAGCTGGAGTACTAAGTATAATGTTTTTATTTAGATCTTTATAAAAAATAATACAAGAGAATGAGAAACACTTGCACATTTTGCCTGACTGAACCTTTCCGGTGAATTAGTCCCGCAACGATCAGTCATGCAGACGAACGCGGAAACAAAGGCAGGAAAAATCAACATTGAACCAAGCTGGTAGATGACCGGCACGGATGTTGTGAACCATTATTTCGAGCGAAGCAATCGTCCAATTTGATTCAATTTGTCTTAAATCTTTTTTTTTTCTCAACGCCATTTTACGTACAAACCCGGGAGACGGAACAATATGGCCCAACTTCAGGATACTATTTATACTCCTTTCGTCCTACAACGATGTTTCTTTTGTTATCTTCTCCCCATCAGCCTCCATGAAATACGCGTACGATGTGCCTTTCTTACGGCATCGTAGAGTTTATTTGTGCTGGTCCCGTGCTTATCGTGCAAAATTCGGGCCAGTTCTTTTATTTGCCGTGTTGCGCAATGAATATTTATAAGGAAATCTGTTTCCCGGCAAAACTACACAACTGTTTTCGGAACGGAATCCATCGGGGCGGACTGAAAACAACCAGTAATTTTAGCCGATATTACATTTCAGCATGGATTGTTTCTGGTTGTTTCTGGTCCAGTATAGTGCTTCTTGGAACGTACGAATTCACGAGATGAATCGCTGATTATGCTGTCTGAAAGAGGGAGTAATGTTGGTTCAGGTTTGCTAAAGATAAAAGCCATTATTTTGTTGTTCAATTGAGTAAAATGTAAAACTTTCGAATCGAATGATACTTTACCGATCGATCTGATTGCAGGTATAACAGGATGTTGGATACTTTTGAAAGTTTACATTGTGGATTTAACTATTTGGCAAGGGGGAAAAACAACAAATGGATGAATTTAGTTTGTAGTCTTTGTTTTTTAAACGCTCCAACATTTTAGACAGATTTACTATAAGCTAGAACATTTTATTTTAAAGTTGGATAAATGAAGCACGAACTAACAAATGTTAATTGAAGATTTTACTATTCCTAATTTAATTTTACATCCCACATTGCTAACTGAACACAAAACGCCCACATCCGGATCAAAGGACATAGGGGTTGTAAAAGCTTTGCGAATGTTTTGAGTGATAGTTACCTCCACGTTTAACACCCGTAACTATCCTTACCCCTATGAATAGACATGTTCATTGGTCCTAAATCCCAACCCGGTTACAACACTATCGTCGATTTTCCCTCTTCCCATTGATTCAATTCACAAATCTTGTAATTGAATCAATCACAATCGACCGCCGCCATCGAATCGAGCATGTGTTGTGGCCAAGATCGACTGATGTTTGTAATTATTGTGACAATTTAATGAGCAGGCGGTTACGCTCTCAAGGTTCCTCGGTAGGCACGATAAAACCCCATCACATGGCGAGATCCTACCGAATTGATACCTCACGCGAAACCCTTGGACAAAAGGTGAAGTAAGCAGCAACCAAATTGAACCCACATACACACACACATCCAGTTCCAAACGCAGCCTCATCTGCCCAAACCGGTAATTTAGGAATCAAAAGGCTAAAATGGCCAATGCTTCCATCCTCCTCGGGTAAGGCACGGCCAGCATTCATAACTTCACTTGTCACAACATTCGCTAATTGTATGGATATTCTGGCCTTTGCTGACTTTTTTCTTTGTCCTCTAGGCACCGAAGCGTCGCTAGGAAATTGGGTGCTTGTGTATCCTTGGTACTAGGGTGCCTTTTGGGAACCGGTGAACCGAGGAATTGGTTGAAAGTTAGTTGAGAAATATATTGTTCGCCGCACGGGATGTTATTATTAGATTAGTGGAATAGATGAGTGATAAATAGTTGCACTGATTGAGTAATTTGAATGAAGGAAGAGGTAAAAGTTGTGTAACAGTTAAACAAATATCTGTTGTTATAGGGAAGAACGAGGACATGACGGGGAAGACATACTAATACATAGAAAATGAAGGCTTAGCAAGGATTTATCTTTCACTATCAGATTGTGTTCTTGAAAAATTATTTTGTATACTATTTGGTTAAAAACTTTCATTGAATGGATTAAACGAATATTAAACAAAAAAAAAATAGATAAATCAACACAAAAAATGTTTTAAAATTAAAGAATATGAAAAAAAGAGAAAAAATATCGAAATCATTTACAAACTTGCGTGTATAAATAACTGAATAGAAAAAAGGGACATCTATTGTGATGCGTTTGAATTTTAAAACGATGCAAAAGGACATAATAATACTATTAAAAAAAAGCGAAAATCAAATCATCAAATACACAACAACGAAACAAAGAATCAAAACTAATCTCAATCAAAAGCTGCAAATGAATACTACAAAATTGAAACCAAAACATGAAAGCTCAAAGAGAAAGTTGATCCAAACAAAATGAGAACAAACACTGGAAATAGAAAATAAATAAATAAAACAACGTACACAGCAAAGAAATACCATCCACGATGGTATAAATATCGCGTAGGTGTCGCAAGCGGTTGCAAAATTGAGCAGGCAAACCAATTTTGAGCACCTCGCCAAAAGCACTACACAAACATGTCTCGATGCACGTGAGTAGAGGACGATTGCATTTCGTTTGTGCCGACAAACAACAGTGCGTAAGTGGGAGAAACAAAACAAAACAAAAAAATGACGGTGCATTTGCATCGTCAACGGTGCATCGGAACGGTGAAAGGAACGTACGAGGTGAAAGTGATTGGGTGCAAATTGATTGTGTGTGCAGTGGCCGACACGTTGGTGATCGTGCGATGGATGCATCGTTGCCTGCAGTGCAATCAAAAACGCATAATCAAGAGCGTGCGTCCGTTACAGAAGGCCGAAATGGCCGCAAACGCACTCGCTGTACGAATGTGTTGGTGTTGGTTAGTTCATGAATTGAATTTCAATAAGGGTTGATGTGTAGTTTTTGAGCGTTCTAGAAATACCCTTTTGAGCCAGCAGATGCATTTGAAGCTATGATTTAAACGAACATAATGGATCTAGGGTGGACAAAAATCAAGATATGCATATTTCGATATGGATTGCTTGTTCGAACATTGAAACTGGATTGATTAAACTTATAAATTTTTATTCAATAAGAGTAAACATGGTTAGGTATATTGATGCATTAAAACCTGCTGATCTGTCGCACGATGATCAACATACATTATTCAAGGGATAAAAATAATGAGAAGGAAATGTCTGTGTCATCTTAGTTCTTCTACTTTCTTGGCTAGCTCAAGGTTGATAATCCGCTTCCAGAAAACTCGGTCTCCAGCCAACTAGATCGCTGTGTTCCTTGGAGCATCTTCCTGGTGGGGCATGAATCCGGCAACCTCATCACGCAACCTGTTTCCATTGCTAAGATACAGATCAACAATGTCGATGCACCATCTTTCCTTTCTTTCTTCAACCCTATAGGAGTTATAAACCACTCCATGCACCATTTATGTTTGTTAAGTTTCTTAGTAATTAGTTTTAGTTATAATTAGTTAATTTATTACTAGATTACAAGATTATCAATTTTACAACTAGATTACAAGATTACAGATTATCTGTTAAGCATAAGGAAGGACATTTTGCTACATATCTAATGATTTTTCATCAACACATTCGAAAGAAAGTATAGTTTCGAATAATATGCTCTAACGTTAAATAGTGAGTATAGTAATGGCATTCTTTATTCATAATGTTGCAAATAATGCCATGTTTTAATGTTCATAAAGCGCAGAACACGCACACGTGAGTTGCATAGTTGTTGCAACTGGAGTCTAACTGATACACACTTGTCAATAATACACACCTAATAGCACGTTTAATAAAGAATATGCGTTTATCTTTTGTACTGGCTTTTTGTGTCGTCAACGTTCATGTATCGTATTTGTTTTTTTCTCTCAGCGTATAGTAAACAACTTTTAACTGTTGTTGCAACAGCTTAAAAAAACTATACGAAACATGCCACAGAGCTGTATCGCACACAAGTACTAAACAATACCTTGTATTGGAAAACGTTATTATTTTCATTTATAAGCAGTCGCAGCGGATTGGAACCATCATCCAAACGGCTCAACCGCTAGCTTACACATCTAAACAACTCTCAAACAAATCAACCAACCATCTTGCAACCATGAAATCGATCCTTGCCCTCGTCCTGTTCGTCGCCTGTGCCACTCAAGTCTACTCTGGTAAGTCACCCACGGCCTTTTAGCTACGAAACTCTACTCAAATTGATATTCTGTTCTTAAAGGATGTCTCAGGTCGTATCCGCACTACACTGGCTATGTATCGCCTCATGGTTATGGTCTACATGGTTGTGGTCTTCATCGCACCGGCCATCAAGCTGTTGTAAACGTTAACCTTCCCAGCGTTTCTTCATATCATCGGCCCGGATCCTGCGGCTGTGGAAATTGTGTATCTTGCAGGACACGTTTTTCTGGTCTGCATTATCCCGGATCTGTCTTCCCTTTCTATAATTACTAGTGAGCTTTTGAGATTAACTGGAGTCAAAGCTTCTTACTTGAACGACAGAACTTACGGGAGAACACCGAATAACGCTCTATGACCAATGTTGCTTTCCGAATAAACTGTAGTAAACTGCAACAAAACCTTTTTTGTATTTCAATTTCTAAATAAACTAGCTACTTGTATGTATGAGTGGATTTGTAGTACTCTGCATGATTAATTATTTACAAAAACAAATGTAATGTTATGGTTGAGCAATGCTATCCCAAAAAAGCGGATTTCGTTAGCAAAACGCCAGGCTGGTGAAACAACTTTCAACACTTTCAAGTATAAGAGATTGAAAGATCTCCAGCAACACCCTCCTCTGACATACTTACATGGACGTTATATTTATATGATCATGACTTGAGGCACTGTGACTTGCGCTGTTGTCCTCAAGTATCTTTTGAGAACCTCATGATTCGGCTTAGGGTCGAGCACGTCGCGAAGACATGACCAGGTTTCCAATCCGTTTCCAGGAATCTCGGTCTCCGGCCGAAGTCCTCCTTCCTCGGCTGCGTCCGATCTCCGACATGTATGACTCCACCTGATCCATCCAACGGGCTCGATGTGCTCTTCTACGTCTCGTGCCGAACGGGTCGCTCACGAACACCTTCCTGGTGGGGCATGAATCAGACATCCGCATCACGTGCCCCAGGCATCGCTTTGGCAACCATCAGGATATCTGCACTGCCAACTAGCTCTGCTAGCTCGTTGTTCATTCTCCTGCTCCCCATGCCCTGCTCGCACATACTGCAAAAGATGGTTCTTAGCATGGAGACGTCCTCCGTTAACATATTTCACTACTCATACCCGTAGAGGACTACCTGAAGTATCAGCGTGTGATATATCGTGCTTTTTGTATATTGCTGAAGTCTTCTTGATTGCGAGAGGATCGAGTTTGCGGAGCCCGTAGTAGGCGCGATTTTCCTGTGCAATGCGCCTTCGGATTGTGCTGCTTATGTTGTTGTCCGAAGTTACAATCGTACCAAGGTAGCAGAACTCCTCTACCACCTCGAGATCGTCACCGTCAACTAATACTCTGTTTCCGAGTTGAGCGCTATCACGGTCAGAGCCTCCGTCAAGCAGGTACTTTGTCTTTGTCGCATTGATCCTCAATTCAATCCTATGGATCTCGCGTTTCAGTCGGGTGTGCACGTCGCACACCGCCGCCAATGTCCGTCCGATGATGTTAATGTCATCAGCGAATCCGAGAAATTTGAGAGAACGGATGAAAATTGTTGAAACGGATGTTAAACAGCAAACATGAGGGTCCATCCCCATGCTTCAGACTCCGGTGAGATTCAAACGATTCCGACAGCATGTTCGACACTTTAACTTTACATTGCACTCCGTCTATACTGGCCTTCAACTGCCGTACCACCTCAGCTGGGAATTCATACTGCTGCGTGGTGTGCCATAGTTCGAAACGATCTATGGCACCGTAACCCGCTTTGAAGTCAATGAACAGGTGCACTCGGCCCTTTTGTAGGATCTGCCGCAGAGTAAAGATTTGGTCGCTGGTCGATTTCCGTCCAACAAATCCAGCTTGGTACCTTCCGACGAAATCTGTGGCAAGGGGCGAAGTTTGCAGAAGAGTATTCGGGACGGGTTCTTATAGACGGAATTCAGGACTGTGATGGCTCGAAAGATAGTTTGATGGCACTGATGATTTCGTCCAAGGATGGCTGAGGCAGTCGTAGACATCGTGATGGCTTTCATAGTCCTGCTTTCCTCTGCTTCGTACGCCTGGTTCGGTGTCTCCTGCATCTGCTACATTCAGGAGTTTATCTAAGTAGTACTTTCACCTGTCGATCATCTCTTGCTCGTCCGAAAGGATATCTCCCTCCTCGTTGCGACACATAGCGGTCAAGGGAATAAAATCACTTCGTTTAGCAATCACCATTCTGTAGAACTTACTGGGATAGCTGCTGCATCAGTTGCTCATCCGACTCTTCGAAGCTGCGCTTCTTCTCCTGGAAGAGTCGGGACTGCAGCCTTCTCAGTCGCCTACAGTTTTCTACGTTCTGCCGGGTCTTGCGCTGGAGCATACGAGTAAGCGCTGCGTTCTTCTCGGATAGTGCTCGTCTGCTCTCATCGTTAAACCATTCCTTCCTCTGGTTACGTGTTACGCGGCCAATTGTTCGATCGGCCGTGCTGCTGATGGCTTGCGTCAATGGTTATACTCCGATGGTCATTGGAGGACATCGCCTCGAAGGTGGTTTCCGCCGGCAGCACTTCTACAAGCGCGGTCGCGAAGTCATTCACCACACCAGCTTGTCTCAATCGATCTCATTCTCTATGTTGGGGTAGGCTAATATTGTAGTTTATTGGTTACGCACAATTGGGGCGAAATGGTCTGAGTCGATGTTTGCTCCCCTATATGTACGTATGTCGATAATATCCGAGAAGTGCCTTCCATCGATGAGAAGGTGGTCAATCTGGGAATATATCTGCTGTGGTGATCTCTAGGTGTGACTGAAGCGAGGATCGCGTTGGAAGAAGGTGCTGCGAATGATCATGTGCTTGG
>CM028106.1:38919892-38952186 GCA_016170015.1 Anopheles longipalpis | reverse complement strand
GGTAGATGAATAGATGCTCGCAGCTTGACGTACAATTCAGCAGCCAACACGGCTCCACACAACTCAAGTCTTGGGATACTTAGTGTTTTGAGTGGTGCAACTCGCGACTTTGAAGCTAGAAGAGCTACCTTGATTGTTCCGTGTGAATCTATCGATCGTATGTAAGCGCATGTTCCATAAGCGACCTGCGACGCATCTGCAAAGATATGAAGTTGAATCGATGTTGGGTTTGTTGTGATTACACATCGCGAAATCCGCAACTCGTTTATCTTCGGTAACGACATCACAAAAGAATTCCAAAGTTGTTGGTCTGCAGGGAGTTCTTGATCCCAGTTGACTGCCGTGCCATCGACATTACGAAGTGTCCACAACTTTTGCATGAATATTTTGGCCGTTGTTACGACTGCTCCTACTAGACCTAGTGGATCATAAATGCGAGCGATTAATGAAAGCAGAGTTCTTCTGGTGAGTTGCTCATTTGGTAAACCTAGCTTGAGATCGATGTTGTACCGCAAAGTATCAGATTTAGGTTCCCAATGTAAACCCAAAGTTTTGATGACATGATCACTGCTGAACTCTATCGAAGTGTCTATAGCACGATGTTCCGTTGGTACTTGCTGTAAAACAGCTTCGTTGTTGGAAGCCCATTTTCTCAACTGCAGACCTCCTTTTCCCAGCAGCGCAATAAGTTGACGAAACAATTCAGATACTTCCGAAGCATTTGCTCCACCAGAAAAAAGGTCATCCAGGTAAAAGTCTCTTTTAAGAATGGTAGCTGCTAGAGGATAGGATGTTCCTTCATCGTTGGCAAGTTGAATTAATGTTCTAGTGGCAAGAAAAGGAGCACTAGCTGTTCCACATGTGACGGTCTTCAATTCGTAAGTTTCTAAGGGTTGATCTGGATTAGGTTTCCACACGATAAGTTGCAAAGGTGTGTCTCTTGAATCAACAAGCACTTGTCGATACATCATTTTGATATCTGCCGCTACCATTACCTTATGCATTCTTGCTCGTATGATGATCGATCTTATATATTCTTGAACTGTAGGGCCTACCAAAAGCGCGTCATTCAAGGATACGCCGCTTGAAGTTTTGCTAGAGGCATCGAATACAACTCGAAGTTTGGTCGTTGTTGAGTCTGAACGCATAACTGCATGATGCGGCAGATAATAGCGTTGAACAGACGTGTTGTTGTATTCTGATTCATGAGTGCGTTTCATGTGCCCTAGTTGGACATATTCCTCTATAAAAGATGCGTACTGCTGTTGCAGTTCAGGTTCACGTTTAAAACGAGCAAGTAGATATGACATTCTATTGTTGTTTTGCAATGATTAACGACGATGGAATGGGAATACTGCATTGATTCAGCAAGTGTTGGTCCAGAAATGATCCATCCCAGCTGTGAATTTGTCATTATTGGAAGATTATTCCCAAGTCGTATAGTGTACTGGAACTGAAGCACGTCGAAGAAGATTTCGGCACCGATGAATACATCAATTTGATCCGGACGGTCGAACGCAGGATCAGCAAGCTGAATGTTGGATGGAATATTCAATGACATTACATTTACCGACGTCGAAGGAAAGTTGCCGGTGAGCGTAGGCAATATATTCATCTCTATATTTGCTGAATAGTTGTTCAACCGAGAACGTAACGTGGCTTGTAGTTTCTGCTTCGCACAGGTTGTTGTGGTGCCAACGCCAGTAATGCAACGGCAAAGTGATTTTTCACGAATTATGTTTTCCTTATCAGACCAGGAACATTTGAAGAATTTGCTGCACGTGTGTATTGGAAGGTATGTTAGGGATCGATGATGCAGCTTCTTTCCAATCACGTAGTGAAGTAGGGTCCAATTGCTGAGAAATTAGATGGATAAGCAACGTGTTCCAATGCTCGGTGGGCTCTCCCAATTGCTTTAGAAGCTTTACGTTTGCCTCGAAGCTATCCACGAGCTTGCGAAGGTCAGACGCACATTCACGTTTGAGTACAAACGGTTTGAATAGCGCCTCAACATAACTTTGCTTCAATTGGTCCGCATTGTTGTAATGATCGAAAAGGATATTCCAAGCAGTGTTGTAATTGTTACCTGTGATAGGTACGCTCTGGATTAACTGCAGGGCAGTTTCACTTAACGAAGATCGCAGATAATAAAATTTCTGTGTATCGGTGAGTGTGTTGACGCATCGATCATAGACTGAAATAGATCATGAAATTTTAGCCAGTTTAGCTGCTTACCATCGAATACTGGAAGTTTTAGGTCAGGCAGTTTCACTCGAGCCATCATTTCTGTTAAATGACACGGTGCTAGGTGATCTTTCGAGGTTTCCGTTGGTGTTTTTTTCACCTTCGTTTCAAGAAAACCCTTCGCCTTGTAATATTTGGTTTCCATCTCTGTACGCTTCTTCAGATGATCTTCAAACAGGTCTTCATCCAAAATTTCCAAGTCGTCCTGCACTTTTAGGAATTTTTCCCACAGCTTCTCAAGGGTGTCTAAACGAATTGTTATTTTGTTACTGTTGGAATCGTCCTGGAAGTGTACGACAAATGTATGAATAGCGTCGACGGATTGTTCGATGCTTATGCGTTGCTTGGTAAGCATTTACACTCTGCATTGTTCTGCCATGATTACACAAATCTGGTTTCGAAGGACCAAAATGTCGATTGCTCAGTGGATATTACTCTTTATTTCAGTTTTGTAGTACAAGCTTGGGATTCTCCTCCTAATCGTTCCACGCGGTTATTCACTACATCCATTTCCTTTTTGTTCTGTCATCCTTCTTCCCATGCGCTGCTGTCACTCTTCTCCGGTTGATAGTTATAGAACAACACACGGGGAATCGCTTGGATGACACATTCGTGGATTGCACCACACCAGTGGCACAAAACGCTTCAAATTCAAATTTTCGACTCATATTTCGACTCACTTTCGGCGGGTCGAAAATGTTGACAACTCCATACATGGTGAGTCGAAACTGCTGCCGGTTAGCAGTCCTGTTTCGACTCACCTTTTTGACCTTTTTCACCATGGTGCTTTTCTGTACCTTGCGCCTTGTACCTGTACCGTGCGCCGGTAAAACGCGCAGGATTTTCGTTGTGCCTGTAGTTCACGGCTCTTCTTGCGGCCAGATGAAGCTGATGGTGTAGAGCTCAGTTTATCGTAACACTTTGATATCACACTCCACAGCTAAGCACTTCCACTTTCGTCTTGCTTTGTTGACTGAATGATTGTTGACATGAATGCTTACCATAACACCGAGGCAATGTCACAGGTGTGGTGAAAAAACTTCGTTTGATACATCAATTCACCATAGAGTTGAGTCGAAAATTTGAATTTGTACCACTGGTGCAAGGTTCCTTTAGGACAAGGTATTTGTATTTACCAGGTAGAATTGTCCAGAGCAAATTGACATTTCTCAACTTGACACATGTGTTCCGTGGTTCTTAAGGGGAGTGGTGGAGAAGAAGGAATAGGGAAGGGGTGTTGTTGCCGCAAGCGTTGTTTACAATCATAGCATCTTGGTCTTGTGAAGTGCTCGGTTGGTGTTTAATTCGTTTCTGTTGGCTTTGACTTGAAATCATTTGAAAGTGTGTTTTCGTTGGTTTAAATTTTGGTTATAGTTTGATTACGTTATCACTTAGTAATATTATTCTTTATTTTTTAACTAGTGATAATCGGCCTCAGCATCGACTTCGTTCGCCGAAATCCGTTCGGCGCTCACGAAAATAAGAGCACCATGACATTTAAAAGCACGTCTTTACTTCACGGCTCAAGTGCTGATATTTCTAGGTTTGCATGTCTGTGCTTTCAAATATGTTTATCTATCGTTTATACTTGGTCGTTCAAGTTAAATTTTTTCCTTGTCAAAAAATAAGCGCGTCTTTGCTTTTCATTGTGTTTTAAACTTTAAGAGCGCCTAGTTTACCTTTCGTAAATTGCTGATAGTGAAAATATTTGGTTTGAAATGCAGTTCCTGTATAACTCCATTAATGCAGAAAACGAGTCGAAGCAGAAACTACGAACACTTAGGAGGAATCTTCGATATAACTCTAATCCTCTTGCTTTGACTGAAACAGCGTACGCAAACGATGATTTAATTTGTTGCCGTTTATTACATACTTGGATATTACATTACAGATTCGTTGATAACTTTCGGATTTCCAAATCTATTTTCATGGATTTGCTTGATGGTCTCGATTTTTCGATTGATGCGCAAAGAGCACATGGAATTACAAAAGAAGAAAAATTAGCAGCATGTATTATTTTTTTAGCGAATGGCAGATACCAACATGGTGTTGGAAAAGATTTTCAAATCACAATGGCGCAAACAACTTTTAGTAAGGTTTTTCGGAGTACATTACAACCACTTCACTCATTGGTTGGGGATTGGATAAACATAGCTATGAATGAACAAGAGGGACAAGAAGCTAAGGATTATTTCCTTTTGAAAAGCGGGACTGAGGACGTAATTATGTGCGTAGATGGAACTCATTTAAAAATTAGGAAACCGAAAGATCGTCCCCTGCTTTACCTAAACAGGAAATCATTTTACAGNAATGAATCCCAAAACGATGCTAAGAGTTGCCAGCCGATGCCGTAGATGTCGTACAGGATTCTCCCATGGATTACGGTGTCAATGATGAATTTAACAACTCGAGTGAACATGTAGATACCAATTGCTGTAGACGTGACGTTGCCCAGCCATGTTGACCATGATACGAACTTAGACCAGTATTTATCGAACGCGCCGTGGATGATATTCTCGGGAATTAGAGTATCAAACGTGAATCCTTGAAGGTTTGGATGCTGACCAGATATCATCTTGTGTATGACCGAAGAGGCGATCCTCTTATTGCTTTGTTCATACACCATGTCCTTCATTTGTTGTAGACTTTCATAGTCATATACACCACTTTTCATCAGACTCGGTAATGGGGTGTAGGACCAGCTTGTTATGATGTCTGTCGTTAACTCCTGCGGTGCCGTCGTCTCTCGTAGTCCTTGATCTGTTGTATACCATCTTCCTCCAATGTTGAATTTCGCGGGAAGCATTGGCGAGCAGACTATTTGGGTGCCTTTCAGTTGTAACATTCTAGTTACTGGCGCTATGAACATCGAGCGATTGTTGTATTTTACCGGAACTTCCTGATAGCATTCATCTCTTTTGTCGTATGTGACAAACACCGGTTTGCATTCAAGGATGTACAATATTTCTGCGGCAACAACCGCTGTGTGCCCTGGTCGTTTAATCAAATTAGAAATGAATTCGCTAGGATTCAGACGTGCTAGCGTTAGCTTTGTTTCTAGAAGCGCTTTATCGACCTTGCACAATTCCGTCATCACCGTTGTGTAGATGTCGTTCAGCTTCTGCCCGAGGTAACTTTCCACCAAAGTTATTTTAGAGTTGAAGTAGGTAAAGAGATCCAAGTTTCTCTCATTTACCGCCTTGCGTTGAAACGGCGATTGATAACCGTTTAACTCAAGTATGAATATCCTCGGATGGTCTGTTTTATAGCTGTCAAAGCCGCAGATTTGCTTCACATCACGAGCCCTTATGGAAAACATTTGCTCGTTTGTCAGTAAGGTATACACAGCATTCGTATTAGCGATCCCGTCGTTACCGAACGTCTTGTTGACCGTACCCTCGTAGATGATTTCGAACTCAGTTCTCTCGCACAGCCTTTGATGATCTACCTCCCAAGTGATGTAGCCGTACTCGGAATCCAAACACCAACCAACACTATACGGACATACAACGCCATTTCGCAGTATTATCTGGTCTTCCTCGATGTCTGCCGTTGCCGTGTAGTCGAACATGCTGATCTCGTACTCATAATACACCAACGCGTTTTCCCATCTTCCAGATGGCGTCGTGTAGAGACCTCCGATGCACGCTGAGTCCTTGACACTGCCGATGACTAACGTTTGCCCCCCCGTAGTTTGATTGCGACCAATTTCCCTAACCTTTTTATCGAAAGAGAGTGAAATTTCGCCTACCGTTTGAGCATGTCTACATTCGTCTGGTGTAAATTCCTTGACTATATACGCGAATCCGTTTTCATATTCGGAAGTGTGAGACCAAGCTCCGCAGTGTTTAATGGAACGTTTGATAATTACTTTACATTGGCGAACGTGCGTTAATGTTTTCGGACTGCGTTGTAACACCTGGATTCTTGTTTCAACAGTAGTTATGTTCCTTAACTGAGGCATGCAAGAAGCTACTTTCATCAGAGAATAACTGGTTATATTAATATTGTCGTGCGTACAGTCGTATGCGATTAAACCGTGTCCTGGTTGGCCGAAA
The DNA here is from genome assembly GCA_016170015.1 of Anopheles longipalpis. NCBI lineage: Eukaryota > Metazoa > Arthropoda > Insecta > Diptera > Culicidae > Anopheles > Anopheles longipalpis. The sequence continues at coordinate 38,945,884 of CM028106.1, read as the reverse complement.
GCTTGTGCTGAAAGAAAGAGCAACATCATTATTACAAGGTTCCACATATTATATTTTTCCCAAGGAGTTTTAGCAGCATTCGTATGATTTGCTTTAATCCGCCTTTCTCCTTTTGGAGTATCCGCTTTCTGTATTTTGGCGTTCCATGCGTTATGTTTTATTTTGCGTTTCTTACGTTTTATCATAATTTCATCACCCTTCCCTGTGATGACGTTTTCTGCATGGAACCCTACGAAGTTTATGTCTGAAGTTTGCGATTCTTTAGCTAACTCCTTGTTTTCCTGGTTTATAACGTCTTTTTCGTTATAAACGTCTAAAACTGCTAGACCAGTAACAGGTGTGTAGTATATGGCTTGTGCAGTTTTTACTTGGGCAGATTTCATGTGTTCGTTCTTATGCATCATTTCATGCATGATATCTTTTTCTTGTGTTATCATAGCATGTTCTTGCTGTAACATTTCATTGTTACCTAGTTTCCCATAGACTAACCAACCTAGTCTTGTTTTCATTCCAATTGGTTCTTCAGGTTTACCATATCGATGTTTAAACCCCATTAATAAATGACTATTATTCAGTCCTATCAAAATTGTAGGACGAACGTTTTCAAAACTTTCAATTGGTAGCCTTTTTAAGTGACGATATTTCTCACTCATCTCATCGTAACATAGCGATTGGACTGGCAATTTCAATTCTCTAATTGTTCTTACGTCCTTTAAACGAAAACCTCTTTTCGTTGCACCTTTGATGACCAATTGGACTTGTTGGCTAGATTCATGAACCGTTTCTATGCCTTGTGCCCATGTGAGCTGAAGCGGTGTGTTTGGCCCGGTTAAATTCAATTGTCGAGCGACATTCTCATCTATCATTGTCAATGATGACCCAGGATCCAAAAATGCAAAAGTATTAATGGATTTATTTCCATTAATCAATCTTACCGGTAATATTTGATAGTAAGTTTCACATGTTACTTCCACCTCGTGGTGGTTATTTATCTGCTCTGGTTGGATTGGAACAACTTGTTTTACATGAAGCATCTTGTGATGCTTATCCTTGCACCCGGCGATTCCACATGCCTTAGCGAATTTACAATCCTTGATTGTGTGTGTGTTCGATCTCAAACATCCAAAACATAATTGTTTTTCATTTGCTATTTTCACTCGCTCTGAAGGAATTCGCTTTACCAGTGCGAAGCATTTCACCGTCTCATGCGGCTTGCTACATATCAGACAACTTTTAGTTATCTTTTTAGTCTGTTTGGCAACCTTTCCTCCTTGAATTGAGGCTTGTTTCTGCGAAGTACCCTGATCATGTAAATTAACATGCCCTTTTTGAGTATGAACATTAATCAAGCTCATCATTTCCGCCGTCTTGGCGTAGGGTTTGAGCCACCGACATAATTCTTCTAAATTCTGCACGTCTAGTGATGACGATGCAGCCGCCATATGTTCCGCTCTTTTCACTTGAATGTGATGCGGTAACTTAGCCGTTAAATCCATAACTAGTCTATGATCATGTAGGTATGTCGGTCTTTCCATCAGGTGTACATTTTTGACGAGGTTCTCCAAAGCACTCGTCATTTCCGAGATCACGTTTCTGGATTCCTTTCGTATATTTTGAAGATCGTTTAGCAACTCCAGGTATACTAAATCTGGTCTCCCGAAAGTCTCATTTAAACGTTTTATTATCTCGGGAACATTTTCGGCCTCCATCATTAATTGTTGAACACTTTTATAAGCTGTTCCTTCTAAAACTTGTTTGAGACGATTCAAGTTTTCTAGGTTAGAAAATTGTCCTTCTTTGGATGTGTCGTCAAACGTTTTCTTGAAGTTGGGCCATTCCTTAGGGTTGCCATCGAATTTGGGCAATTGCATCAAGGCCTGTCTCTTGATCAGGATCCCTATCTGGGTGGATTCACCACCGTTAGTTGCCAGTAGCTTAACGAACTCCTTCGTTTGCTGTTGTTGGCTAACTATTAATTGTGATACAATTTCTTCGAAGCTTTGTTTCTTCCCTAAACTTCCTTCCTTATTATTTACTTCGCTTTCTGCGAAAGCCTTGATCTCACCCTTTTGTCGATTAAGCTCGTACTTAATCTGTTGGCACTTGTCACATAGCCAGCATTCCTCTGGCAATGGTTTCTGTGTCAATTTGACACATTTCAGGTGAAACCATCGGTCACACTCCGAACATGTGACTATTGTTTCTTCAGAGGTATCAACCTCATAACAAAGTCGGCACCTGCCGTTTGTATTTGTTGTGAATTTGTAAGGCATTTTGGACGAATCAATGATTTCCTTGCCGTGCTTATTAATAAGGATGGTTTTACTTACCCTCTTTTATCGGATCGTTTTTACCTTCCGTTGATGCACCGTCTGGAATCGTTGTGTGATGGTGAATGATAAAACCGCGAATGCTGAGTCTGAACTTGACACCTTTGCCCGTATATTGCTCACTTTTCACGATAGTAGAAGTTCAAGTATAGTGTTTATGAAACGATTTCTTTCGTTCGTTTAGTAACTAAATAATTGGACACTTCTTATCAATTTTTCACCATCAATTTTAACGTCACTTGTAACTGCCTTACTGAGAGTTCTGCTCTTGTATTGACTTAGATTGTTGCGACGAATAATCACTTTTTAATCGTCTTCACTAGTCACTTGATACACAGAACCTTATTGCTGTTCTTTTGGCGACAGCACACCTTACTTTTTCGTGATTCGATCACAGAGAATGCAATTACGCGCAAGCTATTGCAAACTCCTCTCTGGAGCCACCATGTAATTGTCCGAAGCGTTCAAAACGACCCACTTCGAAACATTAGAGATCACCGCGCGAAGTACGGTTACTCTTGAACTTCTTGCGCAAGTTCTGTGCCGTTAATAGGCTATTTTCCGTATATCGGCGATTGAGCAGTTCTGACAGTAGGCTGTGTATTGAAAACTCAATATCAATTCCTAATGTGGAGTGCCGCTCGAATCGCTTACAGAAAAGACTCGTCAGTTCTGATTTCGGATAACAAGTGAAAGTTTATTGAAATTTCTCCAGCTTATATACTAACAAATGTAATGGTATTAGTTCTTATTCTACACGCAGTAAGTGTGTGTTAGTTTCAAGAACGTAAGGCTAAATTCTTTGTCTTACGCGATCTGATTCGGCCTTTTTTGGTTAATTGCATCGAGCGCATAGGCATGGTTTTTTAAGGGTTCAAGTGCAGTTTTATTACCCGCCACGTGCTACGGCGCGCGGGCGTATGCTTATCGCTATTTTCGTATTCCTTTCGTTCGTAAAAGAATGTCGTTTACCCNTTAGTGATGACTAGTATAATAAGAGTGGCAATAAAGAGAGAATAATTTAAAATAGAAATTGTAGTTATACTATTTATTATATTACAATATTTTATCTTTAAAATATGATTATTTTTTGCTTGATTAGAACGGCCAGCTCGTATTAAGATTTTTTAAAAATATAATTGAATCTTAAATTTGTTGAAGCATCATCAACCGGTCAAATTCCACTTTCATCTCAACTCAAACGTTTGATCTTTTTTTAACTCGTTAAATTTCAATTGGAGTACAATGAACACAGAACTTAAGTTGGAATGGGAAGTTTAGCTTCCGTTTACAATTCGTAAATCAACCCTAACGTTATGTTTCTGAACCCATGGATGTTAAACAAGTGGAACGAAATGACCTAAAGATTAGAAGGACATTACTGAGAAACGATATGAAATTTTTTCCCTCAAACTGTAAACCAACTGCAAATGCAGATGTTCAAAGAAGTGTGTGATGATTAGAAACAAAATTAAAAGGGTCAAGCGTGGATTGGAAACTGTTTCGAAAGCATACACCAGTTCAAAAACCTTCAATCTGTCACAATCACTTATCTGTTGTCGCAAACATTCAATTGCAAAACAACGTTAGTAATTCATGGCAGAATCCGCCTAACAATAACATTGATACTATCGTACGTTAATCTCGTAAATCGAATCACTATTTGGTTTACACAAAGTATTCACGTGCAAACATCCCAACGACCACCAATTTTACCAATTGATGATGCACATGAACGGCCCAATTGATGGGCCAAAAATATTTTACACCCGATCCATACTCTCTTCCCTCGTGTTCCACACCAAACTTAACACAAAGTTTATAGCAAAACTGGCAACAAACCGTTCGCCAGTTCAATACAAACGGTCCGGATATGGATAAAATATTTATTCCGGTCGATTAAACTTTTCAGCCGGGATTCCAGGACACAATGGTAATGCTGTTTGGTGCGTGGAAAAAGTGGCAGCATTTTGTGAGCTCACCGTATGCATCCAATCGGGACATGATTGGCATATCAATTGCTAAAATTGGAGAAAGGTTTCTTTAGTTTATTGTTGTGCAATAGTGATAGGATAGAAAACAGTGACATAAACTATTGAACCAACGAAAATAAAATATTTAGTTTTCGAGAAAATTATTGTTAAATATTGAACAAACAAAAAAAAGGAATAAATTGATATGTATGTGACTATTTCGTCCAAATAAGCATCTGAGGAAAATTTTTCTCAAACATATCTCATCCATTGTATTTTAATCGACACACGTCGATAAAACGCCTCCCAGGCACATATCGGACGTAGCATTAGCCATTGTCATTTTTTAGGATTTTTTTTACTAATTGAATCACTCTCTTATCAAAGCTACAAACGGATCGGTCTATCTCCATTTGAAGAGCTCAATAAAATGCTCATATACTCGAGCAGGTCACGTGGCACAAGGGGATGGGCGAATGTGCCGGGAAGGGTGTCATTGTTTACACCTCGCGACACGTGTCGCTTGTTCAGCGATTTAACTTTCCCTTATCCTAGTGCTGCTTTAAATGATTACAGTACATTTAAATAACTGCCACCGTAATAACTTCCCTCCCGACACGAGGGTGCGACTTAGATTTAGACCGAAAGCGTGCGTAATTGTTTCCGGTAATTCCTTGTTACGCGAGGGACGGATGCAGCATGCCGACGGGCATATTGCGAACATACTGTATGTTCGTGTAGGGTCACAGGGTGCATTGTTTCCACTGACCGCGAGATTTACTATCGCTTTAATCCGTATCTACGCGGCTCGACGACGTACGGTGGCTGATTATTGGCGAATTATCTGGCGCGGCGAGTGTTTTTTTTTCTCTATTGCTATTGTCTGCTTAAGATTTCGTCTCAAAAACCAACTCCGTTCCCAGCATTGTTTCGCCCTCCCAAAGGACCATTTAGTGTCGTTTGCCTGAAGGGATAAATGCAGAACCGATGTGAGGAAAGACATGCTACAATAGATGCAATTGTTTCGTAACATTTCCTCTTTTGAAGCACTAGAGTTCTCACGAGAATTGGCGCGTCAAGTATGCGGTGTGGCATATTCTCGAGTGATCTTGAACAAGTCAAAAGTAGGTACTGTTTTGTGTAGAAAGGACAAAAAGGGATTTGAAATGGAATTGTTTTAAGAGACATTTGTGGAACTCTTATGAACATGTTACCTTTTATGATTGTGTAAATAGTTAGTGAAAACCAGATTCCAAACAATTTCATTGCTGTTCTATTTGACGACAAACTGTAACGATGTTAAGTGTATTCGCCCGAAAGTATGCAATTAATGTTTAAATAGTTTTAATTTGCCAAAGACTCTCCGTGAAGCCTAAGTGAACAAAACAATGGCAACAAGAAAGTTACATACGTTACCGCTTCCGTTTGAATAATGTGTGCTATTTCAAGGCATTCGGGCGACAAAAGGGGCTGATAAAAACGAATACGAAAAGAAAGACACACCTTTAGCCGTTGTTATCCAACTTCAGAGATTTAAACGATCGGTTTCGATGTATTTTCGAGCTTTTCAATTTCTTCACCTACGATTAGAATATAAAATATTTTAGGGCTAAAACAATGCATAGAAATAATTAAAAAAAAAATAAAGTAAATACTCACAATTTATATCTATATATAAATTCTACTCGTGCAGTAACGCAGCGTTACTGCAGTGTTGGCATACCGGTTTTTCTAAGGCAGTGTTGTAAAACTATAATTTGCCCAATATGAAAGCTCAATCAACAAACCCTGCATGTGCACTAGATTGTTGTGGTTTTTGTTTGCTGTACAGGATCTAAGCCTACTTCAGCTTATAGAAATGTGAATCGATACGATCAAATGCTCAAAACGATGGTTTACGATAGGACGATGCAAAATATTCCGTAGTAGGCTGGCTCAACAAATGGTACAAGTGGTGCGGTTTCCAGAGTGTGTGTTGGCAAGCAATTCCACGAAGATTTGGCATTTTTTAATTGCTGAGCGGGAATTGCTGAATGGTAGCGGCGCGGGTGTTTACACCACAAAACCAGTGATCAAATCCCATCCGGGCTAAACCTCCGTACGCAGGACAGACTGTCTCTCTACGGGTTAGTAAAGCCAAGGAAAGTTAGCAATGGCTGGCCAAGACCTCTTCAAGTTGTAGTGAATTTAAAAAAAGAAGAATAGTAAATGGTGATGCACATCCAGGAGAAAAAGAATAGCTGGTAAAGATGGTGATAATATTACCAGGACCGGGCAACCGGGCCACCGGGCCACCATTGACCACAGCAAATTTTGAAAAACAGTGAAAACGTCCATTTATATACTGCGTTAAACTGATCTGATTTGCTGTCGGTAAGGGGTAAGGAATTTTTGAATTTGATTTATTTTATTCAACAATTTACTATTTTTAATGGTTGCAGAAAACGGAATACATGTCATGTGCTCTGAAAATATTTCTTTTCCGTGGTCGATCCTACAATGGCACATCATGAAACCAAAACTGAAGAGACCCGACGTGCATCTTAAACGGAATTTTCTTCCATCAACATCTTCAATGTTTGGATTTTCACTATTTTGGCGATTGTAGCAGAACTATTGTAAAGAAATTCTGACGGATCCAAGATAGTATATTGGACATTTTAGATGGTTGAAAAGAAGCAATTCCACGATGGCCGGGTTGAAATTGGCCATGACCAACTTTCGAATAAGCAAAAAGAACGAATAATTCTCAAATCGGATCGTTTCTTTTGGTTATAGCAGATGAAATACACCTGATGTTCGAAGCAAATTGACATATTCAGTCTGTAAGGCTGGGTTTCACTGTAAGTACCGTAGTATCGGTAACGTAAGCCGTAATTACATCAGAAAATGTACAGCATGATAAAAAAAACTTCTACTAGATGTGACGAATACTCCACAGAATATACCTCGGCATTACGTAGATCTGTTGTGTAGCCCTGTAATCGGGCCTATTAACTAGTATAAAATAAAGCCCTTCAATACGCAAAGGAAATGCCGTGAAAATACATATTGTAGCATTAAAAAAAAAACAAATTCATTCATATTCAAAGACAATCCTACTCCTTTCTGTCAACATGTAGCATAAAAGTGACAACATTCTCTCTGTAACGATTTCGGTCCCGGAATCGGAACATGAACATGTGTAATGTGTTGTTTAAACCGTAAACTAAACAAAAACCTCAAACCATGCACAACATGCTGGTGAACATGTGGTGCGATCCACCCTACATAAGTCCTACCAACGGCACTGGTTCGTGGTCGGGGTCTGTTCATTGCGTGCCGAATATCTGAATATCGCGGTATCACATTCGCGGGCGTAATATTGTAATTTGATTTCCCATTCGTATCGTTCCGCGCTACAAATGATGTCACAATCACGTTGCTGATGATGGTGCTGTAGTCTATTTCTAGGCAGGAAACACGAAGAAGCCTCAGGAGGTGCTCTTCGTCCCTACGTAACACCCACCATCCCTTCGGATCTTTCCAACTATGGTACATCGTGCTGAATCAATTCGTCATTTCGTCACTAGCCTTTTCAGAATTGGTGGGGTGACAACAGAAATGAAGAACAAAACCATACAGAACAAGCACCAAAAAGGAGGACTCTTTGAAGGGAGTTTAGGAACACATTCGCAGTGCAGGACGACCATCGAACTGTCCCGGTATAATCGGATTTGCTCGGGGACGGATGCGTGTTACATGGTTGGATGAACCGGAAGATATAGACAGAGTGTGCAAACGGGGTGTATAGGGGACACACGGATAAACTTCACAAATCAGCAGGATGTGGTATGTTTGATGTCTACAGTAAAGTTGTGAATGGTGGTATACGAGCAGGGTGATAGCCAAATGTCCCTTTCATTGCTCAGAATAAAGTGTAGATGAGGTTTTCCTTCCAACATCTTTTGTATAGCCATTTTTCGGCAGATTGAAGCCGAACTTCATTTCTTAAGATTGTTATGTAGGTTACAATGTGGCTGAACAAACGTGTACGATTGGATCATTTAGTTTATTGTTTGAGTGTGCTTCATGCCTCGTGGGAAGTATTTTTTGTCGAATGTTTATTTTTCAATCAATCGTTTGCGTTGGATTTTTAGTAGATATTGGAAACATCAGTATACATACAGGTTTGTTAGATAAACGCCTAAAGTTAGGCAAATGGTGTGACAAATTAAAATTATATTTATCACAGGAAGACCTAAAAGTTCCTTATTAGTAGATTTGACGAGCTGGAGTACTAAGTATAATGTTTTTATTTAGATCTTTATAAAAAATAATACAAGAGAATGAGAAACACTTGCACATTTTGCCTGACTGAACCTTTCCGGTGAATTAGTCCCGCAACGATCAGTCATGCAGACGAACGCGGAAACAAAGGCAGGAAAAATCAACATTGAACCAAGCTGGTAGATGACCGGCACGGATGTTGTGAACCATTATTTCGAGCGAAGCAATCGTCCAATTTGATTCAATTTGTCTTAAATCTTTTTTTTTTCTCAACGCCATTTTACGTACAAACCCGGGAGACGGAACAATATGGCCCAACTTCAGGATACTATTTATACTCCTTTCGTCCTACAACGATGTTTCTTTTGTTATCTTCTCCCCATCAGCCTCCATGAAATACGCGTACGATGTGCCTTTCTTACGGCATCGTAGAGTTTATTTGTGCTGGTCCCGTGCTTATCGTGCAAAATTCGGGCCAGTTCTTTTATTTGCCGTGTTGCGCAATGAATATTTATAAGGAAATCTGTTTCCCGGCAAAACTACACAACTGTTTTCGGAACGGAATCCATCGGGGCGGACTGAAAACAACCAGTAATTTTAGCCGATATTACATTTCAGCATGGATTGTTTCTGGTTGTTTCTGGTCCAGTATAGTGCTTCTTGGAACGTACGAATTCACGAGATGAATCGCTGATTATGCTGTCTGAAAGAGGGAGTAATGTTGGTTCAGGTTTGCTAAAGATAAAAGCCATTATTTTGTTGTTCAATTGAGTAAAATGTAAAACTTTCGAATCGAATGATACTTTACCGATCGATCTGATTGCAGGTATAACAGGATGTTGGATACTTTTGAAAGTTTACATTGTGGATTTAACTATTTGGCAAGGGGGAAAAACAACAAATGGATGAATTTAGTTTGTAGTCTTTGTTTTTTAAACGCTCCAACATTTTAGACAGATTTACTATAAGCTAGAACATTTTATTTTAAAGTTGGATAAATGAAGCACGAACTAACAAATGTTAATTGAAGATTTTACTATTCCTAATTTAATTTTACATCCCACATTGCTAACTGAACACAAAACGCCCACATCCGGATCAAAGGACATAGGGGTTGTAAAAGCTTTGCGAATGTTTTGAGTGATAGTTACCTCCACGTTTAACACCCGTAACTATCCTTACCCCTATGAATAGACATGTTCATTGGTCCTAAATCCCAACCCGGTTACAACACTATCGTCGATTTTCCCTCTTCCCATTGATTCAATTCACAAATCTTGTAATTGAATCAATCACAATCGACCGCCGCCATCGAATCGAGCATGTGTTGTGGCCAAGATCGACTGATGTTTGTAATTATTGTGACAATTTAATGAGCAGGCGGTTACGCTCTCAAGGTTCCTCGGTAGGCACGATAAAACCCCATCACATGGCGAGATCCTACCGAATTGATACCTCACGCGAAACCCTTGGACAAAAGGTGAAGTAAGCAGCAACCAAATTGAACCCACATACACACACACATCCAGTTCCAAACGCAGCCTCATCTGCCCAAACCGGTAATTTAGGAATCAAAAGGCTAAAATGGCCAATGCTTCCATCCTCCTCGGGTAAGGCACGGCCAGCATTCATAACTTCACTTGTCACAACATTCGCTAATTGTATGGATATTCTGGCCTTTGCTGACTTTTTTCTTTGTCCTCTAGGCACCGAAGCGTCGCTAGGAAATTGGGTGCTTGTGTATCCTTGGTACTAGGGTGCCTTTTGGGAACCGGTGAACCGAGGAATTGGTTGAAAGTTAGTTGAGAAATATATTGTTCGCCGCACGGGATGTTATTATTAGATTAGTGGAATAGATGAGTGATAAATAGTTGCACTGATTGAGTAATTTGAATGAAGGAAGAGGTAAAAGTTGTGTAACAGTTAAACAAATATCTGTTGTTATAGGGAAGAACGAGGACATGACGGGGAAGACATACTAATACATAGAAAATGAAGGCTTAGCAAGGATTTATCTTTCACTATCAGATTGTGTTCTTGAAAAATTATTTTGTATACTATTTGGTTAAAAACTTTCATTGAATGGATTAAACGAATATTAAACAAAAAAAAAATAGATAAATCAACACAAAAAATGTTTTAAAATTAAAGAATATGAAAAAAAGAGAAAAAATATCGAAATCATTTACAAACTTGCGTGTATAAATAACTGAATAGAAAAAAGGGACATCTATTGTGATGCGTTTGAATTTTAAAACGATGCAAAAGGACATAATAATACTATTAAAAAAAAGCGAAAATCAAATCATCAAATACACAACAACGAAACAAAGAATCAAAACTAATCTCAATCAAAAGCTGCAAATGAATACTACAAAATTGAAACCAAAACATGAAAGCTCAAAGAGAAAGTTGATCCAAACAAAATGAGAACAAACACTGGAAATAGAAAATAAATAAATAAAACAACGTACACAGCAAAGAAATACCATCCACGATGGTATAAATATCGCGTAGGTGTCGCAAGCGGTTGCAAAATTGAGCAGGCAAACCAATTTTGAGCACCTCGCCAAAAGCACTACACAAACATGTCTCGATGCACGTGAGTAGAGGACGATTGCATTTCGTTTGTGCCGACAAACAACAGTGCGTAAGTGGGAGAAACAAAACAAAACAAAAAAATGACGGTGCATTTGCATCGTCAACGGTGCATCGGAACGGTGAAAGGAACGTACGAGGTGAAAGTGATTGGGTGCAAATTGATTGTGTGTGCAGTGGCCGACACGTTGGTGATCGTGCGATGGATGCATCGTTGCCTGCAGTGCAATCAAAAACGCATAATCAAGAGCGTGCGTCCGTTACAGAAGGCCGAAATGGCCGCAAACGCACTCGCTGTACGAATGTGTTGGTGTTGGTTAGTTCATGAATTGAATTTCAATAAGGGTTGATGTGTAGTTTTTGAGCGTTCTAGAAATACCCTTTTGAGCCAGCAGATGCATTTGAAGCTATGATTTAAACGAACATAATGGATCTAGGGTGGACAAAAATCAAGATATGCATATTTCGATATGGATTGCTTGTTCGAACATTGAAACTGGATTGATTAAACTTATAAATTTTTATTCAATAAGAGTAAACATGGTTAGGTATATTGATGCATTAAAACCTGCTGATCTGTCGCACGATGATCAACATACATTATTCAAGGGATAAAAATAATGAGAAGGAAATGTCTGTGTCATCTTAGTTCTTCTACTTTCTTGGCTAGCTCAAGGTTGATAATCCGCTTCCAGAAAACTCGGTCTCCAGCCAACTAGATCGCTGTGTTCCTTGGAGCATCTTCCTGGTGGGGCATGAATCCGGCAACCTCATCACGCAACCTGTTTCCATTGCTAAGATACAGATCAACAATGTCGATGCACCATCTTTCCTTTCTTTCTTCAACCCTATAGGAGTTATAAACCACTCCATGCACCATTTATGTTTGTTAAGTTTCTTAGTAATTAGTTTTAGTTATAATTAGTTAATTTATTACTAGATTACAAGATTATCAATTTTACAACTAGATTACAAGATTACAGATTATCTGTTAAGCATAAGGAAGGACATTTTGCTACATATCTAATGATTTTTCATCAACACATTCGAAAGAAAGTATAGTTTCGAATAATATGCTCTAACGTTAAATAGTGAGTATAGTAATGGCATTCTTTATTCATAATGTTGCAAATAATGCCATGTTTTAATGTTCATAAAGCGCAGAACACGCACACGTGAGTTGCATAGTTGTTGCAACTGGAGTCTAACTGATACACACTTGTCAATAATACACACCTAATAGCACGTTTAATAAAGAATATGCGTTTATCTTTTGTACTGGCTTTTTGTGTCGTCAACGTTCATGTATCGTATTTGTTTTTTTCTCTCAGCGTATAGTAAACAACTTTTAACTGTTGTTGCAACAGCTTAAAAAAACTATACGAAACATGCCACAGAGCTGTATCGCACACAAGTACTAAACAATACCTTGTATTGGAAAACGTTATTATTTTCATTTATAAGCAGTCGCAGCGGATTGGAACCATCATCCAAACGGCTCAACCGCTAGCTTACACATCTAAACAACTCTCAAACAAATCAACCAACCATCTTGCAACCATGAAATCGATCCTTGCCCTCGTCCTGTTCGTCGCCTGTGCCACTCAAGTCTACTCTGGTAAGTCACCCACGGCCTTTTAGCTACGAAACTCTACTCAAATTGATATTCTGTTCTTAAAGGATGTCTCAGGTCGTATCCGCACTACACTGGCTATGTATCGCCTCATGGTTATGGTCTACATGGTTGTGGTCTTCATCGCACCGGCCATCAAGCTGTTGTAAACGTTAACCTTCCCAGCGTTTCTTCATATCATCGGCCCGGATCCTGCGGCTGTGGAAATTGTGTATCTTGCAGGACACGTTTTTCTGGTCTGCATTATCCCGGATCTGTCTTCCCTTTCTATAATTACTAGTGAGCTTTTGAGATTAACTGGAGTCAAAGCTTCTTACTTGAACGACAGAACTTACGGGAGAACACCGAATAACGCTCTATGACCAATGTTGCTTTCCGAATAAACTGTAGTAAACTGCAACAAAACCTTTTTTGTATTTCAATTTCTAAATAAACTAGCTACTTGTATGTATGAGTGGATTTGTAGTACTCTGCATGATTAATTATTTACAAAAACAAATGTAATGTTATGGTTGAGCAATGCTATCCCAAAAAAGCGGATTTCGTTAGCAAAACGCCAGGCTGGTGAAACAACTTTCAACACTTTCAAGTATAAGAGATTGAAAGATCTCCAGCAACACCCTCCTCTGACATACTTACATGGACGTTATATTTATATGATCATGACTTGAGGCACTGTGACTTGCGCTGTTGTCCTCAAGTATCTTTTGAGAACCTCATGATTCGGCTTAGGGTCGAGCACGTCGCGAAGACATGACCAGGTTTCCAATCCGTTTCCAGGAATCTCGGTCTCCGGCCGAAGTCCTCCTTCCTCGGCTGCGTCCGATCTCCGACATGTATGACTCCACCTGATCCATCCAACGGGCTCGATGTGCTCTTCTACGTCTCGTGCCGAACGGGTCGCTCACGAACACCTTCCTGGTGGGGCATGAATCAGACATCCGCATCACGTGCCCCAGGCATCGCTTTGGCAACCATCAGGATATCTGCACTGCCAACTAGCTCTGCTAGCTCGTTGTTCATTCTCCTGCTCCCCATGCCCTGCTCGCACATACTGCAAAAGATGGTTCTTAGCATGGAGACGTCCTCCGTTAACATATTTCACTACTCATACCCGTAGAGGACTACCTGAAGTATCAGCGTGTGATATATCGTGCTTTTTGTATATTGCTGAAGTCTTCTTGATTGCGAGAGGATCGAGTTTGCGGAGCCCGTAGTAGGCGCGATTTTCCTGTGCAATGCGCCTTCGGATTGTGCTGCTTATGTTGTTGTCCGAAGTTACAATCGTACCAAGGTAGCAGAACTCCTCTACCACCTCGAGATCGTCACCGTCAACTAATACTCTGTTTCCGAGTTGAGCGCTATCACGGTCAGAGCCTCCGTCAAGCAGGTACTTTGTCTTTGTCGCATTGATCCTCAATTCAATCCTATGGATCTCGCGTTTCAGTCGGGTGTGCACGTCGCACACCGCCGCCAATGTCCGTCCGATGATGTTAATGTCATCAGCGAATCCGAGAAATTTGAGAGAACGGATGAAAATTGTTGAAACGGATGTTAAACAGCAAACATGAGGGTCCATCCCCATGCTTCAGACTCCGGTGAGATTCAAACGATTCCGACAGCATGTTCGACACTTTAACTTTACATTGCACTCCGTCTATACTGGCCTTCAACTGCCGTACCACCTCAGCTGGGAATTCATACTGCTGCGTGGTGTGCCATAGTTCGAAACGATCTATGGCACCGTAACCCGCTTTGAAGTCAATGAACAGGTGCACTCGGCCCTTTTGTAGGATCTGCCGCAGAGTAAAGATTTGGTCGCTGGTCGATTTCCGTCCAACAAATCCAGCTTGGTACCTTCCGACGAAATCTGTGGCAAGGGGCGAAGTTTGCAGAAGAGTATTCGGGACGGGTTCTTATAGACGGAATTCAGGACTGTGATGGCTCGAAAGATAGTTTGATGGCACTGATGATTTCGTCCAAGGATGGCTGAGGCAGTCGTAGACATCGTGATGGCTTTCATAGTCCTGCTTTCCTCTGCTTCGTACGCCTGGTTCGGTGTCTCCTGCATCTGCTACATTCAGGAGTTTATCTAAGTAGTACTTTCACCTGTCGATCATCTCTTGCTCGTCCGAAAGGATATCTCCCTCCTCGTTGCGACACATAGCGGTCAAGGGAATAAAATCACTTCGTTTAGCAATCACCATTCTGTAGAACTTACTGGGATAGCTGCTGCATCAGTTGCTCATCCGACTCTTCGAAGCTGCGCTTCTTCTCCTGGAAGAGTCGGGACTGCAGCCTTCTCAGTCGCCTACAGTTTTCTACGTTCTGCCGGGTCTTGCGCTGGAGCATACGAGTAAGCGCTGCGTTCTTCTCGGATAGTGCTCGTCTGCTCTCATCGTTAAACCATTCCTTCCTCTGGTTACGTGTTACGCGGCCAATTGTTCGATCGGCCGTGCTGCTGATGGCTTGCGTCAATGGTTATACTCCGATGGTCATTGGAGGACATCGCCTCGAAGGTGGTTTCCGCCGGCAGCACTTCTACAAGCGCGGTCGCGAAGTCATTCACCACACCAGCTTGTCTCAATCGATCTCATTCTCTATGTTGGGGTAGGCTAATATTGTAGTTTATTGGTTACGCACAATTGGGGCGAAATGGTCTGAGTCGATGTTTGCTCCCCTATATGTACGTATGTCGATAATATCCGAGAAGTGCCTTCCATCGATGAGAAGGTGGTCAATCTGGGAATATATCTGCTGTGGTGATCTCTAGGTGTGACTGAAGCGAGGATCGCGTTGGAAGAAGGTGCTGCGAATGATCATGTGCTTGGGGATGGCGAAGTTTACTAGATGAAGCCCATCGTCATTTGTCAGCTGGTGCACGATAAAACTTCCTANCTCGCAGCTTGACGTACAATTCAGCAGCCAACACGGCTCCACACAACTCAAGTCTTGGGATACTTAGTGTTTTGAGTGGTGCAACTCGCGACTTTGAAGCTAGAAGAGCTACCTTGATTGTTCCGTGTGAATCTATCGATCGTATGTAAGCGCATGTTCCATAAGCGACCTGCGACGCATCTGCAAAGATATGAAGTTGAATCGATGTTGGGTTTGTTGTGATTACACATCGCGAAATCCGCAACTCGTTTATCTTCGGTAACGACATCACAAAAGAATTCCAAAGTTGTTGGTCTGCAGGGAGTTCTTGATCCCAGTTGACTGCCGTGCCATCGACATTACGAAGTGTCCACAACTTTTGCATGAATATTTTGGCCGTTGTTACGACTGCTCCTACTAGACCTAGTGGATCATAAATGCGAGCGATTAATGAAAGCAGAGTTCTTCTGGTGAGTTGCTCATTTGGTAAACCTAGCTTGAGATCGATGTTGTACCGCAAAGTATCAGATTTAGGTTCCCAATGTAAACCCAAAGTTTTGATGACATGATCACTGCTGAACTCTATCGAAGTGTCTATAGCACGATGTTCCGTTGGTACTTGCTGTAAAACAGCTTCGTTGTTGGAAGCCCATTTTCTCAACTGCAGACCTCCTTTTCCCAGCAGCGCAATAAGTTGACGAAACAATTCAGATACTTCCGAAGCATTTGCTCCACCAGAAAAAAGGTCATCCAGGTAAAAGTCTCTTTTAAGAATGGTAGCTGCTAGAGGATAGGATGTTCCTTCATCGTTGGCAAGTTGAATTAATGTTCTAGTGGCAAGAAAAGGAGCACTAGCTGTTCCACATGTGACGGTCTTCAATTCGTAAGTTTCTAAGGGTTGATCTGGATTAGGTTTCCACACGATAAGTTGCAAAGGTGTGTCTCTTGAATCAACAAGCACTTGTCGATACATCATTTTGATATCTGCCGCTACCATTACCTTATGCATTCTTGCTCGTATGATGATCGATCTTATATATTCTTGAACTGTAGGGCCTACCAAAAGCGCGTCATTCAAGGATACGCCGCTTGAAGTTTTGCTAGAGGCATCGAATACAACTCGAAGTTTGGTCGTTGTTGAGTCTGAACGCATAACTGCATGATGCGGCAGATAATAGCGTTGAACAGACGTGTTGTTGTATTCTGATTCATGAGTGCGTTTCATGTGCCCTAGTTGGACATATTCCTCTATAAAAGATGCGTACTGCTGTTGCAGTTCAGGTTCACGTTTAAAACGAGCAAGTAGATATGACATTCTATTGTTGTTTTGCAATGATTAACGACGATGGAATGGGAATACTGCATTGATTCAGCAAGTGTTGGTCCAGAAATGATCCATCCCAGCTGTGAATTTGTCATTATTGGAAGATTATTCCCAAGTCGTATAGTGTACTGGAACTGAAGCACGTCGAAGAAGATTTCGGCACCGATGAATACATCAATTTGATCCGGACGGTCGAACGCAGGATCAGCAAGCTGAATGTTGGATGGAATATTCAATGACATTACATTTACCGACGTCGAAGGAAAGTTGCCGGTGAGCGTAGGCAATATATTCATCTCTATATTTGCTGAATAGTTGTTCAACCGAGAACGTAACGTGGCTTGTAGTTTCTGCTTCGCACAGGTTGTTGTGGTGCCAACGCCAGTAATGCAACGGCAAAGTGATTTTTCACGAATTATGTTTTCCTTATCAGACCAGGAACATTTGAAGAATTTGCTGCACGTGTGTATTGGAAGGTATGTTAGGGATCGATGATGCAGCTTCTTTCCAATCACGTAGTGAAGTAGGGTCCAATTGCTGAGAAATTAGATGGATAAGCAACGTGTTCCAATGCTCGGTGGGCTCTCCCAATTGCTTTAGAAGCTTTACGTTTGCCTCGAAGCTATCCACGAGCTTGCGAAGGTCAGACGCACATTCACGTTTGAGTACAAACGGTTTGAATAGCGCCTCAACATAACTTTGCTTCAATTGGTCCGCATTGTTGTAATGATCGAAAAGGATATTCCAAGCAGTGTTGTAATTGTTACCTGTGATAGGTACGCTCTGGATTAACTGCAGGGCAGTTTCACTTAACGAAGATCGCAGATAATAAAATTTCTGTGTATCGGTGAGTGTGTTGACGCATCGATCATAGACTGAAATAGATCATGAAATTTTAGCCAGTTTAGCTGCTTACCATCGAATACTGGAAGTTTTAGGTCAGGCAGTTTCACTCGAGCCATCATTTCTGTTAAATGACACGGTGCTAGGTGATCTTTCGAGGTTTCCGTTGGTGTTTTTTTCACCTTCGTTTCAAGAAAACCCTTCGCCTTGTAATATTTGGTTTCCATCTCTGTACGCTTCTTCAGATGATCTTCAAACAGGTCTTCATCCAAAATTTCCAAGTCGTCCTGCACTTTTAGGAATTTTTCCCACAGCTTCTCAAGGGTGTCTAAACGAATTGTTATTTTGTTACTGTTGGAATCGTCCTGGAAGTGTACGACAAATGTATGAATAGCGTCGACGGATTGTTCGATGCTTATGCGTTGCTTGGTAAGCATTTACACTCTGCATTGTTCTGCCATGATTACACAAATCTGGTTTCGAAGGACCAAAATGTCGATTGCTCAGTGGATATTACTCTTTATTTCAGTTTTGTAGTACAAGCTTGGGATTCTCCTCCTAATCGTTCCACGCGGTTATTCACTACATCCATTTCCTTTTTGTTCTGTCATCCTTCTTCCCATGCGCTGCTGTCACTCTTCTCCGGTTGATAGTTATAGAACAACACACGGGGAATCGCTTGGATGACACATTCGTGGATTGCACCACACCAGTGGCACAAAACGCTTCAAATTCAAATTTTCGACTCATATTTCGACTCACTTTCGGCGGGTCGAAAATGTTGACAACTCCATACATGGTGAGTCGAAACTGCTGCCGGTTAGCAGTCCTGTTTCGACTCACCTTTTTGACCTTTTTCACCATGGTGCTTTTCTGTACCTTGCGCCTTGTACCTGTACCGTGCGCCGGTAAAACGCGCAGGATTTTCGTTGTGCCTGTAGTTCACGGCTCTTCTTGCGGCCAGATGAAGCTGATGGTGTAGAGCTCAGTTTATCGTAACACTTTGATATCACACTCCACAGCTAAGCACTTCCACTTTCGTCTTGCTTTGTTGACTGAATGATTGTTGACATGAATGCTTACCATAACACCGAGGCAATGTCACAGGTGTGGTGAAAAAACTTCGTTTGATACATCAATTCACCATAGAGTTGAGTCGAAAATTTGAATTTGTACCACTGGTGCAAGGTTCCTTTAGGACAAGGTATTTGTATTTACCAGGTAGAATTGTCCAGAGCAAATTGACATTTCTCAACTTGACACATGTGTTCCGTGGTTCTTAAGGGGAGTGGTGGAGAAGAAGGAATAGGGAAGGGGTGTTGTTGCCGCAAGCGTTGTTTACAATCATAGCATCTTGGTCTTGTGAAGTGCTCGGTTGGTGTTTAATTCGTTTCTGTTGGCTTTGACTTGAAATCATTTGAAAGTGTGTTTTCGTTGGTTTAAATTTTGGTTATAGTTTGATTACGTTATCACTTAGTAATATTATTCTTTATTTTTTAACTAGTGATAATCGGCCTCAGCATCGACTTCGTTCGCCGAAATCCGTTCGGCGCTCACGAAAATAAGAGCACCATGACATTTAAAAGCACGTCTTTACTTCACGGCTCAAGTGCTGATATTTCTAGGTTTGCATGTCTGTGCTTTCAAATATGTTTATCTATCGTTTATACTTGGTCGTTCAAGTTAAATTTTTTCCTTGTCAAAAAATAAGCGCGTCTTTGCTTTTCATTGTGTTTTAAACTTTAAGAGCGCCTAGTTTACCTTTCGTAAATTGCTGATAGTGAAAATATTTGGTTTGAAATGCAGTTCCTGTATAACTCCATTAATGCAGAAAACGAGTCGAAGCAGAAACTACGAACACTTAGGAGGAATCTTCGATATAACTCTAATCCTCTTGCTTTGACTGAAACAGCGTACGCAAACGATGATTTAATTTGTTGCCGTTTATTACATACTTGGATATTACATTGCAGATTCGTTGATAACTTTCGGATTTCCAAATCTATTTTCATGGATTTGCTTGATGGTCTCGATTTTTCGATTGATGCGCAAAGAGCACATGGAATTACAAAAGAAGAAAAATTAGCAGCATGTATTATTTTTTTAGCGAATGGCAGATACCAACATGGTGTTGGAAAAGATTTTCATATCGCAATGGCGCAAACAACTTTTAGTAAGGTNACAATACCTTGTATTGGAAAACGTTATTATTTTCATTTATAAGCAGTCGCAGCGGATTGGAATCATCATCCAAACGGCTCAACCGTTAGCTTACACATCTAAACAACCCTCAAACAAATCAACCAACCATCTTGCAACCATGAAGTCGATCCTTGCTCTCGTCCTGTTCGTCGCTTGCGCCACTCAAGTCTACTCGGGTAAGTCACTCACGGCCTTTTAGCTACGAAACTCTACTCAAATTGATATTCTGTTCTTAAAGGATGTCTCAGGTCGTATCCGCACTACACTGGCTATGTATCGCCTCATGGTTACGGTCTACATGGTTGTGGTCTTCATCGCACCGGTCATCATGCTGTTGTGAACGTTAACCTTCCGAGCGTTTCTTCATATCATCGGCCCGGATCCTGCGGCTGTGGAAATTGTGTATCTTGCAGGGCACGTTTTTCTGGTCTGCATTATCCCGGATCTTTCGGCTCTTTCTATAATTACTAGTGAGTTTTTGGTATGAACTGGAATGAAAGCTTCTTACTTGAACGACAGAACTTACGGCAAAACACCGAATAACGCTCTATGACCAATGTTGCTTTCCGAATAAACTGTAATAAACTGCAACAAAACCTTTTTTGTATTTCAATTTCTAACCAAACTAGCTACTAGTATGTATGAGTGGATTTGTAATACTCTGCATGAATATTTATTTGCAAAAAGAAATGTAATATGATGGCAGAGCAATACTATCCTAAAAAAGAGAGCAACTGAAACAACCTTCAACACTTAAGTATGAGAGATTGTGAGATCTCCAGCAACACCCTCCTCTTACATACTTACTTGGACGTTAAATGTACATGATCATGACTGGAGGCAGTGTGACTGGTGCTGCGCTGTTCTCCTCAAGTATGTTTGGAGAACCTCATGATTCGGTTGTTCTTCTTGTTGGCCTGCTTAGGGTCAAACACGTCGCGAAGACTCGGCCAGATCTCGAATCCGTTTCCAGGTATCTCGGTCCCCGGCTGCAGTCCTCCATCCAAGGTTGCGTCGGATCTCCGACAGGTATGACTCCACCTGATCCATCCAACGGGCGCGCTGTGCTCTTCTACGTCTCGTGCCGAACGGGTCGCTCACGAGCACCTTCCTGGTGGGGCATGAATCAGGCATCCTCATCACATACTGCCATACTGCCAAAGATGGTCCTTAGCACCCGCCGTTCGGAAATGGCGAGTACATTGACGTCCTCCGTTAACATAGTCCAGCACTCATACCCGTAGAGGACTACCGGACGTATCAGTGTGCGATATATCGTGCTTTTTGTGTGTGTTGCTGAAGTCTTCTGGATTGCGAGTGGAACGAGTTTGTGGAGCCCGTAGTAGGCACGATTTTCCTGAACAATGCGCCTTCAAATTATGCTACTTATGTTGTTGTCCGAAGTTACAATCGTAGCAAGGTAGTAGAACTCCTCTACCACCTCGAGATCGTCGCCGTCAACTGATACTCTGCTCCCGAGTCGGGCTCTATCACGGTCAGAGCCTCCGGTAAGCAGGTACTTTGTCTTCGTCGCATTGATCCTCAATCCAATTCTGTCGGCCTCGCGTTTCAGTCGGGTGTACGCGTCGCACAAGCCAAGAAATTTGAAAGAACGAATGAAAATCGTGCCCCGGATGTCGAAGCCCGCGCTTCGCATGACACCTTCCAGAACGATGTTAAACAGCAAACAGGAGAGTCCGTCCCCTTGCCTCAGACGCCGGTGAGATTCAAACGATTCCGACAGCATGTTCGACACTCTCACCTTACATTGCACCCCGTCCATAGTGGCCTTCAATTGCCGTACCTCCTNACAACTCAAGTCTTGGGATACTTAGTGTTTTGAGTGGTGCAACTCGCGACTTTGAAGCTAGAAGAGCTACCTTGATTGTTCCGTGTGAATCTATCGATCGTATGTAAGCGCATGTTCCATAAGCGACCTGCGACGCATCTGCAAAGATATGAAGTTGAATCGATGTTGGGTTTGTTGTGATTACACATCGCGAAATCCGCAACTCGTTTATCTTCGGTAACGACATCACAAAAGAATTCCAAAGTTGTTGGTCTGCAGGGAGTTCTTGATCCCAGTTGACTGCCGTGCCATCGACATTACGAAGTGTCCACAACTTTTGCATGAATATTTTGGCCGTTGTTACGACTGCTCCTACTAGACCTAGTGGATCATAAATGCGAGCGATTAATGAAAGCAGAGTTCTTCTGGTGAGTTGCTCATTTGGTAAACCTAGCTTGAGATCGATGTTGTACCGCAAAGTATCAGATTTAGGTTCCCAATGTAAACCCAAAGTTTTGATGACATGATCACTGCTGAACTCTATCGAAGTGTCTATAGCACGATGTTCCGTTGGTACTTGCTGTAAAACAGCTTCGTTGTTGGAAGCCCATTTTCTCAACTGCAGACCTCCTTTTCCCAGCAGCGCAATAAGTTGACGAAACAATTCAGATACTTCCGAAGCATTTGCTCCACCAGAAAAAAGGTCATCCAGGTAAAAGTCTCTTTTAAGAATGGTAGCTGCTAGAGGATAGGATGTTCCTTCATCGTTGGCAAGTTGAATTAATGTTCTAGTGGCAAGAAAAGGAGCACTAGCTGTTCCACATGTGACGGTCTTCAATTCGTAAGTTTCTAAGGGTTGATCTGGATTAGGTTTCCACACGATAAGTTGCAAAGGTGTGTCTCTTGAATCAACAAGCACTTGTCGATACATCATTTTGATATCTGCCGCTACCATTACCTTATGCATTCTTGCTCGTATGATGATCGATCTTATATATTCTTGAACTGTAGGGCCTACCAAAAGCGCGTCATTCAAGGATACGCCGCTTGAAGTTTTGCTAGAGGCATCGAATACAACTCGAAGTTTGGTCGTTGTTGAGTCTGAACGCATAACTGCATGATGCGGCAGATAATAGCGTTGAACAGACGTGTTGTTGTATTCTGATTCATGAGTGCGTTTCATGTGCCCTAGTTGGACATATTCCTCTATAAAAGATGCGTACTGCTGTTGCAGTTCAGGTTCACGTTTAAAACGAGCAAGTAGATATGACATTCTATTGTTGTTTTGCAATGATTAAC
Source organism: Anopheles longipalpis (assembly GCA_016170015.1). Taxonomy (NCBI): domain Eukaryota; kingdom Metazoa; phylum Arthropoda; class Insecta; order Diptera; family Culicidae; genus Anopheles; species Anopheles longipalpis. Next base: position 38,922,747 of record CM028106.1, on the reverse strand, counting down.
GACGATGGAATGGGAATACTGCATTGATTCAGCAAGTGTTGGTCCAGAAATGATCCATCCCAGCTGTGAATTTGTCATTATTGGAAGATTATTCCCAAGTCGTATAGTGTACTGGAACTGAAGCACGTCGAAGAAGATTTCGGCACCGATGAATACATCAATTTGATCCGGACGGTCGAACGCAGGATCAGCAAGCTGAATGTTGGATGGAATATTCAATGACATTACATTTACCGACGTCGAAGGAAAGTTGCCGGTGAGCGTAGGCAATATATTCATCTCTATATTTGCTGAATAGTTGTTCAACCGAGAACGTAACGTGGCTTGTAGTTTCTGCTTCGCACAGGTTGTTGTGGTGCCAACGCCAGTAATGCAACGGCAAAGTGATTTTTCACGAATTATGTTTTCCTTATCAGACCAGGAACATTTGAAGAATTTGCTGCACGTGTGTATTGGAAGGTATGTTAGGGATCGATGATGCAGCTTCTTTCCAATCACGTAGTGAAGTAGGGTCCAATTGCTGAGAAATTAGATGGATAAGCAACGTGTTCCAATGCTCGGTGGGCTCTCCCAATTGCTTTAGAAGCTTTACGTTTGCCTCGAAGCTATCCACGAGCTTGCGAAGGTCAGACGCACATTCACGTTTGAGTACAAACGGTTTGAATAGCGCCTCAACATAACTTTGCTTCAATTGGTCCGCATTGTTGTAATGATCGAAAAGGATATTCCAAGCAGTGTTGTAATTGTTACCTGTGATAGGTACGCTCTGGATTAACTGCAGGGCAGTTTCACTTAACGAAGATCGCAGATAATAAAATTTCTGTGTATCGGTGAGTGTGTTGACGCATCGATCATAGACTGAAATAGATCATGAAATTTTAGCCAGTTTAGCTGCTTACCATCGAATACTGGAAGTTTTAGGTCAGGCAGTTTCACTCGAGCCATCATTTCTGTTAAATGACACGGTGCTAGGTGATCTTTCGAGGTTTCCGTTGGTGTTTTTTTCACCTTCGTTTCAAGAAAACCCTTCGCCTTGTAATATTTGGTTTCCATCTCTGTACGCTTCTTCAGATGATCTTCAAACAGGTCTTCATCCAAAATTTCCAAGTCGTCCTGCACTTTTAGGAATTTTTCCCACAGCTTCTCAAGGGTGTCTAAACGAATTGTTATTTTGTTACTGTTGGAATCGTCCTGGAAGTGTACGACAAATGTATGAATAGCGTCGACGGATTGTTCGATGCTTATGCGTTGCTTGGTAAGCATTTACACTCTGCATTGTTCTGCCATGATTACACAAATCTGGTTTCGAAGGACCAAAATGTCGATTGCTCAGTGGATATTACTCTTTATTTCAGTTTTGTAGTACAAGCTTGGGATTCTCCTCCTAATCGTTCCACGCGGTTATTCACTACATCCATTTCCTTTTTGTTCTGTCATCCTTCTTCCCATGCGCTGCTGTCACTCTTCTCCGGTTGATAGTTATAGAACAACACACGGGGAATCGCTTGGATGACACATTCGTGGATTGCACCACACCAGTGGCACAAAACGCTTCAAATTCAAATTTTCGACTCATATTTCGACTCACTTTCGGCGGGTCGAAAATGTTGACAACTCCATACATGGTGAGTCGAAACTGCTGCCGGTTAGCAGTCCTGTTTCGACTCACCTTTTTGACCTTTTTCACCATGGTGCTTTTCTGTACCTTGCGCCTTGTACCTGTACCGTGCGCCGGTAAAACGCGCAGGATTTTCGTTGTGCCTGTAGTTCACGGCTCTTCTTGCGGCCAGATGAAGCTGATGGTGTAGAGCTCAGTTTATCGTAACACTTTGATATCACACTCCACAGCTAAGCACTTCCACTTTCGTCTTGCTTTGTTGACTGAATGATTGTTGACATGAATGCTTACCATAACACCGAGGCAATGTCACAGGTGTGGTGAAAAAACTTCGTTTGATACATCAATTCACCATAGAGTTGAGTCGAAAATTTGAATTTGTACCACTGGTGCAAGGTTCCTTTAGGACAAGGTATTTGTATTTACCAGGTAGAATTGTCCAGAGCAAATTGACATTTCTCAACTTGACACATGTGTTCCGTGGTTCTTAAGGGGAGTGGTGGAGAAGAAGGAATAGGGAAGGGGTGTTGTTGCCGCAAGCGTTGTTTACAATCATAGCATCTTGGTCTTGTGAAGTGCTCGGTTGGTGTTTAATTCGTTTCTGTTGGCTTTGACTTGAAATCATTTGAAAGTGTGTTTTCGTTGGTTTAAATTTTGGTTATAGTTTGATTACGTTATCACTTAGTAATATTATTCTTTATTTTTTAACTAGTGATAATCGGCCTCAGCATCGACTTCGTTCGCCGAAATCCGTTCGGCGCTCACGAAAATAAGAGCACCATGACATTTAAAAGCACGTCTTTACTTCACGGCTCAAGTGCTGATATTTCTAGGTTTGCATGTCTGTGCTTTCAAATATGTTTATCTATCGTTTATACTTGGTCGTTCAAGTTAAATTTTTTCCTTGTCAAAAAATAAGCGCGTCTTTGCTTTTCATTGTGTTTTAAACTTTAAGAGCGCCTAGTTTACCTTTCGTAAATTGCTGATAGTGAAAATATTTGGTTTGAAATGCAGTTCCTGTATAACTCCATTAATGCAGAAAACGAGTCGAAGCAGAAACTACGAACACTTAGGAGGAATCTTCGATATAACTCTAATCCTCTTGCTTTGACTGAAACAGCGTACGCAAACGATGATTTAATTTGTTGCCGTTTATTACATACTTGGATATTACATTGCAGATTCGTTGATAACTTTCGAATTTCCAAATCTATTTTCATGGATTTGCTTGATGGTC
>CM028106.1:38785002-38890918 GCA_016170015.1 Anopheles longipalpis | reverse complement strand
CGTATAGTAAACAACTTTTAACAATTGTTGTAACAGCTTAAAAAACTGTACGAAACATGTCACAGAGCCGTATCGCACGCAAACGCTAAACAATACCTTGTATTGGAAAACGTTATTATTTTCATTTATAAGCAGTCGCAGCGGATTGGAATCATCATCCAAACGGCTCAACTGCTAGCTTACACATCTAAACAACCCTCAAACAAATCAACCAACCATCTTGCAACCATGAAGTCGATCCTTGCTCTCGTCCTGTTCGTCGCCTGTGCCACTCAAGTCTACTCAGGTAAGTCACCCACGGCCTTTTAGCTACGAAACTCTACTCAAATTGATATTCTGTTCTTAAAGGATGTCTCAGGTCGTATCCGCACTACACTGGCTATGTATCGCCTCATGGTTACGGTCTACATGGTTGTGGTCATCATCGCACCGGCCATCAATCTGTTGTGAACGTTAACCTTCCGAGCGTTTCTTCATATCATCAGCCCGGATCCTGCGGTTGTGGAAATTGTGTTTCTTGCAGGACACGTTTTTCTGGTCTGCATTATCCCGGATCTTTCGGCTCTTACTATAATTACTAGTGAGCTTTTGTGATAAACTGGAATCAAAGCTTCTTACTTGAACGACACAACTTGCGGGAAAACACCGAATAACGCTTTATTACCAATGTTGCTTTCCGAATAAACTGTAGTAAACTGCAACAAACCCTTTTTTGTATTTCAATTTCTAAACAAACTAGCTACTAGTATGTATGAGTGGATTTGTAATACTCTGCATGATTAATTATTTACGAAAAGAAATGTAATATGATGGCAGAGCAATACTATCGTAAAAAAGAGAGCAACTGAAACAACCTTCAACACTTAAGTATAAGAGACTGTGAGATCTCCAGCAACACCCTCCTCTTACATAGTTACTTGGACGTTAAATGTACATGATCATGACTGAAGGCAGTGTGACTGGTGCTGCGCTGTTCTCCTCAAGTATGTTTGGAGAACCTCATGATCCGGTTCTTCTTCTTGTTGGCCTGCTTAGGGTCAAACACGTCGCGAAGACTCGGCCAGATCTCGAATCCGTTTCCAGGAATCTCGGTCTACGGCTGCAGTCCTCCATCCAAGGTTGCGTCCGATCTCCGACAGGTATGACTCCACCTGATCCATCCAACGGGCTCGATGTGCTCTTCTACGTCTCGTGCCGAACGGGTCGCTCACGAGCACCTTCCTGGTGGGGCATGAATCAGGCAACCTCATCACATTCTGCCATACTGCCTAAGATGGTCCTTAGCACCCGCCGTTCGGAAATGGCGAATAGATTGACGTCCTCCGTTAACATAGTCCACTACTCCCACCCGTAGAGGACTACCGGACGTATCAGTGTGCGGTATATCGTGGATTTTATGTGTTGCTGGAGTCTTCTGGATTGCGAGTGGATCGAGTTTGTGGAGTCCATAACAGCCACGATTTCCCTGAGCAATGCGCCTTCGGATTGTGCTGTTTATGTTGTTGTCCGAAGTTACAATCGTACCAAGGTAGCAGAACTCCTCTACAACTTCGGGGTCGTCGCCGTCAACTGATGCTCTGCTTCCGAGTCGGGCGCTATCACGGTCAGCACGGCCTCCGTCAAGCAGGTACTTTGTCTTTGTCGCATTGATCCTCAATCCAATCCTATGGATCTCGCGTTTCAGTCGGGTGTACGCGTCGTACACCGCCGTAGATGTCCGTACGATGTTGTTAATGTCATCGGCGAAGCCGAGAAATTTGAAAGAACGAATGAAAATCGTGCCCCGGATGCCGAAGCCCGCGCTTCGCATGACACCTTCCAGAACGATGTTAAACAGCAAACAGGAGAGTCCGTCCCCTTGCCTCAGACTCCTGTGAGATTGAAACGATTCCGACAGCATGTTCGACACTCTCACCTTACATTGCACCCCGTCCATAGTGGCCTTCAACAGCCGTACCACCTTTCCTGGGTATCCGTACTGCTGCGTGAAGAGCCGTAGTTCGAAATGATCTATGGCACCGTAATCCGCTTTGAAGTCAATGAACAGGTGCACTCGGCCCTTTTGTAGGATCTGCCGCAGAGTAAAGATTTGGTCGGTGGTCGATTTCCGTCCAACAAATCCAGCTTGGTAGCTTCAGACGAAATCTGTGGCAAGCGATGCAAGTCTGCAGAAGAGTATTCGGGACAGGTTCTTATAGACGGCATTCAGGACTGTGATGGCTCGGAAGATAGTTTGATGGCACTGATGACTTCGTCCAAGGATGGCTGAGGCAGTCGAAAACATCGTGATGGCTTTCATAGTCCTGGTTTCCTCTGCTTCGTACGCCTGGTTCAGTGTCTCCTGCAACTGCTACATTCAGGTGTTTGTCTAAGTAGTACTTTCACCTGTCGATCATCTCTCGCACGTTCGAAAGGATATCTCCCTCCTCGTTGCGACACATAGCGGTGATGGGAATAAAACCACTTCGTTTAGCAATCAACATNACTTAGGGCATGGAAGCAACATGACCCACCACCAGGAAAATAGTCAAGTCAGGAGTAGTAAACAAAATCCCCGAAAAAAATTGTTTTTACTTGTTTTGATTTGTTGCACGTGTCAGAAAATGAAATATGAAGTTCTTTTGAAATACATTTTTTTTAAATATAGAGATGATTTTGTTTACCTATATTTATACACACGCTGATTATTTGAGTTCTTCCAATCTAATATTTAAAAAGCTAATCAGAAATACTCCGCGTGCTAAGAACTTTACGGAAGAAATTAGCTCCATAAAGTAACATTCAAAAATCTTTGGGAAAGTGTCAAAAGATTATGGGACGAAATCAAAAATCTTTGGGAAAGTGTCAAAAGATTATGGGACGAAATCAAAAATCTCTGGGAAAGTGTCAAAAGATTATGGGACGAAATCAAAAATCTTTGGGAAAGTGTCAAAAGATTATGGGACGAAATCAAAAATCTCTGGGAAAGTGTCAAAAGATTATGGGACGAAATCAAAAATCTCTGGGAAAGTGTCAAAAGATTATGGGACGAAATCAAAAATCTCTGGGAAAGTGTCAAAAAATTGCGGGATACCCTGTAATACACTGACTCGTTCTCTTTTGTGAATGACAAATTTATTAAAACTAATTCGCGGTTTTATAGCTTATTACTGTTGACCGATCGCGGTCAGCAATTCTTATTCTTATTGTACATGTGGTTGTTATTGTGCTTATTCGCGGTTCTATAGCTTATTACTGCTGACCGATCGCGGTCAGCAGTTCCTATTCTTATTGTACACGTGTACACGCGCACACGGTCGTCATGTTTCGATATCGGGCGTTTCATATTCTCCGTTGGCGACATCCCCGCCCCCGTAATTCCTCGCAGAGGTGTTACTTCTTCCGTGGTCTCTTATTAGTTCTTTTTCTTTTTCGTTTCTTCTTCTTCCTGTTTATTTTTGGCTTATTCCTCCGCCAGCTTAGTTTATTTCTTAGTTTCTTTTCGGCCTTCTTACTCTTTGTTTTTTCCTCTTCTTGTTCCTTCTTAGCTTCTTCCTCCGCTTTTTTATTTGTTTCTTCTTCTACTTTTCTCATGTTAACTTCTTCTTGTTTCTTCTTCGTTTCTTCTTCTACCTTTCCCATGTTAGATTCTTCTTTTTCTTGTTTCGTTTCTTCTTCTACCTTTCTCATGTTAGCTTCTTCTTCCTCTTGTTTCTTCTTCGTTTCTTCTTCTATCTTTCTCATTGTAGCTTCTTCTTGTTGTTTCTTTTTTGTTTCTTCTTTTTCTTGTTTCTTTTTTGTTTGTTCTTCCATTTTTCTCATGTTAGTTTCTTCTTCTTCTTGTTTCTTTTTTGTCCAAGCCTGAACCATCGAACTGATGCTTTCTGTCAGTTGTTTGATGTCGTCGTGTGAGTTATTTTTGTCGTATGACTTGGAAGTCCGATTTTGTTCTAACGTCCGCCTGAGTTTTACTATCTCTTTGTCCCTTTCGGCTTTCCTTTTTAATGCTTTGTCTGTCTCATCTCTAAATTCTTTTAACAGTTTCTCGGCATCTTTCAGTGCCTGTTTTGTTCGTTGCTTTTCTAGCTCAGCCTCCTTACATTTCGGGCATACGAAATTTTTAGGCACGCTTTTTAGCCCTAAACAGGTGATGTGTAGCCATCGGTCACACATCACACAGCCTACCATTTTCCCTTTGTCATCTTGGTCACTGCAAAGTTTGCAGTGACCGTTGGGGTTATTCTTATAATCCATTTACTCACTTTTTCCAGTCGATATCGATCACTCGAAGTGAACAGACGTGTTTTCATATCGGTGCCAGTAACAGTGACAGTGCTCTTTTTTTTCCCCTTTCCAATACCGCGCCTCACTAACACATTTCAGTTATAAACAAAAACACAGTGCAAAAACCTACAAGTGAATTTCTATGAACAGTGTCAAACCATGACGGGGCCTACGGCTCTCTCGGCCGGGTTCCCCCCACTCCCGCCTAGGGAACACAACGGGAGAACATTACCCGTATACCTAGACAGAAACAATGAATTCGGGGAAAAACGGTTCTTAACTCTTCGCGCCGCAGAAGGTAAACAGCTACCCAAAAACCCATGGATTCTCAGCGATACGATCAAGCGAGCAATCGGTAAAGTAGAACAGGGACGACAAATCGATGACAGAAACTTCCTCATCGAAACCAGGTCAGAAAAAAATTTCCACGAACTCCAAAAAATCCCCTCGCTCATAAACGGCGATACAGTAACCATTACACCACATCCGACCCTAAACTCAGTAAAATTCGTTTTCACTTGCAACACAATAAGTACCATGGACCTCCAAGAAATAAAAGAACACCTAGCAGCCGACAAAATAACCGATATTTACCGATTCGCAAAAAAAACAAACGGTCAAACGATCCCGACCAACTCATACGTTGTAACATTGCAGGCTACACAAATACCAGAGTACATTTTCATTGGAATGGAGAGAATCAAAACCAGAGTTTATTACCCGCGCCCTATGCGCTGTAATAAGTGCTTAAAATTTGGACACACGACAAAAAATTGCAAAAGTGTTGAAATTTGTGCAACGTGTGGAAAATTATCCCACGGGCCATGTGACGCTTCACCTAACTGTACCAACTGTAACGGTAATCATAATAGTTTTGATAAAAAATGCCCTCAATTTACGAAGGAAGCGGCAATTATAAAAATAAAAATGGACAACAACTACTCTTTCCGAGACGCGAGAATAGCTTTTGAACAGATGTCACATAGCCAAACCATAAACAGTTTCGCACAACAAAGGATAGCCGCAGCCCAAAATATAGACCCAAAGGACAAAATTAACGAGAACCTTACCCAAACAGTCAACATGCTAAAGGAACAAATAAACTCGCTCACTAATACAATAGACAAACTGACAAAGAAACAAAACAAAACAGAACAAAATTACATCGTTTCGGACTCAGATATGGACGAAACTTCAACGGTAAACACTGATGACACAACCACCAACAAACCAGGTATATTCAAACACCCACTGTCCTCATCTAGTGAAGATGTAACTGTGAAAAAGATAAAAAAGGAAATCGAAAATAATCCACAAAGTATCCAATTCAAAAGTTTAAGCCGTGTAAAAGAAACCACTTTCAAATGCCATTGTGGATTCTCAACCACAAATTGATAATACAAAACCACAACACATGCAAAAATTGATCTTGAATTGGAATATTCGTAGTTTTTCCAACAACCTCAACGAACTAAAAATACTGATAAATAAACACGAACCTAAAATAATTACACTGCAAGAAGCCTACACAAATCCCACTCTCCTTGCCAGAGCTCCTTTAAACAACTATGATTGGGTTGCTAGTAATTCCGTTACGACTGCGCACAGCATCTGTATAGGGATTCAGAAAAATTTACCTTACAATAGCATAACCATCAAAGCAAATTTTCCGGCACTATGCATACACATAAAAAGTCCCATAGAATTACATGTTCTCTGCATATATCTATCGCCTTATAATAACATGGATGTAGAAACTGAGCTAAATAAAATCCTCACAAACATTCCTCACCCAATCCTTATTGTAGGAGATTATAACGCACAGTGCTCTGAATGGGGGTGTATTCAAACAAACAAACGAGGCACAGAGATTTGTAATACCCTTGAAAATAACCAAATTCATACCCTATATCACAAATTCCCAACTCGTATAGACCCATCTTCTGGACAAGCCAGCTCTATAGATCACTGTTCAATATCCTCCACTATAGCAGCAAATTTCAACATCACATCAGAGAAGGATCTTTTCGGAAGTGATCATTTCCCACTAATAATAAACCATAACCTATTTAACCCAATTTCTAACCATCCCTCTATCCGCCCTCGATGGAAGTATGAAGAGTCGGACTGGTCAGAATATCAAAGAATCCTAAATAGCTTCCCATGGAATATCCTAACAGTTAATGAGTCGCGACTCAAAGAACTGATTCTTGAAGCTGCTTATCGAAGTATACCTCGAACCAACGGGACTATTCCAAAAAAATACGTTCCTTGGTGGAATAAAGAAGTAGCTGAAGCTATAAAGGTTAGAAGAAAATACCTGAGACAGCTCAGAAAACCTGCAAAAACTTATTATACTGACCTCAATCGTTCTGACTTAATATTTACAAAAATACAAAGAAGCAAACAAACTTGCTAGAACAGCAATAGCGAAAGCTAAACAAGAAAGCTGGGAAAAGTTTGTACAGGAAATCGACCCGTCCATATCCTCTAAGGAAATGTGGCGACGAACAAATATATTAAATGGTAAAAAATCCCACTCAAACTTCCCTACCCTGCTTAATCCCCAAAATCCTATCAGTGACCCTCCCTTAATAGCAGAAAATTTCGCCGATCAATTTCAATCGATTTCATCTGATAATAGCTATTCCAAGTCTTTCCTAGCTCACAAAGAAAAGGCTGAAAAAAATAAACCATTATTTATTACTTCATGAATTAAAAAGTACAATAAACCCTTTAGTATTAATGAACTCCAATATGCTTTAAAAAAATGTAAAGGCAAATCAGCTGGCCCAGATGAGATGGGTTATCCTCTACTTCAACACCTCCCCCATAGTGCACTACAATATCTTCTAAAATTATATAATAATATATGGAATTCGGGAAATATTCCGGACCATTGGAAAAATAGCTACATTATCCCCATCCTCAAACCACACAAATCCCCCTTTAAAGTAGATAGTTACCGTCCAATCTCATTACTGAACTGCATATCAAAAATCCTAGAACGAATGGTAAATAGAAGACTTTGTCTCGAATTAGAAACAAGGAATCTCCTTCACAAAAACCAACATGCATTTCGGTGCGGGCACGGTACGGAAACATATTTTGCTCAGCTAGAAAACATCTTAACAACAATGAGGGACAATAATAAATACATAGATCTCGCTATTATTGACCTCGCCAAAGCTTATGATTTAACATGGCGACATGGCATAATTCAACAACTTGACCGTTGGGGTTTCAAAGGAAATCTCCCTATATTTATACAGAATTTTTTAGAAAACTGTACATTTGCTGTGAGTATTGGTGATATCCAATCCCAAACTAAATCATTAGCTAACGGAGTCCCGCAAGGTGCTATCCTTTCCCCTACATTATTCCTAATCAGCATCGAATCTTTGTTCTCTTTCCTCCCACACAACATCTGCATGCAAAAACTCAGTAATTGGTGCAAAACTACAGGATTCCAAATAGCCCCAGAAAAATGCAAAATACTTCGTATTGGCAAACTGGCACATTCCAAAAATTTAAAGTTCATAACTATAGAAAAAACGGCTATCCCAAATGTCACAACAGCTAAAATTTTAGGAATTACCTTGGACTCTAAACTATCATTCACCGCACATTTTAAAAATATGAAATCATCTACCAAATCTTACATAAACGTGCTTAGAATGCTAGGATCTTATAAAGTAAGAGCATCCCGAACTATAATGTTACGTTTAGTAAACTGCTGGATTGTTCCAAAAATCTTATTTGGAATAGAACTCTTGAGTTTAGAACTGGACAGACTAGATAAAACAATCTCCCCTATATACCATGCGGCGATAAGATGCGCTACGGGTGCTTTTGTTACAAGCCCTTTAAAATCATTGATTTGCGAAAGCGGCATGCTTCCGTTTATACACGTAGTAACACTCCGATTGGTAGGAACAGCGCTAAGAAATTTAGAAAAAGACATGGAGTGTGCTTCTCTTGTAAAAAGGACCAAAGGCTTGTACAAAAACGTCACAAATTGTACTCTCCCTGACATCATCAGCCTTTCTCGCGCATCTGATCGTCCTTGGTTTAGAAATCTACCCAATATAGATTGGACTATTTTTAAACTAAATAGACTAAACAGCCAACAAACTTACCAAACCACTGTAGAACATATAAGCCAAAAATTTTCTAAGCACCATAAAATATACACCGACGGCTCTATCTGTGCAAACTTGGCAGGATGTGGCATATACTCCCCGAACACAAAATGTGCAATTAAGCTCCCAGACCACACATCTATATTTTCAGCTGAGGCGATTGGAATACAAATAGCAGCAGAAGAAAGCTATAACCCGGAAATACCTAATGCTATATTCACAGATAGTGCCAGCGTACTGTCCGCAATAGAACAAGGACATTTAAAAGACCCACACATACAGACAATAGACACAATACCCCATATCAACAACATAACTTTCTGCTGGATTCCGAGCCATATTGGAATCACTGGCAACACAATAGCGGATTCACTTGCTAACGAAGGACGGCTTTCAAGTGATCTGAATACCTACCCGATATCTCGAAGAGACGCTGTAAAACTGGCCAAACGCGAAATTTTTGCATCATGGCAGAGTGCCTGGTTAGGGGATCATTCGGGGCTGCTAAGATTTATTAAAATCTCTACCCACCCCTGGGATGACCTCGAAAATAGCAAAGACCAACAGGTCCTATCGAGATTACGCATTGGTCACACCTCCATTACACATCGTCACCTTATTTCCAAATCACCCCCTCCACTTTGTCAATTTTGCGGTACCCATATCACGGTTCGACATACCTATCTTAACTGAATGCTACGGATACGATACACAAAGAGATCACTATCACTTGGACAATAATTTAGACACGATCTTATCACCTAATCCTACAGAACAGAATAAACTATTAAAATTTCTAAAAAAGACTGAACTGTATAAACAGATATAATACAAATCACTCAGATACAACTCTTAAAAGAATTTATTTATAATTTCAGAGAGGAATAATGATAACCCTGGGACGAATTCGACTAGTTCACTAGTCTGTCGCCACTTACAAGAGAAATGGTCTGGGTTACCATAACATCCCTACTTACTAAGGAATAGATTTTACTACTATAAGTAGTATGCTATTTCCAAAGTAAAAAGGTGCGAGATACCTAAAAATCTCAAATTTTCCCAACCTTTCATCCCCTCCTTCTTCCTCTTTTCTCTATCCATTTTCCCATCAGAGGCGAAAGTGACCCCCGTGGTCCAAAACCTCTTTAAACCTAAAACAACAACAACAATTTACTCACTTTTTCGTCGTACTTGATTCTCGCCGTTTCTTCTATCGCCAGAGCCGTTTGCTGCCGCTTGCTGCTGCTTCTGCTCCGGTCCGCTGGTTCGTTTTCGCTCCTACTCCTCGCTGTGGCTGCTGCTCGAGTCCGGTGGTTCGTTGCTGCTACTTCCGAGTGGGTCTTGGCTCCTACTCCTCGCTGTGGCTGCTCCTCTGGCTCACCGTCTCACCTGGTCTCCCTTGGTGCCGGTACCGCTGGTTTATGCTGCCGTTGTTGCGGTCTTCTGCTGATCACTCCTCTCACTGGTCACTGCTGTTCACTCCTCTCGTTGTTGGCTAGCGTGGGCTTCTGATGCCGGTGCTGCTGGATATGCCGCCGTCGTTGCGGTCTTCTGTATTCACTGCTGTGCACTTCTCTCACTGTTGCTAGCTTGGGCTTCTGATGCCGGTGCTGCTGGATATGCCGCCGTCGTTGCGGTCTTCTGTATTCACTGCTGTGCACTTCTCTCACTGTTGCTAGCTTGGGCTTCTGATGCCGGTGCTGCTGGATATGCCGCNTTCGGAAATGGCGAGTTCATTGACGTCCTCCGTTAACATAGTCCAGCACTCATACCCGTAGAGGACTACCGGACGTATCAGTGTGCGATATATCGTGCTTTTTGTGTGTGTTGCTGAAGTCTTCTGGATTGCGAGTGGATCGAGTTTGTGGAGCCCGTAGTAGGCACGATTTTCCTGAACAATGCGACTTTCGGATTATGCTGCTTATGTTGTTGTCCGAAGTTACAATCGTACCAAGGTAGTAGAACTCCTCTACCACCTCGAGATCGTCACCGTCAACTGATACTCTGCTCCCGAGTCGGGCTCTATCACGGTCAGAGCCTCCGGCAAGCAGGTACTTTGTCTTCGTCGCATTGATCCTCAATCCAATTCTGTCGGCCTCGCGTTTCAGTCGGGTGTACGCCTCGCACAAGCCAAGAAATTTGAAAGAACGAATGAAAATCGTGCCCCGGATGTCGAAGCCCGCGCTTCGCATGACACCTTCCAGAAGGATGTTAAACAGCAAACAGGAGAGTCCGTCCCCTTGCCTCAGACGCCGGTGAGATTCAAACGATTCCGACAGCATGTTCGACACTCTCACTTTACATTGCACTCCGTCCATAGTGGCCTTCAACAGCCGTACCTCCTCACCTGGGAATTCGTACTGCTGCGTGAAGAGCCGTAGTTCGAAACGATCTATGGCACCGTAATCCGCTTTGAAGTCAATGAACAGGTGCACTCGGCCCTTTTGTAGGATCTGCCGCAGAGTAAAGATTTGGTCGGTGGTCGATTTCCGTCCAACAAATCCAGCTTGGTAGCTTCAGACGAAATCTGTGGCAAGGGGCGCAAGTCTGCAGAAGAGTATTCTGGACAGGTTCTTATAGACGGCATTCAGGACTGTGATGGCTCGGAAGATAGTTTGATGGCATTGATGACTTCGTCCAAAGATGGCTGAGGCACTCGTAGACATCATGATGGCTTTCATAGTCCTGCTTTCCTCTGCTTCCTGCGCCTGGTTCGGTATCTCCTGCATCTGTTACATTCAGGTGTTTGTCTAAGTAGTACTTTCACCTGTCGATCATCTCTCGCTCGTCCGAAAGGATATCTCCCTCCTCGTTGCGACACATAGCGGTGATGGGAATAAAACCACTTCGTTTAGCAATCAACATGCTGTAGAACTTACTGGGATAGCTGCTGCATCCGTTGCTCATCCGACTCTTCGAACCTGCGCTTCTTCTCCGGGAAGAGTCGGGTCTGCTGCCTTCTCAGACTTTTATAATTTTTCACGTTCTGCCGGGTCTCGCGTTAAAGCATACGAGTAAGCGCTGCGTTCTTCTCGGATAGTGCTCGTCTGCTCTCATCGTTAAACCATTCCTTCCTCTGGTTACGTGTTACGCGGCCTATTATTCGATCGGCCGTGCTGCTGATGGCTTGCGCCAATGGTCATACTCCAATGGTCATTGAGGGACATCGCCTCGAAGGTGGTGTCCTCCGGCAGCACTTCTACAAGCGCGGTCGCGAAGTCATTCACCACACTAGCTTGTCTCAATCGATCTCATTCTCTATGTTGGGGTAGGCTAATAGTGTAGTTTATTGGTTATGCACAATTGGGGCGAAATGGTCTGAGTCGATGTTTGCTCCCCTGTATGTACGTATGTCGATAATATCCGAGAAGTGCCTTCCATCGATGAGAAGGTGGTCAATCTGGGAATATATCTGCTGTGGTGATCTCTAGGTGTAACTGAAGCGAGGATCGCGTTGGAAGAAGGTGCTGCCAATGATCATGTGCTTGGAATAGGCGAAGTTTACTAGATGAAGCCCATTTTCATTCGTCAGTTGGTGCACGCTGAAACTTCCTATCGTGGGTTTGAATTCTTCCTCCCGTCCGATCAGAGCGTTAAAGTGACCGATGACAATCTTAACGTCGTGTCAGCGTTGCGATCTTGACGTCGTGTTGTGGTCGTACTCGCTCTCCAACTGCGCATAGAGCTTGTCCTTTTCGTCATCGGTGCTTCCACTAAGCACATAGATAACACTCAGCTTGAAGAACCTTCCAGGAACCCTCAACATGCATTTCCGATCGTTGAACAGCCATCAACCGATCACTCGCTTTCGCATCTCACCTATGACCAGGAGCGCTGTACTCAGTTCAGCGTAGGATGCCAGGAAAGAAGGGACATTCAGCCGCCCCTAACATGAAGAAAAAATGTTGGCTGTCCCCCTACGCTCAATTTAGTCATATAACCCCTCTACTACTGAATGCTACTCAATATCGTTTGAGCGCCCTAATGCTTGCAAACTTGTGAGAAAACACTCATTTTTCAACTCTCTCTATTGAAGGAGTGGAGTTAAATAGTGAGTAGGATAATGACATTCTTTAATCATAATGTTGCAAATAATGTCATGTTACATTTAATGTTCATAAAGCGCAGAACACGCACACGTGTGTTGCATAGTTGTTGCAACTGGTGTCTAACTGATACACACTTGTCAATAATACACACCTAATAGCACGTTTAATAAAGAATATGCGTTTATCTTCTGTACTGGCTTTTTGTGTCGTCAACGTTCATGTATCGAGTGTATTTGTTATTTCTCTCAGCGTATAGTAAACAACTTTTAACTGTTGTTGCAACAGCTTATAAAAACTATACGAAACATGTCACAGAGCCGTTAACGTAGCAATACCTTGTATTGGAAAACGTTATTATTTTCATTTATAAGCAGTCGCAGCGGATTGGAATCATCATCCAAACGGCTCAACCGTTAGCTTACACATCTAAACAACCCTCAAACAAATCAACCAACCAACGTGCAACCATGAAGTCGATCCTTGCCCTCGTCCTGTTCGTCGCTTGCGCCACTCAAGTCTACTCAGGTAAGTCACCCACGGCCTTTTAGCTACGAAACTCTACTTAAATTGATATTCTGTTCTTAAAGGATGTCTCAGGTCGTATCCGCACTACACTGGCTATGTATCGCCTCATGGCTATGGTCTACATGGTTGTGGTCTTCATCGCACCGGCCATCAAGCTGTTGTAAACGTTAACCTTCCCAGCGTTTCTTCATATCATCGGACCGGATCCTGCGGCTGTGGAAATTGTGTTTCTTGCAGGACAGGTTATTCTGGTCTGCATTATCCCGGATCTGTNCCCCCCATGCTACATATAGTAGTCATGTTACAAAGCGCAGAACACGCACACGTGAGTTGCATAGTTGTTGCATCTGGTATCTAGCTGATACACACTTGTCAATAATACACACCTGATAGCACGTTTAATAAAGAATATGCGTTTATCTTCTGTACTGGCTTTTTGTGTCGTCAACGTTCATGTATCGGGTGTATTTGTTTTTTCTCTCCGCGTATAGTAAACAACTTTTAACAATTGTTGTAACAGCTTAAAAAACTGTACGAAACATGTCACAGAGCCGTATCGCACGCAAACGCTAAACAATACCTTGTATTGGAAAACGTTATTATTTTCATTTATAAGCAGTCGCAGCGGATTGGAATCATCATTCAAACGGCTCAACTGCTAGCTTACACATCTAAACAACTCTCAAACAAATCAACCAACCAACGTGCAACCATGAAGTCGATCCTTGCCCTCGTCCTGTTCGTCGCCTGTGCCACTCAAGTCTACTCTGGTAAGTAATCCACGGCCTTTTGGCTACGAAACTCTATTCAAATTGATATTTTGTTCTTAAAGGATGTCTCAGGACGTATCCGCACTACACTGGCTATGTATCGACTCTGAATGAGTTACATGGTTGTGGTCATCATCGCACTGGTTATCATTACGGTATTCAAAACGTTAACCATCCGAGCGTTTCTTCATATCATCGGCCCGGATCCTGCGGTTGTGGAAATTGTGTTTCTTGCAGGACACGTTTTTCTGGTCTGCATTATCCCGGATCTTTCGGCTCTTACTATAATTACTAGTGAGCTTTTGGGATGAACTGGAGTGAAAGCTTCTTACTTGAACGACACAACTTACGGGAAAACACCGAATAACGCTCTATGGCCAATACTGCTTTCCGAATAAACTGTAGTAAACTGCAACAAAACCTTTTTTGTATTTCAATTTCTAAACAAACTAACTACTAGTATGTATGAGTGGATTTGTAATACTCTGCATGATTAATTATTTACGAAAAGAAATGTAATATGATGGCAGAGCAATACTATCCTAAAAAAGAGAGCAACTGAAACAACCTTCAACACTCTCAAGTATGAGAGATTGTGAGATCTCCAGCAACACCCTCCTCTTACATACTTACTTGGACGCTAAAAGTACATAATCATGATTTGAGGCAGTGTGACTGGTGCTGCGCTGTTCTCCTCAAGTATGTTTGGAGAACCTCATGATTCGGTTCTTCTTCTTGTTGGCCTGCTTAGGGTCGAGCACGTCGCGAAGACATGGCCAGGTCTCGAATCCGTTTCGAGGTATCTCGGTCTCCGGCTGCAGTCCTCCATCCACGGTTGCGTACGATCTCCGACAGGTATGACTCCACCTGATCCATCCAACGGGCTCGCTGTGCTCCTCTACGTCTCGTTCCGAACGGGTCGCTCACGAACACCATCCTGGTGGGGCATGAATCAGGCATCCTCATCACATACTGCCATACTGCCAAAGATGGTCCTTAGCACCCGCCGTTCGGAAATGGCGAGTACATTGACGTCCTCCGGTAACATAGTCCAGCACTCATACCCGTAGAGGACTACCGGACGTATCAGTGTGCGATATATCGTGCTTTTTGTGTGTGTTGCTGAAGTCTTCTGGATTGCGAGTGGATCGAGTTTGTGGAGCCCGTAGTAGGCACGATTTTCCTGAACAATGCGCCTTCGGATTATGCTGCTTATGTTGTTGTCCGAAGTTACAATCGTAGCAAGATAGCAGAACTCCTCTACCACCTCGAGATCGTCACCGTCAAGCAATACTCTGTTTCCGAGTCGGGCTCTATCACGGTTAGAGCATCCGTCAAACAAGTACTTTGTCTTCTTCGCATTTATTCTCAATCCAATTCTGTCGGTCTCGTGTTTCAGTCGGGTGTACGCGTCGCACAAGCCGAGAAATTTGAAAGAACGAATGAAAATCGTACCCGGGATGTCGAAGCCCGCGCTTCGCATGACACCTTCCAGAACGATGTTAAACAGCAAACAGGAGAGTCCGTTCCCTTGCCTCAGACGCCGGTGAGATTGAAACGATTCCGACAGCATGTTCGATACTCTCACCTTACATTGCACCCCGTCCATAGTGGCCTTCAACAGCCGTACCACCTTACCTGGGAATCCGTACTGCTGCGTGATGTGCCATAGTTCGATCTGATCTATGGCACCGTAATCCGCTTTGAAGTCAATGAACAGGTGCACTCGGCCCTTTTGTAGGATCTGCCGCAGAGTAAAGATTTGGTCGGTGGTCGATTTCCGTCTAACAAATCCAGCTTGGTAGCTTCAGACGAAATCTGTGGCAAGCGATGCAAGTCTGCAGAAGAGTATTCGGGGCAGGTTCTTATAGACGGCATTCAGGACTGTGATGGCTCGGAAGATAGTTTGATGGCACTGATGACTTCGTCCAAGGACGGCTGAGGCAGTCGTAGACATCGTGATGGCTTTCATAGTCCTGCTTTCCTCTGCTTCCTGCTACTGGTTCGGTGTCTGCTGCATCTGCTACATTCAGGTGTTTGTCTAAGTAGTACTTTCACCTGTCGATCATCTCTCGCTCGTCCGAAAGGATATCTCCCTCCTCGTTGCGACACATATCGGTCAAGGGAATAAAACCACTTCGTTTAGCAATCAACATTCTGTAGAACTTACTGGGATAACTGCTGCATCAGTTGCTCGCTTCTTCTCCTGGAAGAGTCGGGACAGCTGCCTTCTCAGTCGTCTATAGTTTTCTACGTTCTGCCGGGCCTTGCGCTGGCGCATACGAGTAAGCGCTGCGTTCTTCTCGGATAGCTCGTCTGCTCTCATCGTTAAACCATTCCTTCCTCTGGTTACGTGTTACGCGGCCTATTGTTCGATCGGCCGTGCTGCTGATGGCTTGCGCCAATGGGCATTGAGGGACATCGCCTCGAAGGTGGTGTCCTCCCGCAGCGTTTCCACAAGCGCGGTCGCGAAGTCCTTCTCCACACCAGCTTGCCTCAACCGTTCTATGGGGAACTATAGCCTTGGGGTAGGCTAGTAGTTTAGTTTATTGGCTACGCACAATTGGCGCGAAATGGTCTGAGTCGAGCTGGGAATCTGGGAATATATCTGCTGTGGTGATCTCCAGGTGTAACTGAAGCGAGGATCGCGTTGGAAGAAGGTGCTGCGAATGATCATGTGCTTGGAGAAGGCGAAGTAAAGTAAAGAATAGTAAAGATGAAGCCCATCGTCATTTGTCAGCTTGTGCACGCTGAAATATCCTATTGTGGGATTGAATTCTTCCTCCCGTCCGATCAGAGCGTTAAAGTGTCCGATGACAATATTAACGTCGTGTCAGCGTTGCGTTCTTGACGTCGTGTTGTGGTCGTACTCGCTCTCCAACTGCGCATAGAGATTGTCCTTTTCGTCATCGGTNGAGAACGTTCTTTCGTGCATTGCGTTGCTCAGTTCAGAGTGCTTCGTGGATGGAAGCCCTCATCATCATCATCATCATCAGCCCGGGAAGGTGTCGGTGTAGAGAAGTTGGAAAGCCGGCATGTATTTCATGTCTCCCGCAAAACGTTATAAGACCTCCACACTTGCCAGCCCTAATCACACTCATTTATCGTTGGACGCACGTGGAAGCTGCTCGTATCAGTGTTTTGCTCGGTCGACATTGGTCGACAAAAGTTTTTGCCGAAGAAACCTACGCCGATGTAGCCTTTTACCGATTTACCATCCAGCTTCCGAAACCGCCGTAACACAACATAACCGTCACCATCAATCTTATCGAAGATTAAGGACTAAAGGCTTTTCTCCAGGAAACTCTTTCCATCTTTTGGCGTCTTTCCGGTGCCATATCGTATCAAACGGTGGAGTTTGTCTGGAACTGGCACAGAGGAAGGGGACAGAAAATGTACAATCCCGCGCGTTGGCCTTTTGCCTAAACGAAAAACAGGGACTCTTAGTTTTTGGGATAGGCTTATCCGATTGGCGACGGAGGACAACAATGAGAACAAGCGGAAGCTTTCTTTGCGGAGATGGATGAGCCGTTGAAGGTTGTCGAGCATGCTAGCAGGCTTTTCGGAACTGGAACTAGGCGTTCTAGATGGGTTTTGTTTTTCTCTCACGAGCAAAAGGAAATGGATATCTTTCTATGCTTTAAAACTGGAACTTGCTTGCCTTAAATTAATGCTTTGATAATGGTTGTTTCCGGTTCAACGATAACAATGTTTTCTAGTGCATCCAATGGAATGGGCTTGTTATCATGACATTAGTTTGATTTTGACATGCAAATTGTATAACTTTAGGCGTATCGAGGACAAATTTGCCTTTAAGTAAGTGTAATTTCGTCAAATTCAAATACCATGTTCCTTAACTTTAACGTACAAAGGTAACTAATGTACTCTAGGTAATAAAGAGACTTCCAACAAATTCTTCATCGTGGAAAACTTTCCACCCATGCTAACAGTTGAACGTTAAAAAGCTCCCGCATTGCTTGCAATCAGGCAAATAACCTGACTTCACGGACTTCAACATAAAGTTTTGGCTACCACGAAAAGACTGGACAGAATGCAGAACTAGCTCGAAAGTTTTCCCAGAGGTAAACCGCTAGCATAGCTAGCTAAACTAATGCCATCTACTGACCATCCGTCGTGCCCGTGTACAAATCGTGACCAAAGTGATGATTTGAATTAATCGTCTCCAAACACAATATTGAACAACGGGTTGTCTGTATGTTTGTGCCAGTGATTGTACGTGCTCGGTGCATTTCCCCTTACGGTGAGGTCAACTTGATAATGCTGAAGTGCCAGGAATAAGGAAGCGGAAGATCCACAGCCAATGGGAACGAACTCTCTCTCTCTCGACCATGTTAAACCAGGTATGTGAATAGCGAGATAGTGTACGAAATCTACGTCTGGTGACGTTTTTATTGGTACGACGGAAGTTTATTCTAATCTCTTGAGAAAGTTTCCTCCAGTCAGTTCAGCAAGGGGGAGATATGGTTGAGAAAATTAATTTTAATGGACACATGTGGGGGTACAGATCGAAAAGTTAGTCCTGCTTTTGCAGTTACGTTTAGGCTGCTTTGCGTACGGTGAGAATATAGCAAAACGGCATGTGGTGGAAGCTGGTATGAGGTGAGAAGTCGGAAGCCATAAACAATAAGTAACAGTTTCGGCCATTCTGAGCTATATTGTGCAGAGCTGAAAAGGGGGGCCATTTCATTGAAAAGCCGATTGTCGATGGGTTCAATTGGTATTGTTTTTAGGAGGTGAAACATAAATCTTCACTCACCGGGTTGATGCGTGGTGTTAAAAAGTGCCAAGGAGCAAGTTTCCCAACCGAGACAGTGGCTAGATGTGGTTAGTTCATTTGCATTGTATCAATTGTTGTTGGGAAAGTTTGTGTAAGTATTCTTTTACAAGTTTCCAGCAACAGTGGTAACAGGATGTTTTGGTTTCGGTTCATTGAATAAAACAAAGTTTTCAAAGGCCAAAATCAATAGTACAACTATGCTTAAAGTAGTGCTTGTAACTATTGCATTTCTCGATGCGCAGGAATTTAATTGAAAGATAAAACTTTGGAGAAAGAACTATTGTTTCAGTTCAGCTTCGATTGTATGTTTATTCAGCTAAATTTAAACATTAGCTCTTGCTATTGTTCTGGGTTTGTAGTCGACGAAATGTGGATTTGTTGTGGGAGAGTACAAAAAGTCTGAATGTATGCAAAAACAAGCTTCATTTTTTGTGATTTACCGGCTGCTAGGCCCGTTTAGATTAGGGACGTTTAGTTTAGAGACGAGTAATTAACAATTTCTCAGGTCCTGTTTTGTAACATCGGAGAAAGTGCTACAATTGTTCTTTTTTCAATCTTTTTTTAAAATGATAATTTCTTACATCCAAACTGATAGCAATGAGGTCGATCATATTTTAAGCTAAAAAGCTTAAACCTTTAGACGGTAACAGTTAAATAAGTTAACAAATTCCAGCCATCGTATAAATTATACCACGTTGTGTGATGCTAAATAATATGCTCGAAGTTTTTGATTTGATTTTGATTATTTTTATGTTGAACGATTGTATTAGAGTAGAAAGGTTGTTAACATTTACAAAATATAGGTAACATGGCCAAAACATGTGGTGTCTTGACCTGCTAGACCTACTAGAAAAATGCTTTACATTTGTCAAGAAGTTGATCGAAACTTTTTTAAGGAAAACGATCTAATCAGAAAAAAATAAGCTAACCCCAGTCGGGCAGCCTTTTTTGCCTTTAAAATGACTTCAAACTGTTTAAAAATACTTATTTTTGCCCTGGTGAAATAGTTTACCATAATTAACGAATAAATTAAACAGTAAGCCAAAATTAGCATAAAATAAAATACTCATTCATCAATACGTCAAACTTGACAAATGGGTAAATTAATGACTGCTAATTTACCATAATTTTACACTTAATTTACCAATTAAATAAAAGGTGATTTAAGTGCAACTTTATCAGATTTGTCTCACTGAAACACTGGGTATAGATAAACTAGTGAAAGGTATGATTGACTCCAATGTCAGCAAAGGTTATCTGCTATGCAAAGTGCATAGCTTTAGGCTTTTTTTTACACATATTGGATACTAGTTTTTTAACGCCCCAACTCGTTAAACCCGGTAAAAAAACCCCGTTTTATACGTATATCGATCATCACTGGAGGTCATGCATTATTTTTTCCGAAAAGAAATCCATCAGAATAAGCAACAGTTTCCAGAGTCTTTTATCTTTCGGGGGTTTAAGCCCTTGAAAGCTTCTTGTTGTTTTTATCAGTCGTTTCATAAGTCTTCCTACGCATAACAGGAATTGGCACACTTGACATGCATTAGCATCAGCCGAGGACGGTCTTATTTCGCTTGAAATAATTACTTAACCCACACCAATCAGTTCATTTGAAGGTTCCGATGTGTGGTTTTCTTCTAGTAAAACTCATATGTAAATGTGTTCGTATGAGTGTGTCTGTCGGCAAACAAGCTACTTTAACGAACGCTTCCTTCAGTTGAGCAAATAATGCTCAAACTCATGTGTCGTGTGGTACGTCCGTCAAAGTACCGCTGATGGCCTGTCATGAGGTATGTGGTGGAAAAATGAAACTTCCAGCTTAACGATTTTCCTTAACGATCGGTTTCGCGGTTTTTGGAAAACTGTCAGTATCAACCGAAGCCGGGTTGGTTTACCCCGTACAAGAAGACAGTTCTGATGTGACGCAGTTATTTCGAGTGACTTTGAAGGAACGGCAAATCATAACGTGCACTACTCACCACCAACCAGCACAACCGACATCAGATTGATGGATACGCCGTAATTGGTTTCGTGATTTAATCCCTTTAGGTACACCTCCTCCTTGCTGTTGTCGACACGAGCTATCAGCCGGGCACCGTGCACATCGATACGTACCTGTGTAAAGGAAAAGTTGAGGGAAGAGAGAAAAAAAAAGAATTGATGGCAAGATGGCGAAAGCGCGAGACTAATTACGGGCTAACACTACTGGATGGAGTGTACCGGATGTTTGGATGCCGATGATGCTGATTTGATTGAGGTGTTTTTTCGGAAGAGAGATTTACAGGAAACAGCGTACGTTTATCATTATGATGTCATTAGTATCGACGATCGGGGATAGGGATTTTATTTTCTTGGTGGAGTTGATATACTTCGAGAAAGGCGTAAAGCATGTTCAAATATCACGAACATCGTGTGGTGAATGGGACATTGCGAAAATCTTTAACGATACTTTAATTATAAATAATCGATAGAATATTGTGACACGTTGGGGAGTTAAGTTAATAAACAATTTGCCAACAAAATAGGAACATTTTGTTCGGAGGATTGCATACTTTGCGGCGAGTTTCCGAACGAAGCACATACAAAGTATGCAAACTCTGTATCGCAAAATGCCTTTGGCTGTGTAATTTAAATGACAAAATTACCTCTTTAGAAACCCATGAATAGCGCTTCATTATATTTTACCGTGCGTTTTCTTATTACATTCACCATGGTACGGTGCAACTTACACCGGTTAAAGAGTCTACGGTAAAAGGAAAGTCACCTCACAAGTTCAAGGATGTTACAGGTTGTGCTGTTTTTTTTTACCGTTCTAACTTCTATGCGTGGTAACAAGCTAATGTTTCGCCGGTGTGTGCTTTCCTCGCTATGCCTATTCAATTTCTGTACCTTTCAATATTTCACCTAACACATCAGCATGGACGCTCTTGTACGCTTGTTTCAATAAAGCGTCTGTCTCAAGTGAGACTGAAAGGATGCGTTCCGCGTACGGGCAAATCCTTCCCGGAATCGGTTCCATCCGCTTGGAGGTGTATCAGTGCAAAGCATAATGGGTAGACCGGTACAACAGCAAAACAACTTTCCCGCCTTCGTGATGGATAGGATGATAAGGCGATGCCTTTTAGATTGAAGCAAACAAACAAAAAAGAAACACACAAAACCATACAGTCCCGCATAAGGACACGGTACGAGAGGGCACTGGAGCAGTATGATACGTCTGGAGATGTATTTTTTTCTCATCACCTTCAAAGCATACTACCCTGTTTTTTTTGGTACAGCCGTACACCATCCCACGGGATGGTGCCGGATACGTACTTTAGATGTTGCTTGAAAAGTTTGGTTTTGTCACAATGTGTACGGACGCACAAAATCCAAACGTGGAAGCCGTTCCTGGATGACAGGCTGCCACTAAAACTGGAATTTAATTATCACCTTTCTGTCTCAGTGCGGTTTTTCGAGGAAGTTCGACCTTCGAGTTCGGTGCCACTAGGCAAACTTTGGCCCCGATGTATGGGTGTATCAAATATCTTGCAGGTGTTTGCCGGTTGCGTATTTAAAATTGCATGATTTGAAGCAGGAAAGATTGGGGTGAATGCTTAACTTCTTCGTCTTTTGTGGCATTACAATCTCAAGAGGGCTTGTCCTGCCGTTATTGCCTTTCCTTGAGGATTGTCGTTCCTGCTACTAATGCTATTTTCTGTGAAAATTATTCAAGAGTATTTAACAGCAATCGAGCTGTGTGATAAAAGTCCTAATAAAAGCACACATTCCCCTCCGATGTGGAAATACACTTCACTGGGAAATTATTACTCGCATCCTTCTTGTACCTCAATTCAACCTCGTTAGTGATCTACCTGCTGATGATGAAGCTGATAGGGCATGTGTTTGTGTGGTACAAATTACACATTTTCCTCTCACACAGTATGATCCCACTGAATCCTACATGATGGATATTCTATCGTTTTGTTGCCGGGCAAGACGAGTAGCTGCTCATAGGAGGGGAAAACACTGAATAATACTGGTATTCATCCTAGTCGGAAACGGAGCATATCGAATTTACTTCCCAAGGACTTTATGCGCTGTTGTCCGCCACTCTAGATGTATGTTAGTTGCTAAATTTTTGACAAGGCCCCGAAAAAAACAACCTGTTTTACCAGGAACTCACCCGAAAGTGAGCCATTTTGGTAAAGATTAGACAGGGATCTGTTAGGACAACATCCTCACTCTTGTTGAACTTGAACCTACTTCCGGATAACTGTTCACTGTTGTGCTAGTTGGAGAAAGGATCAATGACTGAATTCGGACCATTGTGCTTCAAATTTATTTCGCTTCGCTTCTTTTAGATCCCACGATGTGGATGATGATGATGAAGCAGTTACACGATAGGTTTGTAGTTATATTTTTGCGGGAAATCATCGCTAGATATGTTGCACATTCTTCTCCGACAAATGTTTCTTACCATAACACTGTGCCACTCGTCCCGGTTAAGACCCTCGCCGACGGTGACGCTGGTCGAATGGTTACCGAACACGTGCACCACTTTGAGCTGGCCCTTCTCCACAATAACGTACAGCGCGTACGGATCGAGCTTCACACCGGCGGGCGTCTTGACGTTGTGATACACGAGCAGCCCATGTGGTAATCGCGTCCGAAACTGGAACGATATCTCACGACAGAGTCTACATCATGGGAAGGAAGGGAAAAATTAATTAAGCACCATAAATGTACACGATGGGTATGGAAATGCTGAAGACTAGGTGGAAAGGATTTTCTCTTTAGCCTCTGTATGTTACTTGATCGTTCGGTTTTTTTTTCTTTGTGATTTTCTGATGCCTGAAGATTGAGTGCAAAAGCTTGGCCAAGTAATGTCAGGATCAGGCACAAGTAGGGATGATGTTTTTCCGTCAAACCATGTGATGGCTTCTAATGGTTCATTCTGTTGAATTTTTTACATCTTCTAGTAATAGTAAGCTTGATAGATACGGTGCAAGTAATTTGCATACACGTAACAGATGCTTCTATTGGATGGAGAATCGTTTCATAATTTTGAAGTGAATACATTGGCAAGATTACATTCAAAGTTGGAAATGATTAAATAATGATGGAAGTTTAAAAAAGGTAAAAATATTTTTTAAGTCACCTATGGTATAGATAGTCTCCGTGATACGCTGTTAAAGATATTGCTTAAATTTTTGTGCATGTTCCCTATCAAAAAGACTCCTTTAAATTTAAGAGTCGAATTAATTACGAGCAAATTATTCCGAGATTCGACAGGCGCGTAAATTAAAAATTGTACATTTTGGATAAAATATTAAATAATTTTATTTTATTTTTAATAAATGAATAATTTATGAATTGATGAAAATAATATATTTAATAAAAATAGCAAGTTGCATAAATTTAGGCGTTATTAATAGAAAATACTATACTATTTCAACATTAGGAAGTATTGTAGCCTGAAGGTATTCAATATTCGTAACAAATCATTAACATTGAACTCATTTATTTGATCTTCATTAGCAACATATTTAATACCGTCTCAACTCAAGATTTGTTTGGTAGATTAATTTCGTAATGCTGTAGTTTTTGCCAATATTCCACCAGTATTGCACCAAACATTTCGGGCCAGTGAAATCAATAATGAAATCGTACCACTTTCATCTCACACAATTCCAAACACTCAATAAAGTAATCCCCGCTGAGCCGGGGAGGTATCTTGCAGACCGAAAACCCCGGCACTGGTAGAGTCATTTCGTAATGCCTTACCTGAGCTGAAACGTCTGTATAGTTTCACCATCCATCTGTATGAAGGTGTTGTTTTTGGCAAACATGAACGTTTTCTCGTAACCCGTCTCCTTGAACGTTAGCTCCGAACCGCGCAACTCATCCGGTACCGGAGCGAGCGTACTGCTGGACGAGTGCAGTGACCATGCTTCCTGTGTTTGCGTCCGAACGCTCGACGAGTAGGGATCGACGGTGGTCGTCAGTGGAACCGGTGGTTGGGGCGTCTCTGTTGGCAGAATGCAAGAAAGGAACGTTCGATTAGAATCTTCCCGCTTAGAATCGATCAAATGATGCGAGAACGGTCTTGTACGTTAGTACTGCCAGTTTTGCACATTTCGTTTCGGCTTATCAGTTTGTTTCGATTGTGGTTAAAGCGTAGCTTTGAAGTAAGCCGAATACTTTCGACACTCTACGGGAATGGGGTTTCCGTCCGGCCGAGGCATCTAATCCACGCTACATCGTTTGACTCACGTGTTTCATTAGCACACTGCTGCATGCACTGTTCGTACGTTTCGAAATTGTTCTGCAGATTGCCACCGCATCCGCCCCAGATGAACTGCGTACAGTTGTTGATCGTCTGCTCGAAGCGATACCGATAGTCAAACGTTTGGCACTGACCCGGCTCACCCGGTCCGGTACATTTAGCTGCCGAAGGGGGGAGGGATTGGGAGAGGCAAGAGAGAAAAGAAAATATATCATCTTCAGACTTCCGAAGCACGGGGAACCAAAACCCTACAATAGAACCATCAGCAGACTCGCACACTTACGGTAGACTATTTCCTTCGGCGGTTCCGCATTGGTCGGTATGGCAAGGACGCACGGTCCGATCCCGAACCGGTCGTACGGGCAGACGGCGAAGATGAGGTAAATTGTAAGCAATACTGATGCGGCATGATAGGTCATTATTTTACCCGTGCAAGCTGTTGATGCTTTCTGTGGTTGAGAAATAGAAATAGCAATGGAAAACATGAGACAGTGAGGAAGGAGAGAAAAAAAAGCGCACTGAAGAGAAGAATATTTTCCCGGTACAAATTATGGTTATAGCTGATGGAACAACACCAGTTTCAGGGAAGGTCGTTTTTGGGTAAAAATAATGATGCCGACGGTGGAGCTTGGAGCTTCTGACGTATATTTATAGTGTGTCTGGATGGAAATATAATGTTGGATTTTTTTTTATTATCGTACACGCACATTTTCACGTGATGTGTGTATGTGTATTGTCCGGAAAGAAGTTCGAAAAAGTATTTGAAATTTTATTGATAGGAAGTTTTTGTTATTTGTGTTTTTGATGATCATGTTTGTTACTTATTGATGAAATTATTTAAATTAATTATTTTTTTAATAGGTATTGACCAGGACATATGCATAACATAAAAAGCAGAAAAAGGAATCTTAATACCGTCTTTAACAAAACTATATGGTTGCATGCTTTTTACCTTAAAAGTTGATGAATAAGATGAATAAGAACATATATATTTTTTATGTTTTATTACTTTTACACATACAAATACATTTTTTCCATTTCAAGCAAGATTTGAAGATTGCACTATGCAGCAAAACTGTTCGTTCTCTTATGAAAAAACAGATTTATTCGACACTCAAAATTAAGTTCCTTTGAAGAAAGCAAGGTTGTCTAATAATTTTTATAAATTGTTGAATTTTTTTTTAAATTTTAGTGATTTTTCCCATAAAATCATCAGATGAACGAAGTTAAATTTCGTGTTACTATTTTTTTAAATGGATATTTCTATTTGGTTTCATGTGTTTTTGTCTTAATTTTATGTTAATAATCTATCAGTAAATGTTTATGCATTGGTGATGTAATAAGCTCAAGATATATTACAACAAAATGAACGTTAATTTTTCCTAGGTGAGATAATTTTGTCTAAAAACATTCAATGTTTTATATTCTCTTTCGGATTAATATTGTTACAGATAAAATGATTCATCTACTTCATTTATTGATTGCAAACAAAATCGAAAATAAATTTTTATTAATGTTAATTCAAATTAAACCAAGGTAAAATATTGTTCCATTGTTTTCGTTTCGTTAGTATAGCATTTGACGGTGGTAAGATTATGATTACCATCGTAAATTGCCTAATTTAGTATCATCCTACGATACGGTACGAAATCTACAAAAAACACCAACAAAACACGCGTGGCTTAAAATTATTTCCAATAAGGATCATTTTTCTTTGGAAGGAAGAAACCCCAATTGATGGAGACGCCCAGTACCTGACGCCATGTTAATGTAATACCAATTTGCTCACCATTCAGCAATGTTTCCCTTGGGACATTTTCTTCCCACGGAGGAGTGGAAGCTTTTTAATACACACAGGTACACATACATACACAGCTGCATCTACATTCAGCGCTCATCCATCGTTACGATCGTGTAGAACACGTCATAACAACGAGACGATAGGACGGTGTGTTTGTGGAAAATCTCATAAATCTTCCCATTTCCACCGTTCCGAAGGATGCCGGGCTGCGTGTAAAAAGCATAGCCAGGCCACTTCAGTTATTAGGAAAGCTCATTACTCTCGAGTGGGTGTGAGTAAGTGTGTGGGAAAAAGATTGCACAGGATAAGGATGACGTAGCGAACGATCACGCCATCGTGCACGGTGGTGATAATTTACACGCCGTGTAAGAAAATGGAAATCTAAATAATGATGAACCGTAAGCATAAAAGAACGTGCATGAAATCGTTTCAATTGTTTCCATTTTCAATAAAGGCACCCGGAATCGATTTTCACGGTGCAGGAGGTGGGTGAGTTGGTCTTTTGTTCTGAGATTGTTTGTCTTTTCCATTCGGCGACTAAACAGCTACAGTAAATAACGAATAATTTGCACCTCTAGTTTTCTTCTAATCTAATATTTACTATTGAACCGATTAACAGCGGAGCAACGATTGTTTGCTGCATAATGCCACGAGAAAAATAACTGCCATATGCCCTGGTTGAGTGGGACGTGAAGGTGACCGAATAAGCAAAGGTATGGTGCAAGAAAAAAAAAATTAAATTAAAAATAATTCAATATTTTACACTAACATAAATCTCCTACGATGAACTTTCTCTTATGTATGTTTATTTCACCCCTAAATACTGCTTGAAGTCGCGCAAGGTATCACGTTTACACTTAAAATAAGCGAATTTACTATTTACCCTGTTACACGGTTGCTAATCTCTCAACGTATCTCTCACCAAACACGAAAACAACAGAAATTGCCAGCTTAACAAACAGAACTGTTTTTCGACAACTTGTCAGAAGCTACACGGTTTGTGGTTCCCGGTAAAGGATTATAAAACTACAAGCACTCAACTCACTCAACAGCGTAACGTGTAAAACGAGCCGTAGAGGAGAATTACAGATCGGGTAAAAAGTTTTGTAGAAAGTTTTTTTTTCCTACCATACACCAACCTGTTTGAATCGCTTGGTAATTAGCGTGCGGCGGTCATTGGGAGGGCTTTCGGTTCACAGTTTGTTTATGCACAAACAAATGCCACGAGCAGCAGAAGGTGGTAGGCATTAATGAGCAACTTTTACGATGCTGTAATAGCGCAACCGGGGCTTCTGCTATTTGGCTGCGGCACGGGAGTGAGAACGTGTTGGTAGCGATAAGATAAGAAGGAACGGGGTCAGTCTTAACTTTGCGTTTACGTGCGAATGTTAAACTTCTCATCTCGCACAGCTGACTGTTTTGCTGGACATTTTAGAATGTAAAAACAATCTAAGGTATACTTTTCTTTCGTCCTTTGAAAAAACTTTATTGAGGAAAAATAAAGTTTTGTTTTTGTTCGAAAATGCAAGATGGAAAACAAGTTTCAAAATTTTTTGATGTTACTGAAGAAATGCAAACATTCTCAATTTAATTACTAATTACTTTATGCAAAAAATGTTTAATAACGACTTCATAATAAAATCATTTTGTCATTTAAATTTGTTATTTATTTTTCTACATTCTATATGAATTTGTTCGCTTGCTCTTGCTTCGTAACGACCTCTAAGTTCACGCTGGCCATTTTTGGCTTACTAGAATTATTTTTACCATTCCTGTCGTGTGGAACCGAAAATTGATACGGCTTTGCCATTCTTAAGAAACAAAAAATAAATAATTCTTACCTATAATCTGTGACAAATGTACCGAATATTGTTCATTTAAAAAGCAAATCTCACATGAATGTATATATTTTTTCTTCTTTACAACAACATTTATTATTTCACGGTTTAAATGTCAAAAATATTTTCAAAAAAACTTTTATGGCAAAATAAATGACTAAGCAACTTAGATTTGCCATAAACCTGAATAGTACAATCTCAAATGATAACGTCAAAGTGCTTATTTTTAAACTTGCATATGGAGCTACTGAGAAAAACGGATACCAGAGATTAATTAGAGCTATATTAACACCTTTTAAAGTCGGTACTAAGATGTTCGAAGTATTAACGTTATATCTGACCAATAGATCTGGCGTGTCAATAACAGGTTTTTGATTTTTTGCCACAAATACATATTGAGGAGGTTGTTGGTCGAACTGTTTTCCATTATTTAGTAAGATTTTGACGTTTTCTGTCCTTGACAACTTTCTCTAAAACCTTCATCGAAAGAAGATGGTTGAAGACATGCTTCAGTTAGTGTATTCTGACCCAACGTTTATCCAGAGCATTATAGCGAGGTTATGAGAGGTTATAGCGAAACCAAAAAAATATATATATAGCTCAAAACTGAAGATCAGGCTGATCCCTTTTATTTTTAAATCGCTGAACTCTGCACACGAAGTTCGCTTCAAAAGGTTCTGCAGTAAGTACAGAGTACTATTCGTAAGGTGTGCAACTTTTGAGAGAGACATTGGAGAAATGGAGTAATATGTGGAAGAAAAATACATGGATCTTTCATCTTGATAACGCTCGGTTTTGACCAAATATTCTACAAATATTATCGAACAACTACCCTATTAACTGGAGTTAACCTCCTGTGACTGTTTTCTTTTCTCAAAACGGAAAAAGACCAATTCCGAGGATGCCGCTTCGAGTCGATTGAGGTTATCAAGGAGAAACTTCACGCTGATCTCTTCGTACGCATATGCAAAATGATTCGATTTCGATTATTGAACGACTTTTTAAAGATGTTTTAATTTTTCTCCGGGAAGCTTTTGTGATAGAATAAATGTTGGGAATTGACTTCAGTTTTCTACATAAGAATGATTAATTCTTTAAAAAAATATTTAATAGTTTCATATTAAAGCAACGGAATCTTTAATTGATCTTAAAGAGATTCAAGAATTTAAGATCAGCTAATAATTATACAAACCAAACCAAACAATAAAAAAATTGTAATTGTGTACATTTCTGTTATCCGTTGCCATCTGCAAAATTTAGTATTTAAAATTATGCTCACTTATTTTAACTATCAGCTCCAAGAAAAAAGAATTTAAATCCCTAAAGCATTTTGGGCATTGTGACTGGATATGTAAATGTAATTTATACTCCGTCGACAAAAGAATGCATCCCCGACATACCCAACGAATGACGAAAGGATCAGCAAACTGAATAGTTTAAAAATTATTATATTATGACTAATGTCTGGCGGATGCTTTGAAAAGGGACAGCCCGCTGTAAGTGATACATTATATCCCACGTAAAACGTAAATCTCAGCCAAAATGTACCGCACACACAGACGTGCATGTCCCACGGGTGAAGTTTACCATCCGTTGCCTGCAAAAGCGGAAGCACCACAGAAGTCACTCTCGCACGACACCAAAGGTTGGGTTGTTTACTTCCAACGAGTGCAAACAGTGTGCATCCTGAGTGCATCCGAACCTAACGCGTCGGTCAGTCAGTTTGTCAGCCGTCGTCCGTCAGGGTGGGCAGAACATTTGAACATGGACGGCACGTTCCGTTCGCTCTGACCACACAACGATCAGGTTCATATTTGCACGCCTTTGTTGTGCTGGTTGGAGTGGACGCATTTTTTTTTCATTCATGCCTGAATGTTTTGTGGCCAACGAGAAATGTCTGAACTGACTGAATGCAAGTGGTAGCATATTTTGAAAAAAAAATCACCCTCCGGTACCGTTACGTGTCACGTAGTGAAGGCACGAGATTTTTGCTGACAAAAGTGCCCGAATGTCCGAAAGCGTTTCTGGGTACTTGGTTTGCTGGTAGCAGGATAAGACATCACAAACACAATAAAGCCAGTTAAGGGAATTGGGGTAGAATTCTTTCTCTATTTCCCACATTGTTGCGTCCAGCAATTCAGAATGCGTTACTGGGCGAGGCAGGATGGATGGTCGTCGAGTCTTCGTGAGCATTTCGGTTAAGGTTGAAATATGGTAGAAGTTATGGCTACCTTGGCTTTTGCGTATTCTTTACATATTTTCCGCATTGCGGCGACGTGTTTGCAACATGTGAGTCCAACTAAATTCTTCTGAAATGACTCGCCACTGACACTGGCTGACTGGTGATGCTGGATGATGTGATTATGCAGCCTTGCAGCCAACTCGACAGTCGATTGACTGGTGCAAGGCGTTCGAGAGTATGGAAAGTGACACGTCTAATGTCGTCTTGTCGGGAACGGTGAAGTGCCACCATACCCCTACACCGACCAGTGCAACTCCAGTGCAAAAACGTCCAGCAACGACACCGGCGATGATGATGATGATGAGATTATGTTTCCGACCCGGCCCTAGGAAACCGTTTTGATAGAAACGGAGGTGGCAAATTAAATAGAAATTCATGCACGGCTAGAACTGTGCCAGTCTCGACATTTCGTTGACACGAGTTGATCATAATACGGGTTGCCAGCAAACGGGCAGGAGGTAGCGGTGTATCGATGGACACATGGATCCATTTTGCATCAATCGGCAAACGTTAATGCACTCCGTTTTGTTGGCATCCTTGCGAGTGGGGTTTTGGTTATTCCCGTTTTCCGACAGCCCGAAGACCATCGTCAGTATTGGCTGACGTCTTTTGAAGCATGAAATGGCTGGCCGGCAATGATATTTCGTATATTTACACTCCGGTGAGCGATAAATCACACCCCAGTCGCATCACGTTCGAGTGCATTTCCGATGGCTTTCGGTACTCTTACTCGTCCAGGCATTGAAATAGGAAATAAATTCGAACATAATAACAGACGGTACAGCAGGGAGCTTTGTCACTAGCTATTGATGTTACCATGTGCTGATGATGAACGTTTCTATTGCAATGAAACGTATTATTTAAATTTGTTGTTTTGTGAGACAATCTCATGTTAAGGAATGATTGAATAGATATTCATTCTACCAAAGATTGACGAGAGAGAGAATGAAGACTGATGTTGCATTTAAACACAGTCAGGGGAAACAATCGGTTTGTATTATGTTAGAATTATTTGTTAAAATTTACTATTAAACAACTCATATGTTGAATGGCCCACCAAATAGGCAGAATGATTTGATTGCCTTTAATAAGATACATTAAAGCTTTACTGAATATTTTGATTCGACTATTAAAAAATTTGGCGTTTATTTCA
This sequence comes from Anopheles longipalpis, assembly GCA_016170015.1. Taxonomy (NCBI): domain Eukaryota; kingdom Metazoa; phylum Arthropoda; class Insecta; order Diptera; family Culicidae; genus Anopheles; species Anopheles longipalpis. The sequence goes on along the minus strand of CM028106.1, from coordinate 38,859,066 downwards.
AAGCAAGCCGTTTTCCAAAGAAGTTTTGTAACATCTTCTGCAGGTAATTTGGGATAGAAAATTACGAATTAAATTTTTGCTAAGCTTTTTCAACCGTAACAGGTTTTGTAAAATCGCTAAGTTCCTTATTATTCGGCTTAATTCTTTGTTGAGGAGGGATACACACTCAGAAGTTCGAAAACTAGTTCTTTTTTTGAATTGGTAAAAGAGAAACTTCGTTTTAATTTCTTTAGAATTGTTTAACTCCATGTTTCGGATGAAAAATGAAGGGTTTTAGTCTGATTAACTGGTACGGTAGTTCTAGTGTTAATCTTGGTCTAAAAGTGATGTTAAGTTTAGATTGACTGATAATTTCAATTGTTTTTAAATGATCTTATGGTTAGTGAAACAATTCGATCAGACGCTCCTCAAGTGTCTGAAACGTTTGCCATTTGTGATACGTATTATTGCGAGCTTTCGACATGATAAAAGCGCGTTTGTGCCAAATCCGATTGTCCTAAGCATTTCAATATGCAGAAAATTCTTCTTCTTCTTGGCTTAACGACCTTACATAGGTCATGCCGGCCATTTCTGGCTTACTAGACTTATTTTACCACGTAGCCGGATAGTCAGTCCTTGCTACGGGGGGACGGTCCGGATGGGATTTGAACCCGGTCCGGCCGTGTGGACTGGCGCCGTTTATCACATGCACCACCGAGCCGCCCCNAACAACTTTCCCGCCTTCGTGATGGATAGGATGATAAGGCGATGCCTTTTAGATTGAAGCAAACAAACAAAAAAGAAACACACAAAACCATACAGTCCCGCATAAGGACACGGTACGAGAGGGCACTGGAGCAGTATGATACGTCTGGAGATGTATTTTTTTCTCATCACCTTCAAAGCATACTACCCTGTTTTTTTTTGGTACAGCCGTACACCATCCCACGGGATGGTGCCGGATACGTACTTTAGATGTTGCTTGAAAAGTGTGGTTTTGTCACAATGTGTACGGACGCACAAAATCCAAACGTGGAAGCCGTTCCTGGATGACAGGCTGCCACTAAAACTGGAATTTAATTATCACCTTTCTGTGTCAGTGCGGTTTTTCGAGGAAGTTCGACCTTCGAGTTCGGTGGCACTAGGCAAACTTTGGCCCCGATGTATGGGTGTATCAAATATCTTGCAGGTGTTTGCCGGTTGAGTATTTTAAATTGCATGATTTGAAGCAGGAAAGATTGGGATGATTGCTTAACTTCTTCGCCTTTTGTGGCATTACAATCTCAAGAGGGCTTGTCCTGCCGTTATAGCCTTTCCTTGAGGATAGTCAGTCCTGCTATTTTCTGTGAAAATTATTCAAGAGTATTTAACAGCAATCGAGCTGTGTGATAAAAGTCCAAATAAAAGCACACATTTCCCTTCGATGTGGAAATACACTTCACTGGGAAATTATTACTCACATCCTTCTTGTACCTCAATTCAACCTCGTTAGTGATCTACCTGCTGATGATGAAGCTGATAGGGTATGTGTTTGTGTGGTACAAATTACACATTTTCCTCTCACACAGTATGATCCCACTGAATCCTACATGATGGATATTCTATCGTTTTGTTGCCGGGCAAGACGAGTAGCTGCTCATAGGAGGGGAAAACACTGAATAATACTGGTATTCATCCTAGTCGGAAACGGAGCATATCGAATTTACTTGCCAAGGACTTTATGCGCTGTTGTCCGCCACTCTAGATGTATGTTAGTTGCTAAATTTTTGACAAGGCCCCGAAAAAAAACAACCTGTTTTACCAGGAACTCAGCCGAAAGTGAGCCATTTTGGTAGAGATTAGACAGGGATCTGTTAGCATCCTCACTCTTGTTGAACTTGAACCTACTTCCGGATAACTGTTCACTGTTGTGCTAGTTGGAGAAAGGATCAATGACTGAATTCGGACCATTGTGCTTCAAATTTATTTCGCTTCGCTTCTTTTAGATCCCACGATGTGGATGATGATGATGATGAAGCAGTTACACGATAGGTTTGTAGTTATATTTTTGGGGGAAATCATCGCTAGATATGTTGCACATTATTCTCCGATAAATGTTTCTTACCATAACACTGTGCCACTCGTCCCGGTTAAGACCCTCGCCGACGGTGACGCTGGTCGAATGGTTACCGAACACGTGCACCACTTTGAGCTGGCCCTTCTCCACAATAACGTACAGCGCGTACGGATCGAGCTTCACACCGGCGGGCGTCTTGACGTTGTGATACACGAGCAGCCCATGTGGTAATCGCGTCCGAAACTGGAACGATATCTCACGACAGAGTCTACATCATGGGAAGGAAGGGAAAAATTAATTAAGCACCATAAAGGTACACGATGGGTATGGAAATGCTGAAGACTAGGTGGAAAGGGTTTTCCCTTTAGCCTCTGTATGTTACTTGATCGTTCGGTTTTTTTTTCTTTGTGATTTTCTGATGCCTGAAGATTGAGTGCAAAAGCTTGGCCAAGTAATGTCAGGAACAGGCACAAGTAGGGATGATGTTTTTCCGTCAAACCATGTGACGGCTTCTAATGGTTCATTCTGTTGAATTTTTTACATCTTCTAGTAATAGTAAGCTTGATAGATACGGTGCAAGTAATTTGCATACACGTAACAGATGCTTCTATTGGATGGAGAATCGTTTCATAATTTTGAAGTGAATACATTGGCAAGAACATTCAAAGTTGGAAATTATTAAATAATGATGGAAGTTTAAAAAAGTTAAAAATGTTTTTAAGTCACCTATGGCATAGATAGTCTCCGTGATACGCTGTTAGAGATATTGCTTTAATGTTTGCTTATGTTCCCTATCAAAAAAACGCCTTTAAATTTTAGAGTCGAATTAATTACGAGCAAATTATTCCGAGATTCGACAGGCGCGTAAATTTAAAATTGTACATTTTGGATAAAATATTAAATAATTTAATTTTAATTTTAATAAATGAATAATTTATGAATTAATGAAAATAATCATTTTAATAAAAATAGCAAATTGCATAAATTTTGGCATAAATTTTATTAATAGAAAATACTATACTATTTCAACATTAGGAAGTGTTGTACCCTGAAGGTATTCAATATTCGTAACAAATCATTAACAATGAACTCATTTATTTGATCTTCATTAGCAACATATTTAATACCGTCTCAACTCAAGATTTGTTTGGTAGATTAATTTCGTAATGCTGTAGTTTTTGCCAATATTCCACCATTATTGTACCAAACATTTCGGGCCAGTGAAATCGTACCACTTTCATCTCACACAATTCCAAACACTCAATAAAGTAATCCCCGCTGAGCCGGGGAGGTATCTTGCAGACCGAAAACGCCGGCACTGGTAGAGTCATTTCGAAATGCCTTACCTGAGCTGAAACGTCTGTATAGTTTCACCATCCATCTGTATGAAGGTGTTGTTTTTGGCAAACATGAACGTTTTCTCGTAACCCGTCTCCTTGAACGTTAGCTCCGAACCGCGCAACTCATCCGGTACCGGAGCGAGCGTACTGCTGGACGAGTGCAGTGACCATGCTTCCTGTGTTTGTGTCCGAACGCTCGACGAGTAGGGATCGACGGTGGTCGTCAGTGGAACCGGTGGTTGGGGCGTCTCTGTTGGCAGAATGCAAGAAAGGAACGTTCGATTAGAATCTTCCCGCTTAGAATCGATCAAATGATGCGAGAACGGTCTTGTACGTTAGTACTGCCAGTTTTGCACATTTCGTTTCGGCTTATCAGTTTGTTTCGATTGTGGTTAAAGCGTAGCTTTGAAGTAAGCCGAATACTTTCGACACTCTACGGGAATGGGGTTTCCGTCCGGCCGAGGCATCTAATCCACGGTACATCGTTTGACTCACGTGTTTCATTAGCACACTGCTGCATGCACTGTTCGTACGTTTCGAAATTGTTCTGCAGATTGCCACCGCATCCGCCCCAGATGAACTGCGTACAGTTGTTGATCGTCTGCTCGAAGCGATACCGATAGTCAAACGTTTGGCACTGACCCGGCTCACCCGGTCCGGTACATTTAGCTGCCGAAGGGGGAAGGGATTGGAAGAGGCAAGAGAGAAAAGAAAATATATCATCTTCAGAATTCCGAAGCGCGGGGAACCAAAACCCTACAATAGAACCACCAGCAGACTCGCACACTTACGGTAGACTATTTCCTTCGGCGGTTCCGCATTGGTCGGTATGGCAAGGACGCACGGTCCGATCCCGAACCGGTCGTACGGGCAGACGGCGAAGGTGAGGTAAATTGTAAGCAATACTGATGCGGCATGATAGGTCATTATTTTACCCGTGCAAGCTGTTGATGCTTTCTGTGGTTGAGAAATAGAAATAGCAATGGAAAACATGAGACTGTGAGGAAGGAGAGAGAAAAAAAGCGCGCTGAAGAGAAGAATATTTTCCCGGTACAAATTATGGTTATAGCTGATGGAACAACACCAGTTTCAGGGAAGGTCCATTTTGGATAAAAATAATGATGCCGACGGTGGAGCTTGGAGCTTCTGACGTATATTTATAGTGTGTCTGGATGGAAATATAATGTTGGATTTTTTTTTATTATCGTACACGCACATTCTCACGTGATGTGTGTATGTGTATTGTCCTGAAAGAAGTTCGAAAATGTATTTGAAATTTTGTTGATAGAAAGTTTTTGTTATTTTTATTTTTGATGATCTTGTTTGTTACTTATTTATAAAATTATTGAAATTAATTATTTTTTAATAGGTATTGACCAGGACATATGCATAACATAAAAAGCAGAAAAAGTAATCTTAATACCGTCTTTAACAAAACTATATGGTTGCATGATTTGTACCTTAAAAGTTGATGAATAAGATGAATAAGAACATATATATTTTTTATGTTTTATTACTTTTACACATACAAATACATTTTTTCCATTTCAAGCAAGATTTGAAGATTGCTCTATGCAGCAAAACTGTTCGTTCTCTTATGAAAAAACAGATTTATTCGACACTCAAAATTAAATTCTTTTGAAGAAAGCAAGGTTGTCTAAGAATTTTTATAAATTGTTGAATTTTTTTTTTAATTTTAGTGATTTTTCCCATAAAATCATCAGATGAACGAAGCTAAATTTCGTGTAATTATTTTTTTAAATGGATATTTCGATTTGGTTTCATGTGTTTTTGTCTTAATTTTATGTAAATAATCTATCTGTAGATGTTTATGCACTGGTGATGTAATAAGCTCAAGATATATTACAACAAAATGAACGTTAATTTTTCCTAGCTTAGATAATTTTGTCTAAAAACATTCAATGTTTTATATTCTCTTTCGGATTAATATTGTTACAGATAAAATGATTATTTTTTTTTTATTTATAATTCATGATTACGGCTTTTGCCGTATTGTCAGCCACAGACGGCTGAGGTAATTACACTTTTCGCAAGGCATTTCCTCCTTGTAATTTGCCTTATCCCGGGCATACTCGGTTGTGGATGTCTAGATAAAATGATTAATCTACTTCATTTATTGATTGCAAACAAAATCGAAAATAAATTTTTATTAATGTTAATTCAAATTAAACCAAGGTAAAATATTGTTCCATTGTTTTCGTTTCGTTAGTATAGCATTTGACGGTGGTAAGATTATGATTACCATCGTAAATTGCCTAATTTAGTGTCATCCTACGATACGGTACGAAATCTACAAAAACACCAACAAAACACGCGTGGTTTAAAATTATTTCCAATAAGGATCATTTTTCTTTGGAATGAAGAAACCCCAATTGATGGAGACGCCCAGTACCTGACGTCATGTTAATGTAATACCAATTCGCTCACCATTCGGCAATGTTTCCCTTGGGACATTTTCTTTCCACGGAGGAGAGCAAGCTTTTTAATACACACAGGTACACATACATACATACACAGCTGCATCTACATTCAGCGCTCATCCATCGTTACGATCGTGTAGAACACGTCATAACAACGAGACGATAGGATGGTGTGTTTGTGGAAAATCTCATAAATCTTCCCATTTCCACCGTTCCGAAGGATGCCAGGCTGCGTGTAAAAAGCATAGCCAGGCCACTTCAGTTATTAGGAAAGCTCATTATTCTCGAGTGGGTGTGAGTAAGTGTGTGGGAAAAAGATTGCACAGGATAAGGATGATGTAGCGAACGATCACGCCATCGTGCACGGTGGTGATAATTTACACGCCGTGTAAGAAAATGGAAATCTAAATAATGATGAACCGTAAGCATAAAAGAACGTGCATGAAATCGTTTCAATTGTTTCCATTTTCAATAAAGGCACCCGGAATCGATTTTCACGGTGCAGGAGGTGGGTGGGTTGGTCTTTTGTTCTGAGATTGTTTGTCTTTTCCATTCGGCAACTAAACAGCTACAGTAAATAACGAATAATTTGCACCTCTAGTGTTCCTCTAATCTAATATTTGCTATTGAACCGATTAACAGCGGAGCAACGATTGTTTGCTACATAATGCCACGAGTAAATGAATTACCATATGCCCTGGTTGAGTGGGACGTGAAGGTGACCGAATAAGCAAAGGTATGGTGCAAGAAAATAAAAAGATTAAATTAAAAATAATTCAACATTTTACACTAACATAAAACTCCTACGATGTACTTTCTCTTATGTTTATCTCACCCCTAAATACTGCTTGAAGTCGCGCAAGGTATCACGTTTACACTTAAAATAAGCGAATTTACTATTTACGCTGTTACACGGTTGCTAATCTCTCAACGTATCTCTCACCAAACACGAAAACAACAGAAATTGCCAGCTTAACAAACAGAACTGTTTTTCGACAACTTGTCAGAAGCTACACGGTTTGTGGTTCCCGGTAAAGGATTATAAAACTACAAGCACTCAACTCACTCAACAGCGTAACGTGTAAAACGAGCCGTAGAGGAGAATTACAGATCGGGTAAAAAGTTTTGTAGAAAGTTTTTTTTTCCTACCATACACCAACCTGTTTGAATCGCTTGGTAATTAGCGTGCGGCGGTCATTGGGAGGGCTTTCGGTTCACAGTTTGTTTATGCACAAACAAATGCCACGAGCAGCAGAAGGTGGTAGGCATTAATGAGCAACTTTTACGATGCTGTAATAGCGCAACCGGGGCTTCTGCTATTTGGCTGCGGCACGGGAGTGAGAACGTGTTGGTAGCGATAAGATAAGAAGGAACGGGGTCAGTCTTAACTTTGCGTTTACGTGCGAATGTTAAACATCTCATCTCGCACAGCTGACTGTTTTGCTGGACATTTTAGAATGTAAAAAACAATCTAAGGTATACTTTTCTTTCGTCCTTTGAAAAAACTTTATTGAGGAAAAATAAAGTTTTGTTTTTGTTCGAAAATGCAAGATGGAAAACAAGTTTCAAAATTTTTTGATGTTACTGAAGAAATGCAAACATTCTCAATTTAATTACTAATTACTTTATGCAAAAAATGTTTTATAACGACTTCATAATAAAATCATTTTGTCATTTAAATTTGTTATTTATTTTTCTACATTCTATATAAATTTGTTCGCTTGCTCTTGCTTCTTAACGACCTCTAAGTTCACGCTGGCCATTTTTGGCGTACTAGAATTATTTTTACCATTCCTGTCGTGTGGAACCGAAAATTGATACGGCTTTGCCATTCTTAAGAAACAAAAAATAAATAATTCTTACCTATAATCTGTGACAAATGTACCGAATATTGTTCATTTAAAAAGCAAATCTCACATGAATGTATATATTTTTTCTTCTTTACAACAACAAGTATTATTTCACGGTTAAAATGTCAAAAATATTTTCAAAAAAACTTTTATGGCAAAATAAATGACTAAGCAACTTAGATTTGCCATAAACCTGAATAGTACTATCTCAAATGATAACGTCAAAGTGCTTATTTTTAAACTTGTATATGGAGCTATTGAGAAAAACGGATACCAGAGATTAATTAGAGCTATATTAACACCATTTAAAGTCGATACTAAGATGTTCGAAGTATTAACGTTATATCTGACCAACAGATCTGGCGTGTCAATAACAGGTTTTTGATTTTTTGCCACAAATACACATTGAGGAGGTTGTTGGTCGAACTGTGTTCCATTGTTTTGTAAGATTTTGACGTTTTCTTTCCTTGGCAACTTTCTCTAGAACCTTCATCGAAAAAAGATGGTTGAAGACATGCTTCAGCTAGTGTATTCTGACACAACGTTTATCCAGCGCATTATAGCAAGGTTATGAGAGGTTATAGCGAAACCAAAAAAATATATATAGCTCAAAACTGAAGATCAGGCTGATCCCTTTTATTTTTAAATCGCTGAACTCTGCACACGAAGTTCGCTTCAAAAGGTTCTGCAGTAAGTACGGAGTACTATTCGTAAGGTGTGCAACGTATGAGAGAGACATTCAGAAATGGAGTAATATGTGGAAGGAAAATACATGGATCTTTCATCTTGACTGTGACTGTTTTCTTTTCTCAAAACGGAAAAAGACCCATTCCGAGGATGCCGCTTCGAGTCGATTGAGGTTATCATGGAGAAATTTCACGCTGATCTCTTCGTACGCATATGCAAAATGATTCGATTTCGATTATTGAACGACTTTTTAAAGATGTTTTAATTTTTCACCGGGAAGCTTTTGTGATAGAATATATGTTGGGAATTCACTTCAATTTTGTACATAAGAAAGATCAATTCTTTAAAAAAATATTTAATAGCTTCATATTAAAGCAACGGAATCTTTAATTGATCTTAAAGAGATTCAAGAATTTAAGATCAGCTAATAATTATACAAACCAAACCAAACAATAAAAAAATTGTAATTGTGTACATTTCTGTTATCCGTTGCCATCTGCAAAATTTAGTATTTAAAATTATGCTCACTTATTTTAACTATCAGCTCCAAGAAAAAAGAATTTAAATCCCTAAAGCATTTTGGGCATTGTGACTGCATATGTAAATGTAATTTATACTCCGTCGACAAAAGAATCCGTCCCCGACATACCCAACGAATGTCGAAAGGATCAGCAAACTGAATAGTTTAAAAATTATTATATTATGACTAATGTCTGGCGGATGCTTTGAAAAGGGACAGCCCGCTGTAAGTGATACATTATATCCCACGTAAAACGTAAATCTCAGCCAAAATGTACCGCACACACAGACGTGCATGTCCCACGGGTGAAGTTTACCATCCGTTGCCTGCAAAAGCGGAAGCACCACAGAAGTCACTCTCGCACGACACCAAAGGTTGGGTTGTTTACTTCCAACGAGTGCAAACAGTGTGCATCCTGAGTGCATCCGAACCTAACGCGTCGGTCAGTCAGTTTGTCAGCCGTCGTCCGTCAGGGTGGGCAGAACATTTGAACATGGACGGCACGTTCCGTTCGCTCTGACCACACGACGATCAGGTTCATATTTGCACGCCTTTGTTGTGCTGGTTGGGATGGACGCATTTTTTTTTCATCCATGCCTGAATGTTTTGTGGCGAACGAGAAATGTCTGAACTGACTGAATGCAAGTGGTAGCATATTTTGAAAAAAAAAATCAGCCTCCGGTACCATTACGTGTCACGTAGTGAAGGCACGAGATTTTTGCTGACAAAAGTGCCCGAATGTCCGAAAGCGTTTCTGGGTACTTGGTTTGCTGGTAGCAGGATAAGACATCACAAACACAATAAAGCCAGTTAAGGGAATTGGGGTAGAATTCTTTCTCTATTTCCCACATTGTTGCGTCCAGCAATTCAGAATGCGTTTACTGGGCGAGGCAGGCAGGATGGTCGTCGAGTCTTCATGAGCATTTCAGTTAAGGTTGAAATATGGTAGAAGTTATGGCTACCTTGGCTTTTGCGTGTTCTTTACATATTTTCCGCATTGCGGCGACGTGTTTGCAACATGTGAGTCCAACTAAATTCTTCTGAAATGACTCGCCACTGACACTGGCTGACTGGTGATGCTGGATGATGTGATTATGCAGCCTTGCAGCCAACTCGACAGTCGATTGACTGGTGCAAGGCGTTCGAGAGTATGGAAAGTGACACGTCTAATGTCGTCTTGTCGGGTACGGTGAAGTGCCACCATACTCCTACACCGACCAGTGCAACTCCAGTGCAAAAACGCCCAGCAACGACACCGGCGATGATGATGATGAGATTATGTTTCCGACCCGGCCCTAGGAAACCGTTTTGATAGAAACGGAGGTGGCAAATTAAATAGAAATTCATGCACGGCTAGAACTGTGCCGGTCTCGACATTTCGTTGACACGAGTTGATCATAATACGGGTTGCCAGCAAACGGGCAGGAGGTAGCGGTGTATCGATGGACACATGGATCCATTTTGCATCAATCGGCAAACGTTAATGCACTCCGTTTTGTTGGCATCCTTGCGAGTGGGGTTTTGGTTATTCCCGTTTTCCGACAGCCCGAAGACCATCGTCAGTATTGGCTGACGTCTTTTGAAGCATGAAATGGCTGGCCGGCAATGATATTTCGTATATTTACACTCCGGTGAGCGATAAATCACACCCCAGTCGCATCACGTTCGAGTGCATTTCCGATGGCTTTCGGTACTCTTACTCGTCTAGGCATTGAAATAGGAAATAAATTCGAACATAATAACAGACGGTACAGCAGGGGGCTTTGTCACTAGCTATTGATGTTAGCATGTGCTGATGATGAACGTTTCTATTGCAATGAAACGTATTATTTAAACTTGTTATTTTGTGAGACAATCTAATGTTAAGGAATGATTGAATAGATATTCATTCTACCAAAGATTGACGAGAGAGAGATTGAAGACTGATGTTGCATTTAAACACAGTCAGGGGAAACAATCGGTTTGTATTATGTTTAACTGTGTTAGAATTATTTGTTAAAATTTACTATTAAACTACTCATATGTTGAATGGCCCACCAAATAGGCAGAATGATTTAAGGGCCTTTAATAAGATACATTAAAGCTTTACTGAATATTTTGATTCGACTATTAAAAAATTTGGCGTTTATTTCAAAGCAAGCCGTTTACTCCAAAGACGTTTTGTAACATCTTCTGCAGGTAATTTGGGATAGAAAATTACGAATTAAATTTTTGCTAAGCTTTTTCAATCGCATGAATGAACTATCAAACTGTTCGTGATTACAGATTTTGTAAAGCCGCTAAGTTCCTTATTATTCGGCTTAAGTCTCTGTTGAGGAGGAATATACACTCAGAAGTTCGAAAACTAGGTCGTTTTTTTTGAATTAGTAAAAGAGAAACTTCGTTTTAACTACTTTAGAATTGTTTAACTCCAGCAATTTTTCGGATGAAAAATGAAGGGTTTTAGTCTGATTAACTGGTACGGTAGTTCTAGTGTTAATCTTGGTCTAAAAGTGATGTTAAGTTTAGCGTAACTGATAATTTCAATTGTTTTTAAGTGATCTTGTGGTTAGTGATACAATTCGATCAGACGCTCCTCAAGCGTCTGAAACGTTTGCAATTTGTGATACGTATTATTGCGAGCTTTCGAAAGGATAAGAGCGCGTTTGTGTTCAATCCGAATGTTCTAAACATTTCAATATGCAGGTAATTAAGATGTTAAAATGAAATATTTATATCTACTTTTTAATGTCTCCGACACGCAGGTTTTCGGAGAATGGATGGTACACTGTATCTGTAACAATTATTACCAAAGCCACTTTAAGCAAAAAATTTTGTAAAAAGAACTGATGGTAGGTAATGAGATAAAAATATTTTAATTGTTTTTTCAACATTTTATTGAAATGAGATTACATAAACAATAACTTTACTGATTGTATAATATTTTAAAAATACGCTAAACTTGCTTTTAATGAGTTTAAACCATTCAGCGTTTAATGTTTTATGCGAAAAGCTTGTTATGTTAAAAAGTTATTAAAAACAAGTTTTTGCAAAACAATTTGTATGAAAACGTGAAATAATCTGTTCTACACTAAAAAATGCTCATTCAAAAGGCGTTTCATACACAATTCATCAACTGTGTAAGTCATTAAACGGCAGGTTTTCTGGTGGCATCAATATTAACAGCTTCTGAACCTTGGAGGCCTAAATTTCTTCAACGTTTTGGGTTGGTGCCTAAGCAAAAGCAGCAAAAATAAAAAAAAACTTTCGAAGCCAAAATGCTCGTTTTGCGAGATATAGCTCGTTGAGAGGAATAATTTCGAAACATTTAGATTGATTCCGTTAGAAGGAGTGCTCCTTACCAGGGAATGAAAAAATATTCCATTCATTTCTACAATACTTTATTACACTAGATATTTCTTAATCAGGTGTGTTGAATGGACGAAAAATTTAAATTCACTTTATGTTTCACAATCTCTAATTGCTTTCAGCTTGGTAACATTCCATTTGAGACTGTTCGTGATGCTAATGAATGCGTTCGTTAATGAACAGTTTGAAAACAAGCTAAAACGTTTTAATTAGAACAACCAGAGAATACGTCGAGTTTAATCATTTGAAAATAATCTTCCATTAGCGATTTGTCGTACTGCGTATTTTGTAAAAAACTGACAACAAATGAAAGCATTTTCCTCCGGAAATGAAAAACCATCCTATCACATGTCAAACCACGATGCCAGTTTTTAGTTGGTTCGTTTTATAATCACAAAAAAACGGAACAAATATTGAACTTCAAAATCAAACTTGCAACCAGCTTACACAAGCAACACACTCGATAAACCCATCACGTACGGCGATATGCCAGGGAAGAACAATGCCATCGTCTTGCATTGTATTTCTATTTATCTCTCCGCTCGACTGACACCGATCCTGTCCATGAAAGCGAGCGCATTAATTGACTGTAAGAGCCACGTGCTGCCATGCCAGTAGTACGATGTGGACGTTCGTCCCACGGCTAAACTTTGACAGCTCTATTTCTTCTTCATTCGCTGGTAGACTTTTTTTTTACCGTGGCTGTGTTTCACATTCCGCTGGTGGATTACGACAATTTAACACAATCAAACAACAAGTGCGTGCTTTGTGTTGTAGCAAGGATGGATGGAGGCACAAATCTGGCCAGCTCAACATACCAGCATATCTCTCTAGATCGGACATGCCAAACTTCTCGAGTGCTGGTGAATCCTGCTGTTTCGTCTAGTTTTGGGTATGTTTCTTTCCCATGTGTTGCTTTGTTTTAGTTTGTTTACTCATTTTTTTTGCGTTCGTGTAGATTTCCGTTTTGGAAATCCGTCCCACCGTACTGTTCCGTGCGGGAAGATAAATCAGCTTCAGTCCGTCGAAGGGTAGTTGAGCGTAGCTTTTTGCCCACACCGTAGTTCGCTGGTTTCTTAATGGTTCAAGCGCTACGAATCGAACGAGCCAACTCCGTTGGTTGGAAAAGATAAATATTTGTAATTGATTTATTCCCTCCATTCGGTTTGAAGGGGGTTTTTGGCTTCTTTCCTAGCCTTCCTAGACGTCCGAAACGCGCTACCCACGATGAACCCTTTTCGGCAGCAGGAATGATGAATTTCAGGAGCTTGATCTTTCGTTTCCCTTCTCAGGATGGTTCGATTACGGGATTTTTTTCTCTCCTATCCACGTGCTTCAAACCAACCAATAGCTATGTNACGTCCGAAACGCGCTACCCACGATGAACCCTTTTCGGCAGCAGGAATGATGAATTTCAGGAGCTTGATCTTTCGTTTCCCTTCTCAGGATGGTTCGATTACGGGATTTTTTTCTCTCCTATCCACGTGCTTCAAACCAACCAATAGCTATGTCCTGTCTAAAGCAGACGAAGACGTTGTCTGCGTGACTTTTACGGGAAGGAATGTTGCTTTTATTTCTATTTTGAAGCAAAAAAATCTGCTCCCCAACCGTGCCAGCTGGTGCGTAGCAGTGGAAACTTTTCACAAGCTGCCTGTGCACGTGATCGTAATAAATTGATTAAAAGATTTTCCACGAGGACAGTTCTTATGGAGTTAAGCTTAATGGAGAAGAGTTTGTTTAGGGTGAAAAATTGCGTTCGTGTTTCAAATGAAGAATAGCTGCTATTACTTTTTATACAATTTGAAGTGGTGTCACAGTTATATTTTAACAAAGAGCAAACTAGTTGTATAAAGCTTTGTCTCATAAGAAAGTTTTTTAAGGTACCTAGATAAAAGCACGTAATTAGTCTTCTCATTGGGTTAAAACTTTCCAGTCCTTATACTTAACTTAGTAACTGATTTACAGCTGTTTTTCCGCCTGAATATAGAACTTGGATTAAGGACATTTGCTGTACTTATTTGGGTCACTTTGCGAGTTAAAGGAAATGAACAGGAAGTTCAACTTGGTATATCGTCCGATAGCTTGGTTAACTATTAAGTTTCAAGTATTTTAAACGAAAAAAGCACTCCTAAAAGGTTATGTTCGAAATAAGTTTTTTTCAGTCCTAATAAATTTAGGATAAGGATAGAAGGTTTCATAGTAATAATAAGTATCAGGCATATACGTTTTTTAGTAAAGTTTAATAGTAATGTACAACATTTTTTAATTCAATTGGGTTAGATGGTGTCGTTTCTGGGTTGTGTTGAACTGGAATTTATCCAGGATGATCTGGAGTCCGTTCCACTTTTTGGAGCTTTATCCAACTGATATCTATTCGACTCAATGCTTCTTTTGTATTCTATTTATCTTTTCTATTTTCTTACAAAACTTTCAGTTTGTATTCCACTATATTGCAGAAATATTCGACATCTTCTTAGATATTCCACACTAATTTTAGAATAATGTAGAAGTGGATCAAACCTGCTCACTTCAAATTGAAAATTCGGTTCTTCGTGAATGATTTTCATTGCAAGAAAAAATATGTTTATAATATAAATATAATTTAAAATTTATGATAATTAACTATTTGTTTGTTATGGGATCAGTTGACTTAATTAAATGGTAAAAAAGTTAATTGATCACGAATTATCAAACAGGGAAGATCATATAGAAGGAGGTATCGTTTGGTCCTGGTAGAGTTGACCCAGATCAAAGGGCTCTGCACATATCAAGCATGTGCACAGTAATTATGGATGTGGAGGCTTAGGAGCCCATGTTACTCAGCAATACTTCCACAAAGACCTAAGCTGTAGAAGAGCGCTTTCAGACACGAGGGATCATAGGTACATGTTGATAAAAATTTTTCCAATCTTCAATATAGTACTGAAAATAATATACCGGTAGAACTTTTTCTTATGTGCTTTTCCTTGACATTTTCTACACTTATTTAGCCAGGACAGTGAGTCCTGCGCACAGCTGCGAGGATCGTTACTTATGGGATTTGGTACCCGTTACTGTCGTATAAAGACCGCTGCCGCTACCAGATACACCAGCTGGTTAGCATTGCCCGTAGAACCGATATTAAATAATCGATAAATAGGTTAAATATTAACAAATAAACCATATTACTCTTAGTGAACATTAGCGAACCCAAAACAAAAAGATAAAAAACCGCAATGAGAATTGAATAAAAGTAGTGATAAAATATAATTTTTACATAAATCAATCAATTGACTTATAAAAATAAAAATATATCAATTAATTAATCATAACTAATCGATCAAATTAATAGCAAATAGACCTTAGCGCGTCTTAAGTGAACAAAATCGATGCAATCATGCTTATCGATCGAAATCCCTCCTCCTTTAAAGAAACCTACCTAATCACAATTACCTACCTAATTAAACGCCCTTCTACACAATTAACTTCAATATTGTATCGGTAACGAATTTATTTTACCGAAAACTAAAACCCGTAACCTGGTTCCTAGTTGCCGGTTGCAAATGTTTACAATTTACCAGCACTTACGCTTAATTGATATGATTATCGATGGGGTTTTGAATCGGTTCGGTGAAGTAGTGAGCTTTTTCGGCAAGCTTTATACGTTTTTGGAACATTCACAGCAATCGTTCTTACCCATCGGTGAGCACGAGATTGCTGGAAATGCATGCTCGACAGCACCATGTCACCATATTGTGCATTTGGATGCATTTCCGCGGTGAATCGGTTCGGATGATCAACCATTCAACCAATAGTATAAAGCAAAACCGACCGAGATATAGGATTCCATCTATCGCAAGCATGTTGAATAATTAATTCCGATAAATATCCGGTGAAATATGGCCGGGTACGATTTTGACCCGCGTGCTGACCGAGAGTGCGTACGAAACAAAATTGATAATCTCCCCGTCATTGGTTCGTGTGCGTGGATTTAATAAATTATGCTCGTTTCGGTTGTAAGTCGGCCCCCGGTATAATCGGGCATAATTACAGTTCCCGGTTTCCCGTGCGCTGGGCTCTAATTTCTAAAATATTATCCTGTAACCTTCTCGGCAACGAATTGCAACGCCCGCATTCGCAAAACGCACTCGATCCTGGATTGCGGTATCATTTTCATAAATTTTCCCGGAAGGATTCATCTCAGGCGTGAATCCTTTTTCTGCGGTCACCTGCGAAGAACCGAAACCCGGGTGAAAGGGGGAAATTTTCGGGTGGGCTTTTCCACGTTCCACTAATTACTACAAATCCCGATTTATCGGTTACTGAGCGAAACTTCATCTAGTTCGTCCCGCTGTGAACCCTTTTCGACAGTGCGACCCTTACTGTGAAGTGCGCCCTGTGTTGCTTTAGAAAATGAAAGGTTTCAGTCAGTAAATCCTAACGCAAACTTAATCATGCATATTAACGAATGTGACCGCCATGGAGGCGCCACATTTCTCGATGTAGTATTTTGCATGTTTTTGAATAACATTACGGAAGGTATGGTCCGATTTCAAAGTTACTAGTAATATTAGTGGGTGGCATAAAATTTGAAGCCATAGTAGATTTCCCATTCAATTCATTATGAATGGTTTCATTTAGTAACGTTATTGTGTGGTACAACGTATGCGGTGTATTGTGAAGTTAAACTGGTAGAAATAACTGATTTAATTTTTAGAAAGAATCTAGAACAGTACAAAATTTGATTTTTTGTTAACTATTATCAGAAGAGAGGAATGAAATTTCAAAACACTGTTGTTTGATTTTCCACTGAACAACGCTTCTGGTTACTATAGTTAAAGTAATGACTTTTAACTAAAAGCAAATTCTGAACCTTCCCTCCATGTTATGTAGGCTATCTAAGGCAATTTGTACGATGTCATGACATCGCCTAGGTAAGATAATCGTTACTTTAATTGTTACTTCATCGTCGTTTTTGTGGCGCTTCTACTTCAAGAATCCAGACAATTCGAACACTTCTTCACATGTATTTATCCGTATCAGGTAAGATGGAATTTGATAAGGGTGATGCATTTGCACATCAAGGTCTTCAATAGCCCAAAGCAGAATATGGTAGCTTACTGTATTCCATAAGCATCCATAAGCCTAAGGATGGTTTTAATATTACAAGCCATGCGCCAACTACAACATCCACCGTCAACAAAATATTGCAAACTATATTTTAAGAAAAAAATATTTTTCTTTGATCATTTGATCATTTAGTTGGCTTTTGTCATAATTTTACTACAATAACTGACTATTATCGCTGTAATTAATCACACTTAGTTTAAATATTTTTTCTTTAAAGACCCTTATACATTGTTTTCAGAACATCTCCGTTTTGAAGAACCGCTTTATTAATTTCTGATCGATAAGACAGTACTAGATAGACAGTAAAAAAAACTTGCAAACATTTCTAAGAAACCTTTATAGTCTGTGTTTGAGTGATGATGTTTTATCATTAAATCTTTTCCTTATAAAGTTTATTAATTTCATCTAAACATGCTAAATGATTTTATCAAGTGTCGTTGGTCCACAAATTGCTGGGTCTAAAAGAAATTAAAACCAATACTATTCCAATATAGCAAAAAAAACCGCAATATTTGAAAATTTCAATGTGTTCTTACAATCTAGTGAAATTCCATAATAAAAAAAATCCATGTTGTTGGAAAATTATAAAACCATTCCAATATAGATCTACGTAGAACATTATGAAGAACATTCCTGCTAAAGAATGCAGTTCATTGGATGACAGTTTATGTATCTGCATAAGTCGTATTATTTCTATTCTTAGAAATGACACAAGAGAGAAAAATTGTTTTTCTAAACGTAACCACTAAATATTTGAAATAAATACCTTTAATCCTAGATAAATTGTTTTGCCGTATGTTTAGTACCACCACAGCACCGAAAGCGTTCAATCGTACGACAATATTCACAACACTTTCCACTTCAACGTTCACTGATTTGGTTTTGTTGGACGCTAAATTTGTCACATTGTATTCACGGTAGATCGCTGTAAAGAGATGTATTCTTGTTAACAACACTGAATCACAAACGAGAGACGATTCTATATGATCAATTAATACACTTGTCGCATAAAATAAAGCACACAACCAACACTTCTTTCTTTGTGCCCGAAGAACAGTAATCGCCCCATATCCTTGGCGTATTACTTGCCTCGTCAGACACGAATGTGGACACTTGTTCAACAGTTGACGGTTTATAACTTCATTCCTATCCATTCCTTTGCGCAGTGGATATGGTTAGATGAAAGATGCAAAACTTTTCTTTTTATCTTCAGTGCCTTTCTTGATATCATCAGACGCTTAGGAATACACCAAATCACTCGTTCTCGAATTACCCAGGGTATTCAAAGCACTTCTGGATCGCAAACTACTGCATTCCTTTTTTAGGTGGTGATATGCACATTAGATTTTATTGGCTGTAATATCACACCCATTGAGCACTCCTTTCGGTATTCTTTTCTTAGAGACTCCTCACTTCTCAATCACTTTTTTCACTATTGTAGAGCGATTTCAGTAAAAAAAAAACATGTACTTTTGATCACAAAAACTGTAGCAATGATTCACAGCACCATAACTCCACTAACCGTAAGTTACACTAAGCACTGCACCTACTACTTCACACACCGGTGGCGTTAAACGATAGCGATCTGGAGCGAGGTTGCATTCCGATCGCGATTCTCAACCGACAGACACTGACCGACCAGTCTCGGTCGGACCAAGATCGCGAGACGATCCGCCGGGTGGATAATTGAATGATGAGCTATATGCTTCAATTTAACCTCATCACCGTAAGCTCTCTTTCTGATTCGTCGCGAAGAGTCACTGTGCCACCATTGCGGGGATGCAGGGTTTGATGGTTTCGTTCTTGGTTATGTTTTTGTACCACCTCAGAATGCGAAGAAATATTGAGGAGGAAATGGGAAAAGGAGACGCGTTAGGGTAACTAGTGATATAGTGATTTGGAAGTATAAAAGAGCTACTCTTTGTGACGCACGACGTTTTCAGTCAGTTGTTGTGAAAGATAAACAGGTTAGCAATGGGATTCTTTCGGGGTTGCAAAGTATTAACAAGGATAGGATTTATATACAGGATTCTTGAAGATTAATTTTTTTTTAAATTGAAATAAATATAAGAAGGCAGGTTTTGAAGCTGAAAACCACCAATAATATTGAGGTTTAATTGTACATAATAATATTAAAAAAATGTGAGTGTCCTCCTTAAAAAAATTAAGAAAGAAGTATTTAAACCAACATTTTCTTCAAAATAATCATAGCAATACTTTGAAAGTAATTTCGATTCTTTACGATACGACATTTTCGTTGGATTGGATTGTACGAAAAATGAGCATTATTCGATCGAGCGAAAGTGTGGCCAGCCAAACAAGATAAGTTCCAATGTCTAATGACCCTTTTGCTACTTCGGCATTCGAAAGCAAATGGAATAATGCTACGGTCTTGTAAACCGAACCGTACGAAGCAATTGGTGCAACAGTAATTGAAATGCAATAAAAAGGCAAACGATACGATGGTTGAACTTTCCGTTCGATTCTGATTCCGGATCGCTTGTCTATCGATGTTCCACAGCGAAGATTACACGCTGGCGATGTTGTAATTTGGAAGTGGAATCGTGGAACAATCACGGGTTGGGTAAAGATGGTATTTGTGCAATGGTGCAAAATGAACCAAAAACCAAAAGGCTTTTTGTATTTTTCCTACAGCGAAATTCAATTACCACTGTGGTAGTAGATAGTTTGCTCTAATTGGAAAGAAAGAAGCCTCTTTGTTGTATTTTCTTTTCAGACTTCTGGCTAGGGAATTATCAGCCAAAAGCTAATGCGAAGAGCTTTGGTGCGATTTAATCAGCCTGTTAAATTTCCTAATCGAAATTTAATAGTAACCGTTATTAAACGTAATATCGAAATGAGATTTCGCAGCAATTGGCGCAATTTGTTTTATGTTTCTTTTTTTCAGGGCCAACATTACGACCAGCATTAGTTGGAGAGGTGTTTCTACACGGTCGTAAACAACGAGCACACGTCGGTTGACATTAGTCATCAATTAAGCAATTTTCATCGCTCGGCTCGTCGAGACGGGTCGGTACGTGCTTGCTGCCAAAAGAAGTAAGTGGAAAGATCAGATCGTAACTATAAAATGAACTTGAGTAAGGTATATCTAGTGGAGCGTATCGTCTGTATCCGTACCAGGAGTAGACGCAGTTAGTATGAGCTGGTCGTAAGCTTAGTCACTTGGATTGCGATAATGGGTAAGATGACCTTAGTAAGATGTTGATTAGACTATGAGTGCGAGAAAATGTGCTCATAAAGAGACTGTGGAGCGTAAATCTGATGTTACTCTAATTTTATGGGGGAAATTTACTTGAATACATACTTGAAACATACTTGAATTTTCATAAATGTTTTGGTATAACTATAAACTATTGCTTGGCAAGAAATTTGTAAATAAAATATATTAAGGTTTAAAAAATTTACGAAACAAATATTTAAAAAAAAGTGCACAACGAATAGCAAAATTGATAAAAAAAAGCAAAAAAACTAATAACTTATGTTAAAAGTTAAGTAAACAATTTAAACAAACCAATAAAAATTTGTTCGAACTTTATTTATTTATCTTACTTGAAAATCGAATTAATTTTTCCTTGTAACCTGGCACTAGTTTTAGGCTATCCATTGATTGGTCTAGTTTTTTTAAGATTTGAACATCTGGCTTTTGGCGTTTTTATGTTTTCTTTACATGTGAAACGTGTTTATTTTTTAAAAATAAAAATCAATATTATCAGTACAAGTATAAGAAATTCCACGATCATTCGAAGGTTCAAGATCGTATTTTCATAACGATTTGCGTTGTCAACATAATCAACTATTATTATGTTTGGTTAGGATTTTAAGAAAATAATTATAAAAAAGACAAATGGTTCCTTGTGTAAATTGTACCGTTTCCAATCAATTTGATCTGCCGATTGTTTTAGTGATGCAGGTTTTCCGACCATCGTTCCCATGTCCGAGTGTCATCAGCTCCGAAACAGTTAAGAACGAATCTCAACAGAAGTTATCACCTTGCGTGCTACGGTTAAATCACTATGACTGCAGCAAAGTGCTAAATCCATTTCTATCAGCTGCTGTGAAGAAATCTTACAGCTATAAGAAAAGATACCCTCAGAAGACCTCTTTGTCTCCTTCTCTTATATCCTTCATCCTTTAGCAAGTACCAGCAAGTTTTTCATTTTTATCAACTCAACCATGAACACACCATTGTCTTGATGGCATAAGTCTTCCGAAGCAAATCTTTACGAACGGTTGCGGAAGCTTTGGCACAGCACAGGAGTGTATCTTGTGTGTTCTTGCAACAACAATCCGATGCACCATTGCCATCCCTAAACCGATGTGCTTGGGTGGTAAACGGAGAAACTTTACGTTCAAACCCGCGTGAAAAGTTAGTCAAAAACTTTGCGCACACTTGCCGACCTGTTGGCTTTCCGGTGACACTTACCACCGTGCGAACGGTACGGGAAGCTTTCCGGTCGGTAGGTTTCAGCTGGGCACAGTTTATGCTAAGTACCGGAGCGAGTTTCTTCTTATCATAGCGCCCAGAACTTGTGATGTTGCTTGGAAGCAGCAAAGCACAAAGAACAATGCACACAATAAAGCGAGCAGAGACAGAGAGAAACAGAGAAAAAAAGGAGACGATTATCCGCAGCCTGTCTGGTTGAAAACAACGGGGCCAGAAAATTAATTACGATCGTTTCGTTTGAACTTTAACTGCTCTCGCATGACGTACGGAGATGGTGCCGGGTATGTTGGAATCTACTAGCGCACAAAAAGCAAGCACAAAACAAGAGCTTTTTTATAATGGCAGAATTTGTCATGTGGGAATTCAAGAATACCGAAACCGGGTAGAATGTATCGGTAGATTTTGTCTTTTTGAAGGAACAAAAACATGAACCATGAGGGTTGTGGAACTTTCTTACACAAAAGTCGTTACTTCTAACTTTAGGCGAAAAGTTAGGAAATTTAACAAACAAAAAAAAACAGCAATCGCTAACATTAATGACTGCCACTGACTTTCAAAACCCGACCACATTCACGTCGTTATGTGGTTTGCGCTTTCGGTAAAAATACGTCAACATGTGTACATTCTTGCACTTACTGCAAAGCAAAAAAGTGGTATGAACCTGAAGTATGAGTGGTAACGCTTTACGACTGCAAACCAAAAACTAGTTTTACCTTTTTTATTTTGCCTCTGTGTTGTCGTTGGCAACTCGCCAACAAATGGTTAACTGATTGGAAGTAATCTAAAAGATAAAATTGATTAAACTCTTAACTCATGCTGTGGCTAGGTACGCCTTTGTGATGGGAAAATGTTTAGGTAAGGTTTTTTTGTGTGTGTTACTATCAGCTTAAGATAAAGTATTGCTGGGAAAGAAAACTTTAATAACCACTGTTATGAGGAGAAGCGCCAGGCAGAATCTATGAGTAACAAGAGTTGTGGTTTTGTCTTGTGTCGGAACATAGAATAGTCAGCAATAGAAACTTATTCCATTAATTATTTGAAAAAATTTAAAGAGATGTTCAGAATTAATTGCAGGGAGAGCATTACAGCATGGGAGAGCATGTACAATCAAGCAAAAATTTCAAGACCTAATATGAATCAGCAAGTCATTAACCTGCTTCAATCAAGTCGATTAAATAAAGAAGTTTGTGTTTAGTGTAAAGTAAAGTGTTTAAAATTGCATTAGAGACTTTTTATTGTACGAAAGGTATTAGGTACTCAATTAAAGTGTTGCTAATGCGCAATTTTTCGCACTTATTCGGAACAGNGTAGGAACACGTCGCGAAATCTGGTCGCAAAAATTTGGCTGATCTCTTTTTCAGTGGTACCCGTATTTCCTTTATATTCGATTTCTGTGACAGCTTGTCTATGATTACGTTTTGAGTTTTTTTTTTTGCTCGGTTAGAACGGCCTGGCCGTATCAAGACTTATTTTACCACGTAGCAGGATAGTCAGACCATGCTACGGGGGGACGGTCCGGATGGGATTTGAACCCGGTCCGGCCGTGTGGACAGGCGCCGTTTTTCACATGCACCACCGGGCCGCCCCGACGTTTAGTGTAAAGTAAAGTGTTTAAAATTGCATTAGAGACTTTTTATTGTACGAAAGGTATTAGGTACTCAATTAAAGTGTTGCTAATGCGCAATTTTTCGCACTTATTCGGAACAGAAAACAAACTCCAAAGGCTTATATGGTATGCAATAATAAATTAATATGTTTACAAATATATCCAACTAACTATCACCGAAGCGAATAGTAAAATGAGCCGGATTACCAAATCTTGGGCTGATTATTTTCATCGGCCAAATCATTCATGGTTACAGACGACCCTAGAACAAATGAATTGTTGAATGGAGTAAAGGTTTTCCAACCTGCAAACATTGCAAAGGTTGTTGGCAAAGGAAAACAATCATTTGTTAACGATTGCCAACAACACAGTTGAAGTCTGTTAACGAACGAAAGATATTCATTTAGATGACGAGCTCGCTACACAATTAAAATAGATCATAGCGATGAATGGTTAAAAAAAATTTCGATCATGATATCAGAATATTTCTTTAAAATATCATTTAATATAAAAAAAAAATAAAATGAAAATCCATAGAAGAGTATTCTACTTCTTTCTTGGCTTAACGTCCTCTAAGGTCATGCCGCCCATTGCGGGCTTAATAGACTTGTTTTATCATATAACCGTATAGTCAGTCCTTGCTACTGTGGGACAAGGTCCGTATGGGATTTGATACTTGGTTTTATCGTGTGGAACTGGTGCCGTTAATCACATACACCAGCAGACCGCCACCCGAATAGTAGAACAATACTATTCTACATATTCCAAGTTTGGGTAACATTTACAGTAATATAAATGATTTCGAAAATTAATTTTGGAGAAAGATATTTTGTGGATTGTTGTCAAATGTGCGAAAACATTAATTATTTTTTCGGCTACCAGCTTTTAAGCTCCATAACTAACAATCTTGAGATACAAATTGTTAAAGGTGGTTAAAGGTTTATCATCTGATGTAAAAAAAATACAATTTCTTTTAAAAATATCTTTTTTTTTTTGTATAGTATCTCCCCAAAAAGAAATAAAATTTAGATATTTCCTTCGTCTCGTTCGTTTGTCCAAAATGAAACACAAAACCAATCTTTGCTTAGGATTTATGTTTGATTGATTTGATTTCTTTTAAGACAAATACACTAAAATATAAAACACAGGTCAATGTCCAGGACTTTTCAAAAATTTAAATCCAACAAGTCATTCACATTTCAGTGCACACACAATGTCAAAAGGATTATGTTTACCACTCGGTCTAGGTTCGTCTAGTTTGAGCCGGATTTTAAAAGATAATTAATCCCCGTCCGCTCAAAAAAAGTGTTACTAATTAATGTGCCGGTTTGCAAAAACTTTTCCCTTTGTAGACACAAACAAAACCATAAAACACATCCTACGCTACTTTGAATACTAGTCCGTAAGTTGGTGTTTCGGTTTGAGTTTTTTTTTGCCAAAAGAATGCATCTTCTTGTTGGCGCTTACCGTTTGCATCTTTTGCTTGGGTTCGGTTGGGGTTGATATTCCCCTTTTCTTCGAATTCCCGCAGGTCGCTTTGCTTCTCTCGCGTCAAACTGGACTTTTTGGACTTTGTTTGTAACCGTATCCTCTTATCTAATTCAGTCAATTGCCGTTACTTAAGGAACTTATTTGATTCAATAATCCCCGAAGCACTCTGCGCAGTAGTATGTGGTTGCAGGGCGACGACTGGACACGGTCACATTGCAGCAGCTTGCTACCGGGTGTCTGATTCGTGTTGTCGTTCGTGTGTGTGTGTATCTTCACCTTCACCCTGGCACAGAGAATTGGTGCTCTGCGGCTCGGGGTTTTGCCAATATTCGTTAACGTTGGTGTTGGCGAGCGTGAAATTTCGTAAGGATTCGAAACGTCTTACTAACACCTTTGGTAAACAATTTGTACCCCAGAATTAGGGAGTGATAGAAGATGGAAAATGTTTACTGAAACAATTTGGAAGCGTTATCAAACACGGCTGCCACTGTTGCAGCTTCTACACAACTCGGTATGTGGAGTGGATGTTTTCGCCCTGACACAGACAGTCCGATGTCCGAAGAGTTTGTTTAGTACGATATCATCCATTTAGCGCCAAATTAGACTACCTCACGGTGATGTGTCTACAGCAAAACTCTCAAACAATGTCAAGCTCATCCAGATTGAACAAATTCTCCTTACCTGCGTCTTCTCTGTGTGTGGTCATTTGCATGTGCTAGCAAATTCCACTATTATGCATTGCAAATCGATGCAAATCGTTTACGAAGGCAGGGGTAAAGGTGAGTACGCTAATGGGTACGCTTATCAAGTTGAGTAGACAGCAGGTCCAAACCTGTATCACGTGTGGAGAAAGATGGCGTTCTGTACGGTGGGTCAGCTTATCAACTGATCACTATCTGCATCTAACATCATGCTGTACCAGCGAAACATACCACTTTAAGTGTTTTTGGACACGAATATAATGTGAGGGAAGGTCGCTATTTATGGAATACGCCGTATAGCCTTCAGGTTCAAGGCTATCAAAATCTTTAGTGATCAAAGTGATTAATATTTTATAAGGCAACTAAATAACCCAGGTTTTAGTGTTTTCGGTCAACGAACATTAGCGTTCTATTCTATTCTACATCTAAAATCAACTTGGA
Organism: Anopheles longipalpis; assembly: GCA_016170015.1. NCBI lineage: Eukaryota > Metazoa > Arthropoda > Insecta > Diptera > Culicidae > Anopheles > Anopheles longipalpis. Next base: position 38,833,032 of record CM028106.1, on the reverse strand, counting down.
GTTTGAAAAAAACCATCTGAAATGAACCATTTGTCAGTCCTTCATTACATAGAACTTTAATGAATTTTATTTCCAAAGGCAAAAGGTAGAATAAAACCGATAAAAGATGATGAACTGGTGGGACTAGATCGGTATATACTACTATGAGTCATTTTAATAATACGAAGCTATCACTTGAGAGCTCAGCTTTACAAACAGGATTCTCCAAAACGTTTCTCCAGGATTTTCCAGTTGGTTTTTCGTGACTGGTTAACCTAATGATCAAACGAATAAAATGCCAACGTATTTTTAAACTGTTTCGTAATCAAAATAATGAAATAATATCCTGACCTCGGAGGCTCTAAAATTCAGGTCTTCAGTTCAGGAGATGGTACAAAATTAGTTCAGACTCAACAATATGCAACAGCTGAAATAATTTGCACTAAAATAAGGAATAAATAAAAAGTCACGTAAATGGATAATTAGGGGAACAAATATAGCTCATATGAAAGTTGAACCAAAAAAACATTAGAAAAGCGAGGAAAAAATAATTTGTAAAACGGCTTTACTAGCTTTGAAACATTGTGACTTCTGTTTGAAAACCATAATCATTATAATATTGTGAAAATATGGTGTCTTTGGACGAAGTCGTATTTCTCCAAGGCCTGTTCTTTGTAATGCGAAATAGATTAATATTTTTGCCAAGGTTTTGATATTTTAAATCGCAGGTATGATGGTTCGTTAATCAAAAATGTTTTAGTATTTTTTACTTCAGATAATTATGGTTAGGTAGCCTTTAGAGATTTCAAATTCTTTATTTAAAATACTTAGATTTTTAAGTAAAATAATAACCTTTGTATTGCTGGCTGTTTATTGCTGTGAATAAATCTACCGATTTTTTCCAACACCAAAGAAACCCAATCAAGTCTAGCATCAGCAGGGGAATCTTTATCGCAACACAAAAAGATACTCACTTCGACCGGCACCACCTTTGAATGGCATTCCGAATGGAACGCTGTGGTCCATATCTTCGCCGTGCCTATCACAGCCTGCCGGGAGCATTTTTGCAAATAAGCAGCAAAACTAACTCCGGCCACAATCTTTATCCGTTATCAGGAACGACCGGTGGACGGTTTTGCGAAATTGAAATAAATTGGTCAATTATTATTATTTGCGCCTGGTTGTTCACCGCACGAGTACCGAATGGTGGTGGTGTTGGTGGTGTATGTGAATCGACCCCACCAAGCGAGAAGATCATAACCTTTAAAATGTTGCAAAGAATTGGCCATGAAGTGATACAAAAAAAAAGAATAACAAAAAAATAAAACACAAATACCATCTACTTGAAATTGAAACTCTTGTATAGAAGATATCTGAAGGTGATCGCAAGGTAAGGTAAGACAAGCGCAAACATTAAAAAGAAGATTTCTCATCAATCACTTTTTATAGCCGATAATGCCTGTGGGACGTTCTTCATTGGGTAGAGTTTTTTGTTTGTTTATTATTTTGGTTGATACCACACCATCATCAACACAATCACTGACAACCTGCAATATCTTATCGCGGTTTGGAAGTTTGCACCGAAACAAATAAGCAACCTTAAGCATAATCTATTCTGGTCAATTTTGCAGACTGCAAATTGGCACGAGAGTGTTAGTAAGTAATCCTCAATATGTTGACCTTATGCTTTATCGATTAATTGAAATAGACGTGCGCTCTTTAGAAGACAGACAAAAGCACCATCGTTTTTTAACCTTTTTTTTAAAGAACATTTGATGTTTGTTTATAATTAAATAGACGCAATGCGTAATTTTTACACCTGATAACGTACAAATTTGTAATTGCTTTAGAAACGGTGTTTGTCGTTATAAAAATATGCTACACGAATAAGCTCAGGGCATTGGAATGCAACGGTTTTGTCATCCGGAAGTGCATCAACAAAGCACCCAACAACCGGGTAGAAATGAAAGCAATTTAAATCAAATTTGCCACCGCGATCAACAAACCAACGAAGCGTGTAGCAAATCAACACACACACCCGTCTGATTGCACGCGTGTAAAGAACGTGTGGCCTTACGTCATCTACCCTTGAAGTGTGAGTAGTACGGGGTAGAATGGAGGGAGGATTTGGGATTTTTAGTGCACTCTCGAACGATGCAAATGTATAAAAAGTGTATGTTTTTTTTCCAATTTCTTCATTCATTCTTCAGTGTTCCGTTGAGACCGGTTGGATCGGGGTTTTTTGTATGACATTTATTAGGGATCAGTGTACAAGTGTGACCCCAATATGGCGAAAAAAGAACCTCCACAGCTGATTGTGATCAAACGAAAGAAAACAACTTGTCATGAAGCACAACGACAAAATACAAACTGCATGTAAGCAAGTTTGAGGTTTGGGTGGACGGAAGATAAGACTTGTTTTTGTTGGAGTTTTTTTTTAGGGGCTTTACCCAATCGACAGATGGCTCAGGGTTTGAAGGGAAGTGCCCCAAACAGAGCTTTCTTTTATGAAAGTTGTCGCTTTTATTTCTGCCAGGTGTTCAAGATCTAGAATGATTTTGTTTTAACCGTCGTTAGACAACGCAGTTAAACAAATTGAGTACTACTGTTTCGTTCTTTTACTGGTATCGTAGATAAATAGATAAATGAATAGGTTGTTGAATAAAGATGAGGAACATTGTTTAAACATTATTTTCTTCTCGCGAAATTCTTTGCATTCAAACTAGCACAAATTCTTCTTGTATGGTATTACAAACTACAACAGAGGTCTTAGCCTGCCAGTACTGGGAATTGACACAAAATCCTGTCGTATAGGACTGTTTTGCTTTACCACATGCACCACTGAAGTGTTTTAATATGCAAATCCAAGAATTAATATCAGAACCAGGATTAGAATTACCAGAAATACCAGGACAGAATGTAAAAAAACCGACATTTTGACTGCTGTTCAATGTTCCCTAAATACACTAAAAACAGTCAGGCATGAACTAGCGAAAAATTTGATATTTGTGAAGATGAAATTTATCAGAATACATCATCTCAAATTTTTGGCCTCCAAATTCCCCGCAACTTAAGATTATGGATTCATTTGTATGGAGCACAGTTAAAAAAGACACTAATTTTCACTTCCAATAATTTTTCCAGAGAACGTTGTTGATAGTATTGAAATTGACTCTGTTTCTAATTTATTGTGGTTAATTCTTTAAATTTATTAGATACAAACACTTTTACTAATAAACTACTCTCTTATTTAAAAGATTAATAAACCAAATTGAACTATAATTAGATTCTGAAATAATAACAAAATCCATTCGTTTCATTCTAAACAATAGACTCATACGAAGTTCGTCGACACAGTACGAAATAATATTCCTTCCTGTCTTATCCTTTTTTTTGCTTCACTATTTAGGATGTGGTTTGCGATAGAAATTTTCTCATTGAAAACCTTTTCTGTACGGCTTCAAACCTTGCACATTAGATCAGCCGAATCGAATGGTGAACGGTTAAGAAAAACCCATTTAGGACTTTTTCCATCCGATTGAGCATGGAAGCTTCTTTCGAATGCACATTGGAGTTTCAAATGCACCATCACCGGAGGGTGTGAATTTGCATGCGAAACGAAAAAAAAATTACACACACACACACGTTTACCGACAGCTAGCACTAGCACTAGAGTGGGCGAATTTCAAATCAAAAGTGAATCACATTTCAGTTCACTGTTGCCGGCAATCCACCTCAACCACCACTTTGGCCTTCGAGAAAATAGGTCTGGCAGTGGATGAAAGTTTTACATATTGGAATTTTAAATATTTCTTGCCATTAGAATGCAATTTGGGCAGATCCACACCTTCCGACCCGTAAGTGTCACACGGGTTTTCAGCAGAGTGCACGGGATGGATTTGGTACGTTTCCGGTTGCACTTCTTTCGCTGGGTGGGCGTTGCTTAAATGGTATTTTTAAGTTATTTTTTTTTGTTCAAGGATTTTTGAAATGTTATGCCAAAAAAAAAGAACTAGGAATAAGGCGATCGTACTGTTCAAGAATCTACACTTCACATCGTACCGAAGAGTAAAGGGCTAAGAGTATTTATTAATCCTTCTCTAGTTTCCATTGGTTTTTTTTATTTTTCGACACAACCAAAATGGACGGAACGATAAAATATGCTTTCTCGTAGGTTCTCGAAAATATGTGCAAAAGCACTAGATACACTATCCGCTTAATGGATTTTGCTGATGAACATAAATCACAAATGAATTGGAGATCTTTTTTTTTTGTTGAGTTGGTCCTTTTTTTTCCTCTCCTTTCGATAGTTAAATTATTCCTTTGTGTAGTACCATTATCGGTGGGAGGAAATTCGCCCGAGAGCATTCTGGAACAGCTTCGTTCGATTTATTTCCACAAGGAGGCACATTAACACACCACAGGCGAAACACTCACATGTATATACTTATGGATGGCTATTTTATGGGAATTTTTCTTTTCAGCGTGAAACGATTTAACGACACTTCACATGGTTGCGATACCGGTTAAGCTTATGGCACACGTCGACCTACTTGTTACGGAACGATCTGCCACTCGTGAGCATTTGCACTCGAGCACATGTTTTATTTCAACTAGTTAGTACAATATACTTAAACTCACAGCTGTTCTGTATACTTCAAAATTCTGTTTCGAAAGAATTACCCGAAAACATACGTTCCGGTGTACCTTTTTCTCAGCGACAACATCCGGTTTGCTCACTGTTCACACCCGGGCGATCGTTCGCACTGCTGACACTTGCACTTGCCGTTGCGCACAATCCGCACAAACCTTCCGAAACCGTAGGCGTACTAACGACCGATGGCCGTGATGGCGGAGATGGCCACTTAAGCCACTTAAACCGTTGTGCGCCGATCCACGCAAGGAAGGGCAACCAAACAAGAAGCGAATGTTGGAATGAATATCTTGATAAGCCGCTACAAGACGTTACATTGAGGTGGTTGGGAAGAAGTGGTTGGAACTGGGAAGGGATCAAGATAACGATCAGTTTCTTTGCCGTCTTGTTCGTTTTGCTTTTATGCTCTGTGTTCTGCTCTGTGCATTACTTTCTTTACACACCAGCGACTCAACTCACTGTTGCGTTTATGCGGACAAACGCACCCGTTACGCTGCAAAACGCCCACCGTCAAATGGAGCGTTATTGTGACAGTTACGTGTTACGGGAAAATGGGAAATACGGAACACATCACGAAAGTGTGCTTTTTACTGAACTTAAAAAGGTAAATACCGATCCAGTGGGCTCTAACTTTAAACCTGTGCTGCACACTAACGCGTACACACACATACACGCAATTAAAACGCAGCCACTGCGGGGAACTTTCTCGTTACTAAGTAACACACGGTGGTAGTATCGCGGAAATATGAACCTCACGCCTCGACTGACCAACTCGAACTGATTAGGCGGAACCGGTGCGCTGATAAGCTAATGGCGCCGGTGTGTTCACGCGTGCTTGTGCTCGCGCACAGGTTTGACCGAAACGCGCGGCTGTTTGTGTTGGTGTGAAGCTGCAGTGTTGAAATCTTCTCCTGCGTTAGGAGATTTGAGCGAGAGCAAATGAGCGACAAACGGTGTGCGCTGTGAGAGATTTGATTTGCATCTTATAAATTGCAGTTGTCAATGCAAACAACAAAGTTTTTATAGATATTTTTGCTGTTTATATTTAAATACTGATGTTGATAAAATTATTTTATAAAATGAAAATATCAAATAAATCATTCTTACCGCTTAATATTTAAATAAATGTAAAACAAAAATATTTAGAAAAAAATCTCGAAATTCTCCTTCTGGGTTCTACATTCGTTATCTTCGTCAAACATCAACAGGTATCTGCTGCGATCAGCTTCTACACGGTAACTTCATCGCCCCGGGGCACCAAATTACAATCGTTTTAAGCTCTAGTTCGAAAAGCATATTTACTCGTCCGGGCGTACCGATATCGGAACACTTACGTAACCCAGTCTAGCGCGCTGTACAAGTTTCATCCCAAGTCTGGCTCTGCTGGTGCAAAGATTTTGTGTTTGCAGAATATATTGACGCAATTCACAGCTGCACCACAATGACCACTTAGCACTTGTGTTAAAGGAGGTGTCTTTTAAAGGAAGTTAGTCTCAAATTCCGTACAGATTTGCTCCCTTTTGCTGCTTCCTAATATTTTCTGTTTAATTAAATTTGTACACAGTTTCCTGACAGCCAGAAAAAAACCACATAATTTTGTACGTAAGTAATTTTGTGGTAAAATAATAATAAAATCTTCAACAATATCCTTTTGATGTTGATTTTTATTTTAAAGCAAAATTGTCCTCATGGCCCAAACGCGGTAAGCAGAAACAATTTGCTCATCTAAATGGTATTGACAAAACAGAAAAACAATTAACTGATAAGCAAACTAGCATGCTACTGTTAATTATGCTGCCATAAAAGAGCGCCTGATAGGTGAGGTGCGATAGTGGCCTCGATGGTCTAATTTTGCCCATGGGGCGGTATGCTGTTGTTGCGCTTCTACCGTATATTCTAGTTCCGCACTGTGGCGTACCAGCTACTAAAGGCACGGCTTCGCACTGGGGTACATGTTGTTGTGCTTTTTCCCATTTTCACACGGTGACAACAGAAACAATTACGATCGTAAGCATAATTTATCGTTTTTGCTCATTGTTAAGGCGATCCCATTTATCATGGACAAGCAAGGCAACAGTGCCATAGAGTTCGGGTTCGGAATATGCATATGTGTGTGTTGTTGTTGTTTGTCCTTGTGTTCATCCTCACCCTTCACTGGTTCGTATGCAGTTCCTAATTGCAGTGCTGTGCACGTTGCATGCATTCCCGAACGGTTCACTGGTGGTTGATGTTTTACCAAAGGGCGTAAAGGATCAGGGCGTTTTAGCTAATCGTTCTTACAAGGTTATTACAATTAGCTCTTTTGCTTGCTGTTTCGAAGGTTCTGGCTTAAAAGTAAGTGCTCCCAAGTATGGGACAGTTCATTATTTTAGTATTTCTCTATGGATGAATATACTAAAACTATGTGTGAAGAAGTTTATTACTATAAAACATTATTTGGATAGTAGCTCACTTTGAACCTCTCGAATCATAGATCAAAATGCTATCATTCAACGGAAAGAGTAGGATAAGAAACCTTTTTTTACACGTCATGCATGCATCAGTACTATAAATCTAAATCTACCTTCTCTAGAAAAGATTTCCAATGAAAAGGCTACAATGTGATTGGGTTTAGCCCTATAGCACTATGTTTCTTTTGTATCATACAAAATGTAATAAGTTTTACTAAAGTTATATTAGCCATGACATTAAAAAACAGATTTCGTAAGTTGAAAAATATATGACTTTTGATGGAAAAATGTTAATTTTTGTGCAGCTCTTAATAAAACCGTTTCGTTTTCTCATAGTGCTTTCCACCGTGATGCATTTCCTTAGTATACTTTCAGGCGCATTGCTACAGTCGACATTCAAGACGCGATTAGAGCAATGCAGGGTTTGACAAGCAAACAGAAGTTGTTCTTATAACAAAAAATTTATTGAAAGGTGAAACAAAATCTCTAGAACAAATATTAAAATAAATTGTTTATGTTGACAAGATACTAAAAAAAATAATAAAAAACAACTAAATATTATTAGGATGCTTTCATTTCTACACAAAGTTTGCGAATGAAAGAACCCAGCAAAATTTCTTCTAAAACGTGTCGGTCTAATGGTTATCCACATATTTTATTGTTTTGCAAATGTGCATAATTCTTTCTCACAGCTAGCTACTTCAACCGCGTCACCCATAAATCGAGCATATGCAACGTTGGAAAGTGACGATATAGACGCGCATTAGTCTACGGGGCTGCTTGATTTATAAGAGGAAATAAATTATTACGCGACACGGTGAAGGTTTCCTGGTGAACTTTTTTTTTTTGAAAGAGAGTGTCGGTTGACAGTATTTTCTTTCTCTTCCCGTTTTCCAGAATAGAAAGCTGATGGAAAATCGTTTGTTATTTATAAGCAATAGCTTAATTTAAAAGGAAATGGTCCAGAACGAACGAACGATAAAATGGGGTCAGTGTGAGGTGCAGCTTCAGCTTGTTCTGTTATAAGTTGTTTTTAATTCATGAAACATTGTAACTCCCGCAGAGAACAACATAAACCATTATACTTGCCAAACAAAAAATAAAACCCTAACGAAACGCACCCTACGCTACTGTTCGTCATTGGGAAGTGGAGAATGGTGTTTGACCTTTTTAAGTTGGATATTTTTTACCGTCTGGTTGAGGAAGGCTTTTGATTTTGGTCGCTCGCTTACGCACGTGGCCATTAAGAGTAGATCAGACTTGAAGCTGTGGACGATCCGGTTGAGGGTTTTGGTCCGCTTGATTTCTTCCCTGTTTTTCCTTGCCTTCTATAATTTCATATTTCTCAGTTTCATTACGTGCCGTTGCATCGGCACTGTTGACGTAGAACATTACCGGTCTGGTAAGCGATCGATGGAAGGGAACGAATGACTGGTCTTGGTTATTTTTCCCCCCTTTGCTTTGCTTCGCTTTTTCTCAAGTCACGGTGAAGAAGCGCTAGCTGCGGTTTCGCCATTCGTGCGATCGTGGTTTCAAGCTTCGTACGGTTGAGCTGCAACTCGAGACGAAAATTCCGATCCATTCTCATAAAGTTCCGCGGTAAAGAGTAAATTGCAAATGGAACATAAGAAACAAAAAAATTGCGGACACCAATACATGTGCAAAACAGATTGAACAACAACAGTCCACCTTTTGGAGGCTTTTGCACAAGAGCGGAAGAATATAACCATTAAATGTGTTTCGATACGATTAGATATACTTTGAAAATTAATAAATCACGCCCACCGTTTCGATCAGCATTTGCTTGATCTAGCGTTTCCGAATGTATCTTCACCTTCTCGAGCGGTGGAAGATGATTAAGCTTCAACGCAACGTGACCCAACCTACGCCAGTTCCTGCCTGCTTGCAGAGGCGTTCTGATTGCTTGTAAAAGGCTCAAGAAATCATGTATGTTGGAATTCTTTGTGAATTAACCTTCATGAAGAAAGAATGTTCTGCTTTATCGTGAGTACCTCAGTTGTATGGTTTCATTAAGCTTTAGTAGAAATGAATTGAATCTTGAAAGAAATATTTGTAAGTTACATATTTTTCCAAATGTAATCGCTTAATGTAATTTTTAGAAAAAACATTAGAAAATTTCATATAAAATTTTGAAAAAGTTAATAATAAAGCAAATTTATTTTGTTTTATTATCAACTGAACTTATGTGCAAGAAAAAAAAATCAAAAAGGTGTAATTATAATTAAAAACAATAAAAACAATTTAATACTGGTATTAGCTACTTTCTCTTTAATTTCTACTATAAAAGGTTCAGAACCACAATTTGTTTGACAACGGTAATATGTATCTTTAATGATTAATGGTTTAAAATGTATTTATTGCTCTTCAATCATTTAAATCCCGTTTCATCTAGTAGCGTAACGATGATTAAATTATAAAGAACGTAGTGTAAATTTCATACTTTTCATTTATTTGAAGAATACAGTTAGTTCCACAGATTTCTTTAATTTTGATTTAAAAAGAGAATTTTCCATTTTGTTCCCGCTTCATACACTAAACACGTGAATTATACATAAGAAAACTGTTTATTTACTGAGCTGAAGCTTTCTCGTATTAAATCAATCGAAGAAATTTATGGTTCTTGATTGGCTCTAAGACTTCGACCGGATGAAAAACCGGCCGACGGTCCCGTAATGACAGATCGATGCATTTTCCACTGCTTTTGCTATTCATTCAACTCTCTTTTGTTTTATTCTCGATTTAAAAAGAAAGAGAGAGAGACAGAGAGAGAGAGAGAAAGAGAGAGAAAGAGAAACAAAAAGATCATATAGACACACATAACGCATACGCAACATTCCTCTTAGGTTTAGACCCTTGTTGTTGCCGGTATGCTTACCTTCGTGGGTCCAACATCCTCTCAGAAACAAATACACACAAAAGGTAACGTGAAATGAGCACCCATTAGCTGGCAAAAGCACGCCAACCCGCCGACGCACCAAACAGGTATTAAATGTGCAATTAAAATTTATGAAATACTTACCCCGAACCAAACCGAGTGCATTCGGGATTGGGTGGTACGTGGAAAGTGCATCGATCGCTTGCATGAATGGTGCAGAATGCTGCATTATCGGGAGCGGTTTTCCGTTTTTTTCACCAACCCTGCTGTTACACCGGTGATCATTAGGGTGCGGAAATTATGATGTATGTTCCGTGCGCGCTTGTGTGTACGTGCGTATGTCCCCACCAGCGACCAAAAGGAGCATTGGTTTAGGGCACCGATCTTTCGCACGGAACGTGTGCACACTAATTGGAACAAATTGGTGGTTCGATTTTAGGGCTCTGTGGGAGTCGTACTAGTAGGGCGAATAAAATTCACACTAATAACGATGAAGCAATTAATTAGCCAAACCGGCGTGCTTGCTTAAGTGTGCTTTATCTATTGCTGGAATGATGGTGCCGGCTTGCGTTTGGTCTGTCGGAAGTAGTAAAGATGTCGCAAATGTGCGGGTACGGTTGGATGTGCGCGAATATCTAACAAGGTTATTTTGTGCGGAATTAATTTCACCAGCATAGTTTGCGCCAGGTCATTGTGCGTTTTTATAAGTGCATTAGACAAAAAGTTTATAACGTCTAGTTCTGAAGGTTATATTTCACATATATGGGTAATTTGGATCAATAGGTAAGATTAGTTTGACTAATAAGTAAAAAGAATTTATTCATCAAAACAAATGTGATCCTCGTTTAGACAGGAAATTCAGAGTAGCTCAAAAATCTTCACTGGAGGACAGTGCGTAACATTCTTGTTGAAAAGTACGACTTCCCTATAATAAACGAATAATTTATCGACAAATCGACAAATCGCAAAAGGAAAAAAGTTTCGGTGTATTGCGGATGACCTGTTTGCGATATTTTTCACTATGTTATTGATTAGTATCTAGAGTCTCTCTATTTCAGCATTCTAGAATCTCAGAGTATTAGTATCTCTTAGTACTGAGAATTTGTATCTAATATTCGCAGACGTAAACAACAAGCATCAACTCTGGAAGCAATGACATCCGTCGAGGTTATGAATAATTAATCCAAAAATCCTGGATAGTTTAAGCACTTTGCCAAACAAATGGTTTTTGTATACCGTCTATTTGGGTGCCTGTTCATTGCCGTATCTCCTCGATGAAAAGCACTTTTGACCAGGCGAGGTGCCTTTGAAAAAGATAGTTTTGTTAGGTAACTACCTATTTCACATATTAGATGAGATCGTTGGGAATTATCGTTGTGTCGTGCGTTCATTCGCATCTAAACTTACGTCGCTTCTAAGCTTTTAAGTGAGGAATGCGCACCTGCAACGTATATCCGACTTCAAGGTTTGAAGTTGTAGCAACGGATTTTATTACATCGATCATATCGTCTGGTCATGAATGCATGAAAATTATAACATCCAAGACTTTGGCAACCGCTGAATATCAAGAACTCTTTTTATTGGTGCGTGACAATTTGGCGTGACAAAGCCTGAAGGGCTAGCGAGTACTAACGGATTTTGTTTGGCCTCTATTATGGGTTCGTTTTATGTTCAACTTAAATGCAGCAACTTGCATTATAGACAATTTATCGTGTTTATTTACTAGGCTGACAAAATAATATTAAAATTGCCCAAATAAAGAGCCTCATCATAAAACTGATCATTGATCAATTGATTGATAGGTCCACCAGGAATCCAGTCGACCAAATGCAATCCGAGTGAGATCGTCAACGGAAGGCGAAATTCTGGAATTCTCTTGTCAGCAAACTTTGCTAGCTAAAACTAAAGTAAAGTAAAACTGTGTAAAAATAACTGAAATGACTCAACACTTAAGTTTTAGTAATTATCTTCGTTACAAGTTACAAGTTACAAGTTACACTTAGTTACAAGCATATACTGTAAATATTATACATTGGGTAACGTGTCTTACGTTCACGTATCGTCAATTAAAAAATAAAAGTTTTAAAGTTTTATAATCATTGTAATTTTTATTTAAAGTCGTCTCTTTCATGGAAAAATATTTGCAAGCCTGGAATAAAATATTTAAAAATATTGTAAAAATATAGGAAATATAGGAATATAGGCAATCATATCATTACATCACAAGAATAAAATCATTCAAGTTTTGGAAAATGTATTTACAAAATTACTTCTCTTACGCTATAACTATTATTTGCAAAAATGCATACAAAACTACTGAAATTAACCAAAAGTAATTTTCGTTTTGGGTCACATAATATTGCAAAAAATAAATAAAACCTACTGACGGTCATTACCTTTTAAAAAATGATTTAATACCCAACGTGATGCCGTTCCCAGGCGCAGATCCCATACACGATTTCGGTGTATCAAAACGATAGCCCAAAAACCAAACTAGCTGCCAACTGGCGGGCACGAGTAATCATTCCGAGCGCGTTGTTTGAACCGCACCCGGTTACNTATCTAACAAGGTTATTTTGTGCGGAATTAATTTCACCAGCATAGTTTGCGCCAGGTCATTGTGCGTTTTTATAAGTGCATTAGACAAAAAGTTTATAACGTCTAGTTCTGAAGGTTTTATTTCACATATATGGGTAATTTGGATTAATAGGTAAGATTAGTTTGACTAATAACTAAAAAGAATTTATTCATCAAAACAAATGTGATCTTCAGAATAGCTCAAAATTCTTCAAAATTCTAGAATCTCAGAGTATTAGTATCTCTGAGTACTGAGAATTTGTATCTAATATTCGCAGACGTAAACAACAAGCATCAACTCTGGAAGCACTGACATCCGTCGAGGTTATGAATAATTAATCTAAAAATCCTGGATAGTTTAAGCACTTTGCCAAACAAATGGTTTTTGTATACCGTCTATTTGGGTGTCTGTGCATTGTCGTCGATGAAAAGTTCTTTTGACCGATCGAGGTGTCTTTGAAAAAGATAGTTTTGATAGGTAACTACCTATTTCACATATTAGATGAGATCGTTGAGAATTATCGTTGTGTCGTGCGTTCATTCGCATTTAAACTTACTTCGCATCTAAACTGTAAAGTGAAGAATGCGCACCTGCTACGTATATCCGACTTCAAGGTTTGAAGTTGTAGCAACGGATTTTATTACATCGATCATATCGTCTGGTCATGAATCCATGAAAATCATGACATCCAAGACTTTGGCAACCGTTGAATATCAAGAACTTTTTTTGTTGGTGCGTGACAATTTGGCGTGACAAAGCCTGAAGGGATAGCGATTACTAACGGATTCTGTTTGACTTCTATTCTGGGTTCGTTTTATGTTCAACTGTGCAGGACCAGTAGCTTCTTTGGCGTGGAGATTGGGAACTTGCATTATAGACAATTTATCGAGTTTAGTTGCTAGGCTGACAAAATAATATTATCATAAAATTGAGCATAAGTTAACCACGAATCCAGTCGACCAAATGCAATCCGAGATCGTCAACGGAAGGCGAAATTCTGGAATTCTCTTGTCAGAAAACTTTGCTAGCTAAAACTATAGTAAAGTAGAACTGTGTTAAAAATAACTGAAGTGACACAACACTAAACTTTTAGTAATTATTTTAGTTGTACCCTTAGTTACAAGCATCTACTGTAAATATTATACATTGAGTAACGTGTCTTACGTTCACGTATCGTCAATTAAAAAAAATAAAAGTTTTCATTCATTGTAATTTTTTTTTTAAAGTTGTCACTTTCATGGAAAAATATTTGAAAGCCTGGAATAAAATATTTAAAAATATTATAAAAATATAAGAAAATATATTAATATAGGCAATCATATCATTAACATCACAAGAATAAAATCATTCATGTTTTGGAAAATGTATTTGCAAAATTGCTTCTCTTACGCTATAACTATTATTTGCAAAAATGCATACAAAACTTCTGAAATTAACCAAAAGTAATTTTCGGTTTGGGTCACATAATGTTGCAAAAAATAAATAAAACCTACTGACGGTCATTACCTTTTAAAAAATGATTTAATACCCAACGTGATGCCGTTCCCAGGCGCAGATCCCATACACGATTTCGGTGTATCAAAACGATAGCCCAAAAAACCAAACTAGCTGCCAACTGGCGGGCACGAGTAATCATTCCGAGCGCGTTGTTTGAACCGCACCCGGTTACTCCCCTTGGCTCGTCACCGCCACCACGGTGTAATAATCATGTTCTGGCATAAATTAAGCGCTGGCATAAAAGAAGAACCAGCGTAGGGTGGAGGAGAAACCAACCATAAACAGTACACCGCAACCATGTTGTGCATTGTGACTGTGCACGGAAAAGGGAAGTGGAATAAGAAAGAAAGCTTAGAGAAAAAAAACTCCCGAACGAGAGGTGAAAGATTCTCCTTCACCTCCACCAGCACCAGGAAGTCTTCCCAGGTTCGTCACGCGTCAGCTGGATGGAGCTGGCCGAATGTTTTGACTTTACTGCGATGTTTGAAGATTGGCTGGATGGCGCAAAAAAAAAAAATGAAATGAGTTAACTCAAAAGATCAAACGAAAACCCATGGAGCGCGTGGAGCTTTCGGGTGAGCTTTTGCCTTGCGCTGAAAGCGTCTATGGTTGACAGTAGTTCTCACCTTCTTGCAGTCGCGCTTCTTTACTGTTCGTTTTTATTTCTTTTTCTTTTTTGCAAAACTGCAACTCGAACGTGGACTTGTTCGACTTCTTTACCGTCATCGCTGCGACTTGAAAGGCTTCTAACCTTTCGCCTTTTTCTGCCGAAGGTGGAAGCGTTGCGAAGGAGAAGCCAGGTGTCAGCGCTGCAACGGGCGACGGAGAACACGTTTCACTGTCTTTAGCACCGTTTCTGTTGCGTTTTTGCCTATCTTTGGAAGGTTGTCGTGTGCGAACCTGGTGCGTCATCGTGTTTCCGTGGGAGCACGGAAAAAGTAACACATGCTGAGTACGGTGGACAACATGATGCATCCGATTGTTACGAATTGCACGATAGAATGTTTCATTATTTGGAGCAATGTCTTTGCTGCGACGTTACCCGTCTACAGGTCACCAGCTTTAGTGTTTTGGGATGAGATCATTGTGCTGAGGAGTTATGTACGTTGTGCTTCTACTTGATGATTTAAAAATAACGTTTTATCGGCACGGCTGTAAGCTAACGCACCGTATAAGGAAGCACACGGGGTAGCAGAAACGTTGAGGAAAGGTCATGATTGAATTAGGAGCTTGGTGCGATTTGCATACGCGGTGTTTTGTGATAAATTTTTGGAAATTTTCAATGAATCTGGGTGAAAAATTTTGCTGCTGGTTGATGTTTCTTTTGCAATATTATATTTAATTAGTGTCTAGATTAGCAATACTACAAAAACGGAACAAGGAATCCTCAGTATGGTGCGAGTGCGTTGAGAAGAAAAATGGTTAATTAACTGTTCAGATTACAATTCTTCTAAAACTTTAGCTCTAATAAGAGGATATATTTTATATTTAAATATTTTACCTGTTGTTTTTTAAATGAAGAAAGACTAATAAAACTAATCATATTTAAACTATTTTTATGTTTTTAAATACATTGTAAATACATGAACAGTTATGTTTGTCAGTAATAACACCATGTTAAAGCTCAAAATATATTTCAAAATAAAGAATTAAATAATTCTATTCGTTGTAAAACTGATAGAAAACAAAAGTAGATTTAAAAAATGTACAGAAATTATGTTACAGTAAGTTAGTTTAAAAAAGTAAGATTTTGTTTTATAGTTGAAGCTTTTTTATACTCAACGAAACAATATAAATAATACACATTTAAATACTAACAAAGCAAGTGAATAACAGAAAATAAAATTTAAAAAATGTTATGGTTAAAGAAAGGAAAATATAAAGTAACATGTGATTAAAATATTAATTAATTTACAGATAATTAAAATAGCTTCAGGTTTTCGTTGCAAGACGAAAATATAAAAAACGCCACGGACCGTAAAATTTCATATCAACAGGAAATTATATTACAATCAGAAATAAATTATGTTTGATTTTTTTACCTTCCCAATCATCATCTCTACAGAATCACCCTGTTGCATGGCTCCCCATTGCGTTAGTTGCACTCGTGCGCTTCGAAGGCTCGCGTTCTTTGCATTTCCCTCAATCTCTCTCTCTCTCTCGCTCGCTAACCACATCTCACAAACGAGCCCACGAGAGCCCACGATCGGAGACTGCAGGCGAGCGAGTTGATCGCGAGCAGACGCCACGAACCCCACAACACTTTTCGAGCATTTTTCGCGCTACGCTCGCTGCGCTGAGTTCGGCAGTTTGGACACAACCCGAATGCGCCACATTCGAAAGATGGCCGTCGGTCTGATCGGTACGCGTCGTTAAAGTGTGTTGCGCATGTAGCGTGCAGGCTTTCTCGCTGTTGTGTGTTTTTAACTAAGGGTGAAGAAAAATTGTTGTAAGTGTGTGTATTTATCTGTGTACGTATTATAGAGCGTTTCTCTGTTCGCACGACGAAGTGTTAGTCATGTGCATTCTAGTGGTTTTGTGCTGTCGTTTTTTTCATTGCTCATCTATAGACTGGTCAAATTTATTGTGCAAATTTAAGTCATACCTGTTCCGACGTGTTCGATAGTTTGGTTGTTTGTACAGTCACTTGGCAGCTGAAGCCTCGCAACGTCACCATTGTGGTATTGTTTCTGTGTGTTTCTAAAAGGTGATCATATTTTTTTTTCATTTTTGCATTCGATACACGGCACAAGTGAAACCTCCATTAGCGCCACCGATTAGCACTACCGTGACCATAAAGGTGGACGTTTCGGTTTTGTTTACCCATCCGATCAACTGTCACCTGATCCAACGGAACAGAAAGAAAGAGAGTTGTGGTTGTGACTGATTTTTTTTTGGGCGAAGAATTCTACAAAACCTTAGGAGAGCACTCGTTGGTGGTCACATTTTCCTAAGCCTACATTCATCTCTACCCCATCGCGGAAGCCGTTCCCACCGTTCTGGTTCGGATGGAAAACAAATAAAACGAACGGAACGGAAAAGGTATCGTCGTTCGCTGTTCCCGTGTCACGATTCGTTCGGTTCGACCGAAGAATTGATAATAATTGGGTTCGCGATCGTGGATTGCGCCATCTAACGGGTTCGCGATCGTGGAAAACGTGAGCAGTCGAAGATGGAGTGAGGGATAGACCTTTCTCGACAGGCGCCCTAGTTAGCCGTAGCTCGCTGGAGTGGTGCTCGTGCTGGCTAGTTCTTGGTTGTGTTTGAATGTTTGCATTTCCAATTGACTTGGTACGAGTGTGCGCTAGTGTCAGTTTGTTTAGTACAAAGTATTATGAGTCAGTTTAAGTGTATTAATACATTAGTTTTGTCATTCTGTTTTTTGCTGCAGAACCTCAAAAATGAAAACGGTTTATTAAAAGCAATAGTGACTGACCGTGTTAAATATTTTCTATGCACAGAATAACATACAATGTAGGGTAAAGGCAAAGTACAATTTGTGCCCTAAAGAAACTGGAAACCTGAAAGCTCATGAAAAACAATTCGGTATTGTATTGCACAAGGTGGCCCAGCGGTATCTTTCATTTGTTGTGCTGATGATGGCGTAAATCCGGCCTTTTTTTTAAAGCTTTCTTAAACTAAAGTCTTCCCCGGTGCGTGTGTACATGTATCTGTTTGTGAGTGTGTCTGTGTACGTTTGACGGTGAGTGGTGAAGTGAAAGCGTTTTTGCGTTTGGGGTGACCAACGAGACCCCCACAAGAAGATCGCCGTTTCGGAAGGAACACGAAAGAAAGCCGGCTCATGTAGTAGAAACAACAAGAAAAAACTCCCATGAAAAGAAATGTGTGGTACGCAAAGGCGAAAGTTGCGTAAAATTGTACCTTCCGTCTGTTCCGCCATTGTTCCTTCCCTTCCTTTTGTCTGCCCGCCTGATATCTGACAAAAGATCGGCAGATCACCAATGGTTCGTTCTTTTCTTGTTTGGCAAGTTAAGCTTTTGGGTGAGCGCCTCCATTTCTTAACGGAATCTTTACCAAAAAAAAAAGAAAAATACGAACGGTGCAAAAGACGAGACGAGAATGATCGCATTTGTGTATGCGTACGTGCGTGTGATTGTGTGTCTGCAGTAATCTAAAATGTGTGCATATATTTGGTTGTTGCTTTTTATTTGCAGGCGATAAAAAGTGCTGAAATTTTTTGGCTGTAAAACGGAAAACACAAGCGGCTGAGAGGGAAAAAAGTGAAATACGAAAAATCGACGATCCGTTATTCTTCATTTTGTTTTATTACGAATTCGATGCGTTTTGACGTGTGTGTATGTGTGTGTGTGCTTATAGTTGTATTGCGTGCATGTATGTGCTTTTTGTGTGCGCTTTGTGTTTTATGATCGTAAGCTAAAACAAAAGTGTGAAGGAAGAGGAGAAAAAAAGGAGTAAAATTAATCAACAGTACAGTGGTGTTAGTAGCAAATAGTGCATCGATTTTCACCATCGAAAGTAAGCGAAGAGCGAAGAGTGATAACACTGGCCGTGTGTACTGTGCTGATTGTGTGGTGGGCAATAAAATTGAGCAAATAGTAAAATAGTAAATTTTACTTACGAGAAGCAATCAACCCGAAAGAAGGAAAGTGAATGTAGCCAGTCAGCTTGTGCTGGTGATGTTTTCCCTTTGAAGGTATGGAAAACATGGTAAATTAATTTCAACTTTTCCCTACGTGTGCATTTTTGTGTGACATGCATTGGTGTTTAGTTTTCCAATAAATAAAAAAGAGTTAAAATAAACATAATAAAAGAATTTAGAAAAAAAATGGTTCTTCATTAGCATGGTGCATAAAGTGCCTGTAAACACGTCTACGGAGTAGATGCTTCCATCGCAAACTCTTTTGGACGTTGTGTGACGTGCAGCGTCTGGAAACCGTTTTATCACGCTCCTCACACTACCAAAACACGCTAACTTAAGAACCGGTCTTTGTTGGTGAAGTAGCTTCGGTGGTTCACCAGTAAACTGCTATGTGCTGACCGGAAGTGTCATCGAACAGAAGTGCTTCGAGAGCAGCATCGTCCAGACAATCGTTCCCGTTGAATTTGTCCATTAGACGTTTTGAAAGCGTTAAATTAAAAGGTAAGAATCAAAAATTGAAAAGTGTTATTCATCACGAGGAATCTCATCCATTAGTGGGAAAATAGAAATATTTTGAAAAAAGTAGAACATTAACATTTTTTCGTATTTTTAATTATCATGCTTTGTAAGCTTTATCTTGTGTATTCTACAGTATGATCATTATTCTTTGCTAACCACTTTTTAATGGCTTAAAGCTTAAAGCTTAAATTTCAAATACAGTCTTAATGTTATTTTTTTTTTAGCTGCCCAAAATTTGACAAACTCTGCCTATCTTCTGGAGTCTGATGTACCGAAGGATGTGATTGATTAGCAATTAGAGTAATTTTTTTGGGAGAACTGTTTTGGGAGTCGCTGTTTTATTGCATCTGAGGACACTTAATCATTAAAATACTCAGATTTTGACGTGGTGCACGAGTTCTTGACACAAGATCTAGACCACGAGACCTTGAATTATCGCACCATCGTACTTGGTGCTTTGAAGGCCTTTTACAATACTGACCTTTTCTCCCAAAATACGAGAGGTCTTAGACGACTTTGAAGATGCATTCACCTATCTGTACGTCAGCTCAGCGAAAAGCATTTCTTTGTATGTCAAAATCTCAAAAATGTCCATCACAGGATCTTAAATCACATATTTCATGCGTTGATATGGATCCGCTACATATCTATGGGAGTCATTAATCATTGATGTATGTATCTAAGACATATACAAGGAGTCTCAGACAGATCCAAGACTCCGTTTCTATGCACGAATGTGCTTTTATTTGAACAAAATAGCTTACATCTTCTCATTGTCCTTAGAATTCTTCTCATATACTCGCGATGGTCTGTGGAAGAGCCGGAGCAGAACCATAAAGTCTGCGGCTTAATTCTTCTCCGGATGTATTAGCCGATACTCCTGCTCTCCATTTCGGTTTACTATATTGGGCCTGCAGTGAAATCCCAGAGAATCCTAGAGTAAACCATTGGAAAAAAGACATGGATAAGAAGAATACTTAGAACGACTCTTACCGTTCAATTTATTTAATTTTAATTGTTGTGAGTTCAATTTTTATTAATTTTAATTTAGTCCTAAACTTTATCTACGTGATAGAAAACTGCTAACATTTTGAAATTGGGTAAAAATAAAAAAAAAAGATTCAATTATAGATTATAGAGTGCACTATTGGACTTATGGAGTAATCTTCAATATGTTTTAAATACTTTCTTTTATAAATTTCCTTAAATTACAACAGGTAATGGCACAAAAAGCAAAAACTTAAGAAATAATAAATGGTTTATGACTAGCAGCAAATTATTGTTTTTTTTTTTGCTCCTACCACAAAAGCCTTCACATGTGCAGATGGCTGAATACCGAGATGCTCCCACCGTAAGACATCACTACACTGTTGGAATGTTGTTCATAATTAGCATTAATAAAATTTAACGTTTTACATACCACCGTCCTGTGTGGTGCTGTTCTGACTATCCCTCCATCCATGGTTTCTCTGAGGCACTTGCAGATTATTATGCTTAACATGACGATTTTCACTCGACCGTTCCCACTCCAAAGCTTAGCTTCAAGTTAGCTTTTTTCGTCTCATCAAAGCTCTTTGACTTGCGGCTATTGTGATGATGATGGTGTTTTTTTGTTGTCTGTTCTCTCATAATGTTGCTATGATTTTTATGCTTCCCGCTTGGATGGACACCACTGCTCGCGAGAAAGATTTAACTATGGGGCCGTTTGGTGAGTGTGTGTGTGAGAGTATTGTGCAATTATGCTGCTTTTATTTGCGTCCGCCAATCCGAGGCCTTATCAATTTAATGAGCTTTCGTGTGCCGGTTCGTGTGCGGGAAACCCACCGGCATTCCCGCATGTTCTTAAGCTGCTCTCCGGCCTGCCTGTGCGTGTCTGTGTGCTGCGTCGAGTAGAGCGAGTTCATTCAACCATTCTGGGCCGAAAAGAATTTCAATGAATCGTTCACCGTTCGTAGCGATCATGATGAGCACTCCGGTTGTGGAAAGCCTCTTTTGCGGTAAGCAAGCACCCACTGAAGCGACACGCCCGGGACTCATGCACCCTCGAAGTGCGAAGGCTTTTCCATCCTATAATTTTCCACCTCGCCGGTTGTAGGGCTTGCCCATTTTGCCTGAATGATGCTTCGGGTTTCGCAATTAATCGGACAAACCAGTGGTCGCGGTCTTGTCGTGAAGTGTGCGGTGTCGATTTAATGGCAATTATTTCTTGCACCTGAAGCGATTCGATGGTCCTTCAAGCACGACGGCGGGTGGGAGCTTTTGCTTGCTTAAAATAGTGAAGTCGATGATTTCATAGTGAAATGTGAAGAAGAGTTAGAGGTTTTTTTCTGAAGCCACTCTGAAGCACTCGGCGAGAAGGTTCTAATCCTTCTTAGAGAAAGAAAGAGAAAGAGAGAGAGAGAGAGAGTTTTAAATGGAAGATAGATAGATAACAGAAGAAACCGTCACAATTCGATAAACTACTAACTACTAAAGCGCTTTGAACCGTTAAGACCATCAACAACTTCTACCGAATGTTTCGGTGGTGGTTTCATCGTGCTTTTTTCATGTTTTTTTTGCGCTTCTAGAAAATGTGCTTCCAATTTCTTGATTCTGCTTCACCGTAACGTTCCCAGTGCTGTGGTCGAAGACTATTTTCGTTTACCGGCAAACAAAATTGCATTCGTTTCGCAAACGCTTTTTTTTGCTTTGCTTTGCCACTATCGCGTGCCATACCTTTCGGTTCAATACCGTCCGGTGGGTTTGGGTGTGTTGAGTAGAGACATAAAAATCCCGTTTCGTTGTAAAATTCCCCAGAACGTGCTGATGCTCGTCGGTTAGCCATTGGATGCATCGCATTCGTGACAATGTTTTGGTACTACCCTACCTTCCTGGCGTGTTTCTACTGTAACTGTATGCGAGCATAAGGGAGCATTGGGACATTATTGGAAGCAGCAACAACCAAAAAAATGCATGCCAGTAACTAACAATCTAGCGGAGAAAAACTCGGAAGCGTATGTTCGTGTGTTTTTTTTACTGTTTTGTTTGGCTGGTCGGTGAAGGTGCTGACCTCATCGGTTCGGGAATATTGGCACTAGTTCATGTGTTGGATGGGAAGAAAGCCAGAATAATGGAGTGCATCCAGTTTTCACCCGTTCGATGATGGTCGATTCCCCCTAGGAGAATGAATCGGGAATGGTTGTTTGTTTCCAGGTTTTTGATGTTGGGAAAACACAAAAAGAAGGTTTTATGATTCACTACGTGGACGGAAATCGGTTATGATGTGATTTAAAAGTTTAATGGAAAACGTTGGTTTATTTAAAACCCAGCAGAATAGAAAACCTCAGTACAATACCGAACAGCATACGAAACGAACCTTCGCTTGCATGTTGTAGCGTTACATGTTTTTTATTGAATTAGTCGCCTACAAGCAAGTTTATAATTTGTTTTTCACTTTACAACTCCTTGTAATTGGCATCGTTATTCGTATTTGTGTATCAACTTTTTTTATTCAATCTATTCAATTTTCTGGGTTTATGACTTTTCAGCAGTTTTGTGCTTTTTTATGTGTTGTTATATTATTCTGTTATTTTTTATTGACTTTGTTCTTTGAACACTTTTTTAATTAAATTTCATGTTTTTAAAGTAAAATTACTTAAACATAATCTATTTTGCTACTTTTATGTCACTTTTATGTACATGTTCTATATAGTTTGTCTTGTGTTTGTTAATTTTATTTCATTTGCTTAATTTTGTTAGTTTTGTTTCGCGTTCTGTCTTCATTATCTGTATCAGTTATGGTTTTAATAGTTAATAAAATGGTAGATTAGTTTTATTTGTTGTGATCACTTGCAATCTTTTATTTACTTAAATACTTAAAAGCTTATTTTTTTTGTTGAATTGTCATATAAGTAATCCAAAAAGTGGTAATACAAAATGTCACACTGCCAATGACGTAGTTTGTAATACTTTTTCTTCTCTTGTGCCGAACCAAACTGCATAACTGAGTCGGCAACCCTCCCGTTCTTTCACCTGAGTTGGTCGCACGTCCGCAATAAAGTACATTTAATTGAAAGTCATATTTCCTAAAGCGGTTAACTGGTTGACTTGGGCTCGCAGCTACAATGGCCGCCCACCAAGCGGACTCACCATTCCCATATCCGTGTTTGTGTGTGTATGTGTGCATATGTGTGTATGTACATGTGTTTCTTCAGCTTTTTTTTTCAAAAGCTTGGTACACAACCCGTAAAGCCGTTTTCCTTTTGCGAAATGCAGCCGAACCGAGCTCGCCAGTCGAGAAAGCGTAAAGAAGTGTCAGAGCAAGAAATTGCAGTGTGAGCGCTTAAAAAAAAATACTCACAAACAGGATGGTAGTGTTGGTGTGATGAAGCAAAAGAAAAAAAACACAGAATAAAACCAAACGGCGAAACTTGTCCACTCTACTTTTCGCGTACGATCTGTGCAGGTCAGGTTCTTCCGTCGCATTGGGTAAGATCCGGGAGTTGCAGTAAATTTAGAAAAAAAAACATACAAACTCAACTTTACAAGAAGTAACTGGACTTTGGTTATGGGAGCAAAAATGGTTCGATCAAAGTTTTGCCAAAATAAGTTGGTAAGGCAAAAGCTCCCGAAAAAAACCACGATTTTTCATAGTGAAATGTGTTCGATGTATGCAACGTAGGTAGTTGGTATTTGCCCGTGCAAAATGGTACTCAGAAATATGAAGAAATATGGCAATTGGTTTTATTTTATTAGCAACTTTCAACCGAAACATGGGCGATAAAGTTTTGGTTCAATTTCGAGTTTGAGTGTGTAACGGTCGAATTTAAAAAAAAAAAGACATTTCACAAGAATCTGAGCAATTGAATGTGATTTCTAATCTCAAAGGGCATCATATTTTTTATGTGTATATTCTCCTACATGTGGGAGTAAAAGTAGAAGCAAAAAAAAACTCGTATTTTTTCACTCAATTCCGTATGGAAATTGAAGCGATTGGCAATTGATTTCTTGCTGCTTAGGAATGTGTCACGGTTAAAAGAATTTAAGGCGAAATTGTTGCTTCCATCGCTAGAATGGCAGCGACAAAAAAAATGGAATGGAACCAGAATGTTGCTGCATTGAGAAATTCCGTACGTTAGGTTCGTGATTTTTCGTTGAAATATTGTTCTTTTTTCTCATTTTTATCGAATGGGTAAAAAGTTTTTCAATTTCAAGCTAACCCCACATTGCTTATGGAAGTCATATGTCAATTGCGATAAAAATGGCACAGTCGGCATTTTGTTTTTGTTCATATGCTTCAATTTGGAATTGAAAGATTTTCTACAAGAACCATGACTAGCTTTTGCTTTACAATGTTAAAACTTCGCCAAAAAAAAGTTCACTTTGAACACATAGAATGATTCACATGGAATAGAATTATAGAATAGAATAATGATGGTCTTCGTTTTGTAAAAATATGCACTCGATTTGATCAAAGTACTATTTTTATGATAAATTTTCAAGGACGCACCTCTTTAACTTATAAAATTATTTAATTTGTTTTACTGACTATCAAATAAAAAGAAAATGTGTATTTTATTGTATGTTTCTTCTTCTTCTTCTTGGCTTTAACGACCTGTAAGGTCACGCCGGCCATTTCTGGCTTACTAGACTTATTTTTACCACGTAGCCGGATAGTCAGTCCTTGCTACGGGGGGACGGTCCGGTTGGGATTTGAACCCGGTCCGGCCGTGTGGACTGGCGCCGTTTATCACATGCACCACCGGGCCGCCCAATTGTATGTTTATTAGGCGCTAATAATTTTTTATTTTATAAAATAAGCCTTAATTAAGCCAGATTACTTAATTAACTGAACTGAACTAAAGGGTCTACATATTTTGTTGTTTTTTGCATGTTTTCTTTTTAAATATTGTACCATATAACGTAATTTATTATTTAACTTACTTTTATTTTTCATACTTTTTTTTGCTTAAGAATATTACATCTTATTGTTTTTAAAAAGATTCAAAATGTTGTAAAACATACCTCTGGCAATGCTTTCATTTATGTAAGGCTTTGGAATTTTGTTCCCTCACTGATTGCACGCAAACGGGCTAATCACGGCTTTGTGGTGCAACTTGGTCGTGCATATGTCCCACATGTGTGTATGTGTGTGGGTTAGTGGGCGTAAAAAGTTTTCCTACCAAAGATGCCTTCCAGCAGTGTAAGGCATTTCTTCTGTTAGGTGGTCCACAGCACGCGATCCACTGCCGGAAGCTGCCGAACACGCTGAATGAATGGTTGATTTTCTTTCAGAGAATTTATACTTTTCATTTCGTTGGTTGGTTTTGTGCATGTGTGCGGAATGGTGATTTGCCTACACACAAAAGTGTGTGGCCCCGGAAGTGTTAGGACCGTGCGGCAAATGTGTAAAGTACACCTAAACCAAGTTGAAGGGGCAACAAGTTTGAGCAGAAGTAGAGAAAAATTAAAAACAAATGCAATTAGAAAGTGAATTTAACTAAATGCATCGACAAAAAAAACAGCTAGATGGGGAACGGTATTTTGTGGGTTGAACAAAAAAAAAACGGCAAATCCGTAACATGTTGCGAGAAAGCAGGACAGGTGAAGGGATAAAGGCGATTTAAACAAAAAACGGGCACTAAAGGAAAGAAGGAAAGTAAAAAACAAAGCAAAAACACTGTTACCATTACTACGCGAAATGGCGCTGATTTTGATCTTGCCCACGGTTCGTTTGGTTGAAGCGTGAGCGGCGTACGAAAGGGCCACATTGAAAGGGCCACCCGTTCGCGTACCGGAAGAAAAGGGTTACGGGAAAAATCGGAAAGGCCATTCCAGTGCGCTGCCAGTGTGCCCGGGGTGAGAATCATGCGATCGAGCTTTATAAATGAAGTTTTGCATTAATCGGTCGTTGTGTTGTGGGTGAGAGTTTGTGCGGTTGGGTTAGGAGCATAAAAGGAGGGATGAAAAGAAAATCAGATTACTGCATCCGACCGAAGCATCCGGACGCTAAGCAGAGGAAATAGATTCCCCAGACGAACGTTCCACGTGCTGCATGTTGTAGCATTTGTAGGGATAGGGAGGCAGGAGCGAAAAAAACAAACGAGTGCCCGTAAGCATAACTATGCAGTTTCGGGTTGTTGTTTTTTTCACTTGCAACAATGCGCTTTGTGATGGGCATCATCTCCGGCTTGCAAGAAGGAAATAGTGTAAGTATTTTTATTTCTTTCTTATTGTTAACATTACAACATTGAAACCAACGCGTGGAAAGAGATTCGTTCGGTGTTGTTTGTTTCTCAGTTTCCTTCTGCTGCTTTAATGAAGCATTGAAAGTAAACAAACGATCGTGGGTTGTGTTTGTAAACGTACACAGCTCGGGCCATGGGTAGGTTCGTCGCTTACTAACTCGTGGATGTCAAAAGGTCACTGGCAATTGTCGTTTTGATTTTATTTTTTCCCCTTTTCTTTTCTCTAGTAAAACAGTCAAGCTATATCAAGTAAACAGCCAATTTCTACTGAAGCGGGAATGAATCTCAATGCTGCAAGTGCTTTATAAATAATAACCTTCACTACACTGCTGCAACATCCCGGTTCCAGCAAAACAAAGGGCATACGAGGAATGCACCTACTCTACCCAGCTCCATTCAGTACTTCGGAAATGAAAAAAAAAACAACTGTTTTCCTACCATTTGCAATTTGGAGTTGTGAAAATGCGGGAAGCGCGTAGCCACACTCATAATGGGTTCACAGTTTTTGGATGGACGGCAAAATATACCACACAAAAGCTCTCTTTCCCACATGCCCGGATATTGAAATTTGGAGCGATAAAAACCAATGTTCAACGCATCGTCAATCGTTGGTAGGCTGCTTTATTGTTCGTCTTCTCTTTTGCTCCGCTTTCAGCCACATTGTATGTGTGTTTGGATGTTTTTCATTGATTTAATAGGAAGTTATTAAACAGTTGTCGTCGGTCGCGCGATCGTTATCGTTCAGGGTGCTCTGGATTGTTTCTTTTTTGTGTGTGTATGTTTTTTGTAGTTCCTACCTACTTCCTACCTGCCATCTTTTCGGTTTATCGGTTACGGTTAGTTACGAAACAACCCGTGGGAATGGTAAGGGGATTACAAAAATTGCATCTAATGAAATACGATATTCATGGTTTCATAAAAAAAGGGTAAACAGGCGAGGAAAGAAAGTGAACAAAAAGTAATACTTATAAAGTAGCAATACTAAAGCCCATTGATTGTGAGCTAGGGATTTTTCTTGTTGTTGGCTTGTTGATTTCATAGTTGCGTCATAAAGATGACTTATTTATCCTGATGGCTTATTAGTAATGTTATATTTTCCCTCCGGGTTCCATTGTATGCTTTTATTTCATGGGTTTTTAAATTAGTTTATGAATGTATTTGCTGCTTAATTATTCCTATCATCTCTTTTAAGTCTTTCAAAGTGTGGAAATTTTGTAAAAGTTTTTTCTTTAGAAAATCGATTTTTCTGAATTTTTAAATTGTTACATTCTCAAATATACTTTTTATAAATATTGCTCTTTATTTTGGAATGGAAGAAAACATTCTTTTTTGCAACAATCATTGCTGAACGTGTGAAACAAAATCATTCACACTTCCATTTGGACAGTATTTAAATGCTTTAACGCTTCCAAACGGAAGTTTTGGAACATTATTCATTATGATTAACCATCAGCCATCTGCTTGCATCAATCAAATCTGCAACCTTCACTCATTGATCGACATATTGGTGCTATTGCTATTGCTTAGAAGTCAATGTTTTGGGAAGGTAAGGCCACGGAATTAACCCGACGGTTTAAAAATCTCCATTCACTTCCCGTTAAATTGTAGCGGATGCTCACGGTCACCAGTGTGGTCCCTTTCGTTCGCATGTTTAAGCAGCGAAGAAAATGAAACAGACCCGTTGAAGAGTTAGAAATTTATGAAATAATTCATTCGCTAGAAACAATGTTTACAGAAAACGTCTTTAAGCTATCATTTACGTTACAAAGCCCTTAAACATTTAATAACATCAAAGACAACTCTTTCTCTCTATTCAATTCCCAAAAGGTAAATCTTGTTTTTTTACACCCAATATAGCAAGAGGAGAGAGCGTCTTCACCGTAAGAGCGTCAGAGATGCATTCGGCTGCACTCCTCGAAAAAAACCGTCGATCGATCGTACGCAAGGGCAGCATTTTTCCGTTCGCGGCATACACACGCATCTGCGTGCCGTACACGATGGGAAGAAGAAATTCGAAAGGCAAAGAAAACACACACGAACCAGCTTCCAAATCCAGTTTTTCAAGTCTCGCTCGTATAAAGAGATGGATTGGATCCGGATGGCCGGATGCAAACTCCTTTCTTGGTTCGCTTGTACGGTGTGCCTGGCTGGCCTGCGTACAATCGCAGATGCGTCTCCCCAACGCACACACGCTCAAATACGGGCCGCGATCGAGTCCGTAGGCGCGCTAGTTTGAAGGTTTTCTATTGCGCGCTCATCACCGTTGGTTGTCGTGGTTGGGCCGCGTTTCGATGTGCTGCTCTCCTTTCACCGAACGGACATGGGTCCGAAAAGAAGACAAAAAAAAAGTTCGACCATTCATCTCTGGCATGTCGAAGAGTGTAAAGCCCACAGCTCACACACATTCGACGGCTTTTCCAGCTTCTTGCTTTCCTGCCCTCTCCATACCGTGTGCCTTTTATTCAGGTCAAATAATTCTGGTGAAAAGCGTCGTCGCACATTTTTCGCATTCGATCGCTGTGCGTGTTCGATCGCGATCGGGTGCTCCGTTCGATTGGTTTGATTCCGTGAGCGCGAAATCGAAATGTGCTGTGCGAAAATAGCGTTAAGAAAACGGATCCAACAAAAAATCGTACGATAGGTGATGGAAAACGTAGCGATTTGGTATTTCGTTTTGCTGCTGTTGCTGCTTGCTTTCGTTGGTGCGCACTGGAATTCTTCACTGCGAGGTAAACGCATGCGGCTGCATTTAAATCATGCGCACGTTTGGTGTTTGCTCCTTGGCCGTCCATCATCATCACTGCGCTCCGCGCGTTCGGCTGCAAAAGCCCTCGTTTTGATGAGTTTTAGTATGTATGGCGGCACATCCGACGCACATAAACTTACTTTCTTTCGAATTGCGCATAGTTTTTCTCGATGATTTCTATCGTATCGATTGAGTTTTAGCCGAGTCAGCAGCTCCACAAGACTGGCCCTTTTTCGGCTGTTAGCTGGTCACGTTGCCAAACGGTCGATCGACGTTTTGTTTTTGCACCCGAAGACGTCACCTAGTATGGAGGGGGAATTTAGCATGACCTCAATATGTATCACGAGCGATTGTAATTTGTGAATGTGAGTGCTATTTTTTTTTATCTTTACTTTTTGTATACACTTCCGGCTTTCCATTGATGTTTGGATGGTTGATGGATGGTTTTGTTAATTTATTGCGGTGATGCTACAGTTTTCTATCATTTACGGTCAAATTTGGCAAGTTGCTAATTTTAAGTTTAACCTAATTTGAAAGGCGATATGATAAAAGCGAAATAAATTTTGTATTAGCTGTTGTTTTTTTTTTGCAAATATCAGTTTAAATTAGAGCGTTGAAATTAGTTCAACCAAAATTCGACATAATTGGAACAGTGAAAAAATGAAGCCACATAGAAGGATGTACTGTTCAGGTTATAAATGAGCTATTACAATTTTAAAACATCTTTTTTAATAATTTTAAATTTAACTTTATAATTTTACAATATACGATTACTTACATAGAAATTTCATTGCACGTA
This sequence comes from Anopheles longipalpis, assembly GCA_016170015.1. Taxonomy (NCBI): domain Eukaryota; kingdom Metazoa; phylum Arthropoda; class Insecta; order Diptera; family Culicidae; genus Anopheles; species Anopheles longipalpis. Next base: position 38,803,067 of record CM028106.1, on the reverse strand, counting down.
AAGCATTTGTTAAATGTTTATTGTGTGTCTATTGAAAATCAATTCAAATCAATTTTAATCTAGGTCCTCAAAAAGCATTTATTTTGTACGTTTTGAAATAACATCAAATTAAGCAATTATTTAATTTTTTTAGGGAGAAAAGTCACTACTAAATTAAATTAAATTAAAAATTAAATTAAATTAAAAAAATAAAACAATTTACAACAGTGTACACTATGACTGTGAAAGACTACTCCATGTAAGACATATGAATGATAACAAATGAATTATTAATGTTAAAACAGCTCTCAAAAAATTCACAAATGAATTTGCTGTAACAAATTGGAATTCTTGTCAGACGCTTAATGAAAAACCACAAATATAACAAATTTAATAAATATGCCTTGGAATAAATTGACATCACTAAGCGAATTGTTAAGCTGACCATGACGATAAATTCAAAGGTGTTAATGATTCTTGTTAACTCATAATGAATGTTCTCTAAATTTTTCTAAATGCCATCAAGGATCGGGCGATGTGACATTTTAAGCCTTTTTTTAATGCTGCACTTCATAGAATCTTCATTTACATAGATGTTTGGGACTTTCACTGTATTAGCGGCTAGCTTTTTTAATTTTCGTAATGTTACGCATCCATTGATCGTAAGCATCGCAAAAGCATGCTGCAAACGTTTTGCCTATATCAGCGTTCCACTTAGACTCGGTAGCTTTACACTTCATAAACGTTGGTTATGCAGTTTTTGACAAAAAACGTGTTTTTGATAAAAGCGCAGAAACATTCAGAGTGTTGGCGTAAATTTTGCCACATGCAACTGATGTAGTTTTTGTATAACATGCGATTACGAGCACGATATTGGCGATGCAAAACTATAACCCTCAGACGGTTATGACGCTTCTTGTTACGACATAATTGTCTTATTTCTGTCTTCGATTTTCACTTTAATGATATAAGTCTAACGTGGGTTTAGTGATTGCCTGTGACGTTCTACAAATTCATGTAAAATGAAATTGATCTTCGTATTGAACAGATTGATGGCATCTTCGGTACTGTTTAAGCCATCCCAGTTAGAATCTGTAATTATATCGAAAATTGAGCTCAGCGTGGTTGTATGATGCTGGACTTGAGGTGGCTAGGGAAATCAATAACAATAGTTTGGGATAATATGAGTCAATAATTAGGATAGCGCCAAACGGGGTGTCAATTTTGGCTGATAGAGCTTATACTGTCGTCCAGTAATACAAGATTGTCTGCAACATTGCTGCATTAACATGACTTATAGGTAAGCACCCTAAAACTAATGACAACGAAAACGAACGACTAACGGAACTAGGCTTAGAAACTGTTCTGAACTGAACTGAGGTTACTGGAAAGAAGGAAAGATAAAAAGGAGTCAGCACGATAGGATGCGATTGAGAGGTAAAAATCAAACAGGTGGCAGCAGAAATTGAATTTGTAATACTAAATATCTCATTTGGTGTATATTGATCCACTATATCGTAAAGGTGTTCATACTTATTAGTAGTCATAATTATTGGTTATTTTGGTTGAAGTCCCTTAGTAGAATTAAAAGATCGGAAAGTTTCATTTTGTTACAAATTGATTTTAAGGAATCTGCTTACTGTTGCATATTTTCTTAATTCATGGTTAAATATGGAGGCATATAGGCGCCAATGTAGATTTACAAATAAAAATGAGCTAATGAGGTAGAAAACGCCATATGTGTCAATAGGTCTTTTTGGATTCAGAATACTGATAGAAGCTTGAGCCATTTGCATCTTAAGACATAAAATTTGAAACATTACAGTCCTAAATAAAAAGATTACTTGCATGAATATCGAATCAATTAAAATAGTAAGATCCAAAAAAACATGTATTGCATTTACTTCTACACATACTTACTACCTTGAACTTTTCGTGTTCCGTAACAATGTACGAAATGCACCTTCCGACGAAGCATTCAAACTTTCAAGACCGCCGGAAGTTACCGAAGGTTGCTGTATTTTGCAAAAAAGCACATCTCAAAAAAACAATTAAACAATGTATCTTTCAATTCGTATCTTGCGATGGAAAGATTAGCCAAAACAACACCCAATATATGCGGCACGGAACACGGCTGTTTTTGGTGACGCATTTTGTAACCAGTAAACAAAAAAAAANAACAATGTACGAAATGCACCATCCGACGAAGCATTCAAACTTTCAAGACCGCCGGAAGTTACCGAAGGTTGCTGTATTTTGCAAAAAAAGCACATCTCAAAAAACAATTAAACAATGTATCTTTCAATTCGTATCTTGCGATGGAAAGATTAGCCAAAACAACACCCAATATATGCGGCACGGAACACGGCTGTTTTTGGTGACGCATTTTGTAACCAGTAAACAAAAAAAAAATCATTGTGAAGTGAAGCTTTTATAAATAGGCAATAGATCACCATTGCCTTCATTCGTTCCGAATGCTCTGGTGCAATAATAGTAGCGCTTGCGGTAAGGTTACTTCTTTGGTCGTTGGTCTATCTACTTCTGGGCAGCACATACATGGTACTGTGGGCGAGACCCATTCGATTGCATCGGGGTGCTTCATGGTACGATGGTTTTCGATAGGAGTTAACCTGTTTGAATTGGTTTTGTTTTTCTTCTTCTTCTTTGCCGTTGTTATTGTTGCATGGGTTTTCCGTTCGTATGACCAATTCGTAACTACCGGTGACTACAGCGAGGGTTTTGGGTTGGTACGACGGTAAGCGACGAACCCGCACATTATCAAAGCGGCATTCGATTCACAGTTCAAAGAAATGTAAATCCTCCTCCCTGGACGGAATGGTTCCTGTACCGAGTTCATTCGGTGGGCTTTTGGTTGTTTCAAGTGAATGTTTAAAAAAATGGTGTATTTTTGCGCCAATTTGGTCGTGTACAAGTGATGGGTTTGGTGTTACTTTCACACGCCTCCAGCCGGTAGACAAACGACTACTAAGCCGTAGCGATGGGGTTTTGTTATTTTTTTGGAAGCTAACCGGTAAAGCGCAATAAAACTCGCTGAGCCGGTAAACGTGATATGTGGCATTGCTATGTGTGTTTTATGTTGGCTGTTGGTGAACGGTACAAAACTGCAATGCGATGCGTTGTTGATCAATCAAACACTGTACGATGACGAAGTTTGACACATGCAGAGAATGGATTCTTGCTTCACAGTGCTGTGAAGTTGTGTCAAATTTAGTGTTTGAGCTGTGCTTGAGAAACTGCATTTTTTATGGTTTTAGATTATTTTACGATGTTTACTTAACAAGTGTGACCATCGAGAAGGATGAAGTTAAAATTTTATATTTGCTCAATTGCTTCACAAACTGATGTTTACTATTTTTAGTGCTGGAATAAGTATCTTACTGTTGCAATATTTTGTCACAAAGCTTCTCCAAAAAATGTATCTTGAACATGTAAGAATAATTCAAAGAATTGCTTAATCTATTACTCGGCAGACTCGTAATGGCATTTCTTGTAATACACTTTATCACCTACATGTTGTGCAACACACTTGAAACCATTCTGTACATTGATGAGTATTTAATTAAATATACACATATGCATTAACCCACGCACATCACATCAGGAAACGATCTGCTTTATGAGCCACCGAAAGTAATTAATTTCATGTGAACATATGCTCGAATCATCATCTTATCTGCGTGTCCATTCTTCTTGCTTCACCTTTAATTTCTTCTGACCTCTACGTCGCTCTTGCCACGGTTCCATCTGCAGCACATACGCACATCTAATGAATAAAATCTGTGCCACGCATAATTCGCTAATTACTATCAAGCATCTCGTTTCGGAGTTTTTTCTTTATGTTTTGTGCTTTACACGTAACATGGCTTGGCAAGTTTCGGTGATGTACATCGAACGCGGCATAAGCGGCCCTCCGACCCAACATCAACCCCACATCCCATTACCGATAGCACCATGTTAACCCTCCCGCCTTCAAACGTGAAAGATCGAAGCGATACCGATTGGCGTAATTTCGACCTCCTTCGATCGTGGGGCGGTTGTTTAGCGGTGCAAAATAAACGCCGTCAAAGTGAAACATACCAACAAAACAAAAAAAATACCGGAACTTCAAACAACAACCCAAGTCACAGCATAAGCATACCCGAAACAAACCGAATTTCCCATAATTGAATTAGATAATTTGTGTTTTGTGCTATTATGGATGCAGCGGCTCTTTCGCAACCAAGCGAACTCCGCAAAGCGATCGCTGATTTGTGTGTGTGTAAGTGTGTTATGTTTTTTGTTTAGTTTTATTTGTTCGGAGTTTGTGATATTTACGTAATCCCATTCTGATTACCATTTCGCGACTTCTGCTTCCGAGCTTCAGTTTTAGCTAACCTTTTGTTTGGCGATGGATGAATAAAGCGCCAATTTTAATGCCTAAATTTCTTTGTCTGATCGCATAACATGACACATTTCTTGCCCCACCGGTACCGGGTGAGACTAGGGCACAGAAGAAAGTTTAATTTATTACAATCCCAAAAACTGGATCTTTCAAACTGATGCAGCAATAATAAAAAGAAAATAATCAATGCTACTGAAATGAAGCTAATCAAAGAGACAAACACAAATGTGAACAAAAAAAAACGATGAAAAAAAAAATGTTTCAATCGTGTAACATTTATGTTAAGCATGAAAGCGGCTGCTCGCGATGGATTGTTTGTTTTGTTGTTTTTAAAGTGTTGATAAGCAATTTATATTCCGTCGATAAGAAATGAAGTGAAAAAGGTTAAACAAAACATGAAAAGGTTAAATGCGGATTTGTTTTTCAAAACAGATTTTATTTTTATCTAAATAAAAAAAATAAGTATCCACTAGAACTCCTGGAAGTAGTGGAAAATAATCGATAATTTTGAAATTTTTGAGCAAATGGGAGTAATGCTGCGTTAAGAAATAAAACATAAAAGTAAAACTTTTTTAAAGAAGCAGTGCTGAACAATTTTATAATTAATTAGGTTTTTTAACATACACTGTTCAATCCAATATTTGATTTCTAAAAAGTCCCGCATATATTAAAAAAAATTCAACATTAATGTTGAATACTGCTCAATATAAGTTTTATAATAAAGAAACGTATGTTTTTTGGAAATATAATGCTAGCTGGAACTTTTTTTGTATTTTTATATTTTTTATTGAAGAAGCATTATTTACCTATTCATACATTTGTTTATTTAGATTTATTTGGTTTTGTTTTTAATTTTGTAGAGCATACACGAGATTTTTAAATGTTATTTTAACGCTGAAATGAAATTTTTTAAAAACGTTTAATCAAATAATATGTGATGTCAAGGGAAAACAAGTTTTGAATAACAAACCCTTTTCGTAGTTAATCCATAGGTAGTTAAATACTTAAAATGGAGAAATAATTCAATACAAGGAAAATTATTAATATAAAACGTTAAATATTTTCATACTCCACATTTATATTTTTTATAATAAAAAACGATCTCCTCTTAAAAATAATCTGCAATATGAATCATTGCAATAAGTAAAACTAAGCTTCCGATATACACAGCGCTTACCAGTTGAAGTTTCCCAATCGGGGTAAATGAAGGCGTCCAGATGAGATAGCGCTTTGAGTTGTGAGGCCAAGACAAAAGGTTTCATCGAACCGGGTTTCGTATTGCAACATATGCTAATCGCACCTATTCAGCATCCCCGACCGTGTGATGCTTGTTGCGGCAGAACGCTTTCCCACATGGGGCGAGAGGAGTTGGCTTTTCTTGGCGAATCGCAATTTTATTCGCATTCACCATAGATCGATTGTTCTGCAGGCAACAAACAATCGGTTGGGTGGATTTTTTTTCCTTCTTTCCTTCTTCTGTCTGTGTGTTTCCAGTTTGCTTCAGTTCACATTTGCAAATTGTTATGGTATCGATGTGCCATGAGATTAAGATGTGGCAAGCCACTTCCAGTGGGAGTCGGGTTTTGTGATAGCGTTTCGCCCGTAGTCGGTTAATCTTCGTCTGCTGGAGAAGGAACACTTTCCTATTGTTTTATTGGTGGTCCATACCGTCTCCGGACCGTTTGTACTGGTGGTGATGTGGGAAGAGGAAAATTGCATAAACATCGATCCAATTGCAGACAGACGGACGTGTGTTGAACCGTTTGTAATGATATTAAATGCAACTGGATATGGTGTTGCAGTGTCCCCCCGAGGGGCGCCAACACGCGGAGGGCGTGAAACTAATGCAACTATGCACGTCACACTTGGCATCCGAGCGTGCTGCTGTGTTCGGTGTGCGTGCTGAAATCAACGTCTTGTGCGCTTGTGATGTTTTTGATACATGACACGAGCGACGATGTTGGGCTATTGTGGTGAGATGCAAAACAACTGTTGCAAATTGCATTTGCGTGCCGTTTTTGTTTTGGGTTTGATGCTGTAGCAGTTAGATAGCGAGAGAGAGAGATAGATAGAAAAATGTGCAATATTTTAAAGCAGGAATGTACAATTTCGTTCCGGGGTTCGTGATGCGTTTTGTTAGTTTACATGTCGTTTTGCTTGTTTGGTAGCTAGCACAAAATGGAAAAAACCTCACGGAAGTTAAAGATATTATAATCGAAGGTTTTTACTTTTTTTTTCTTTTTTGTGAAGTGAAGATGTATTCGGCATGAATAATACTGCGGAATGGAATACTTTGATTTAATAATAAAATTGTTGTTTGGCCACGTGGTCTTACAAATCAGCTATTAATTTTTAAATTTATTTTTCTGAATCATTTTAAAGGAACATCCAACTTTTCGTAGTTTGCATGTTATATTTTATTGTAGCATCAACATCACATCATGATGGAGCAACATAAACACAAAGGATGATTTAATTTTAATATATTTTATTGACAACCTCACAGGGCTGAAGGGTGTATAATTTTCGCAAAGCCTTTTCGCTTGAATTTTGCCTTATGCTTACCAAAGATGTCAAGCGATGTTTTAGTTGGCTTTCTTTAAGAAAACCCTAACCGCATAAAAAAACCCCGATACGAAGAAGGACAATGGATTTCTAAATTCTGGTTAATGAGGAAAAGGAAATTATAAAACAGCAACGAAAAAAAACCCAAAAAAAAAATGAATCGTGACGAAAGGAGAGCAAAACTAAGCGTGAGCGATTGCTTGTCATTTGATGGTGCTATATACATTGTTTCCATTATTTTTGTCTTTCTTCGGAACGATTTTAATAATGTTGACGTTTTTAATTGCTCTTGGATGCTTATTCATACTTATGTTCCGTAATTATTTTCAGTTTTGGGTGAACAGAAGGGATAATTGGAAATTATCATTATGATTATTTTTAAGGGCAATTTGTTTGCTCGAATGAGTATGACCGTTTTCCTTCGTTGATCCTTTTCTTATTTTTTTGTCCTGGATAATAATAGAATCTGATAGAACATTAGTGAAGCAATTTATTAAATTGTGGGGTAACTGCTACAGTTTTTGGTAACGTACCTATTTTTTGGCAGATGTGAAATTATAGCAAACTTAAACGCTTAAAACGCATTTGAATCATTAAAATGAGTATGCAGAAAAACACTACGAAAGTTGATCCATTGAAATAATATCATGTTCAAAAATGCTTGCAAGAATCCGGTAATAAATAACCAGTATTGCGTCAAATCCTGGTCACGGCACCATGAACAATTTCCGGGTTTAGTTCGTAGAAGTATTATAACTTTTTTCAGAGAAATCTGAAATTTGAGGGAATTAAAGCACAAATTCCATTGAACTTAAGATCACTTTAAGTTCTTTGTTCTGAATGTATTGAATTTGTTTTAATCTTCTGTCCGGTTTCTTTTTCAATGACTATTATAACATTTGCTGCATTCAATTTCAATTTTCAAAGTTTTACCTTCACCCAATACCGATAAAAGAAAAGCAAAAGCTGATAATTTTTATCTCCCACCCAAGGTGTTAATCAAATCACGTCATGCTCTCCTTTCGTTCAGCGTCATTGCATTAGGGATTTTTCGGGCAAGCTTTCAAACCCCTAGTCTATGAAGAAAAAGGTGTCTAAACGCGGAACACCAGCTCAACCATCAGTTGCGGTACGTGTTTGCGCTTCAAAAAAACAGTTCAATTGACACCTTCACATACATGAAACCATCTGCAAAAAAAAAAGACTCCGATCCAATCTCTTTCAGAAGCAATGCTATAGGCAAAACAAAAAGAACACCACTAAGAAAAGGGAGTAAACTAAATCCGCAATCGTGCGGATTCGCAGGAACGAATCGAAACGGATGGATCGAACCGAATGCGCTTTCGCAGACGCGTTTAAGTGTCCACCCTTGAGCCTGCAAAACCCTTCTCTTTTGCCAACTTCGGTTCGGGGGTTGAACTTTAGCGAAAGCAAATTCGTGACTCACATATCACATGCGTTTTGCCATCGAAGGTGACGAAGGTGACGTTTCTTGTGCGTCGGTGGCTGTCGCTCGTTTCGAGCAGTGGTCGGGATCGAATTGGTACGGTTGGTTCATCGCCAGTATCAAAACCTCGATACCGATCGTGTTTCGATGTGTGCACGTACCATATGCTGCGTTCTGTACGGTGCTGGATCTCCTTGACCTCGTTGATATATGGAGCTCGGGCGCTTTAGCGAGCGCTTGTTCCAAACAGAGTTCCTTGTGAAGGGGATCGGTTTTGAGTGATTTTTTTTTTATTATTTTCTTTTAAACCACCCCCACACGTAGTGTGTGTGGCACCCGCTGGAAACTGGTTCCGCAATCGTGACATTATCGTGAAACAACTGCGTCAACGTAAGGGAAGGATTCGGGTTTTCGGACCAGAACGGTTCCAAATTTTTGTGAACATACGCTGTGAGTCGATCACGTTGCAGCTGAACTCTAGTGTGTGTCTATCTTCTCAAAAAAAAACGCATCAAAAAACAATTGAAATTTGTGTACGCAGTCAGCGTTTCTGGGTCAAATGACTTTGCTGTGAGACAGCAAAAACAAAAAAAAAGTCGGCAGCCATAAAGAAACCACAACGAAACAAAAAAAATCCAAGCTTCAACTTAAAGCAAATGATGCCGAATTTTTCATGCTGCATCCGTCCATCATTGTGCTTCTTTTGAATTTGTAAGGCAAAATGAAGCATCGAAACGGAGGAGAATAAAAAAAAACTTAAAAAAAAGACAACTTCTAACGGGACGTGTCGGGACGTGTACGCAGCATAAATGATGTAGTGTGATGGTCACGATTTGGACGGGACGGGTTCGTTCGCGTTTCCCCCCGCCTTTAACGGGTTACGATAATTCAAATGCAAATAATAGTGAAGAACTGAACCATCTTGAATGGTTTCTGGCTAAGTCTGTTTCATTAATGTCGTTACGTTTCCTCCATTTTGGATCACTTAATTGGGTAAGCAGGGGAACCTCTGACATGCTATAAGAAACCACTGGCACACCACTTAAGCGAGCGCCATGAGCTTCTGGAACCAGTTTGCCTAGTGGATGCTCCCTTTAATTTCATTCTTATGGTGAGAATCAAATCGCTCAATTTGGTAACCAACAGACGGCAAAAAAAAATTGTTCGTTCCCTTCATTGCCCAATTTGATTGATTTCATTCGATTGTGCATGTGGTTTTGGAAATTTGCATAAATGTAAACGGCACGAACCCCTCGTACCGCAACCAGAACGTGCAATTTTCGCGAAACGGAAACGGTTTTCTGATTGTTTTGAGGCATTGTGTATAAACATTTAGATATATTTTTACTTTCTTTCCCAACACTGCATCCGGTCGGTGGCACGGGTGATGTAGTGGAGGGTTTCGGTTTGGAATGTTAATCATTTATGCCAATTTGGAGCATTTTTTTTCTTTCTTGTTGTTGGTTACGTGAACGAGAAATTAAATCAGTTAAATTGAATCGTTTATTGATGCGAACAGAAGATAAGAATGTTGATTTGCCGAAAATTGGCTTGGGAAAATTCTGCCCCCGGTTTAGTACGACATCTGTTCAGCGTTGAGAGTGTGAGCAAAAGCTGTTTCAGTTATAAAGTTGCTATAAATAAGCAGTTTTAAGATGCATAATCAATAGCAAATGCTGAAATTAAATATTGATGATACGTTTGATGCAACTGTATGGAAGAAAAGAAGAATAATCTTTACGAAATATTTACATAATTTATGCTAATTTCACAGTTCAACAAAATTGCATGATAAAATGTTTTTTTTTTTTGTGGAGAGAAAAACAATTGTTCTCTGGATGGCCGAAAGCTTCCTTCAACCAATGCTTATAAAACCAGACAGTTCGTTGTTTTTTGCGCACCAAGAACGTCTTTGCAAACATCACATTACCATTATCGTTACCGTTCATTCGTTTTTATACCCGGTAGGCCCGGTTTTTCCTCCCAAAACACACACAGACACGAACAGATCCAAAATGCAAACGTTTGCTGTGGAAAAATTGTACATTTTTGTACGTTTCTCTAGGGACGGTGGATGGACGGTGATAAGGGCGATGATGATGCATCGTGGATTTGATGGGTTTGCTAGCGCGCGACGAAGCTTGAACCCGAAATCGGATCCATTTTTGCACCAAAGATGGATCCGTTCGTTTTCATTTATTCATTAGCATAAGTTCTTTGGCGTCATGCACCGATGGATGCTGTATGATGGTGAAAAACAAAACAGGTAGAAAAGAATCGTATAGAAGGGAGCTGCGTTTCAAAACCTATATTCTCTTCTCTTCATGAAACACTCTGTCCTATAAGTGGAGTAGTTGCATCGTTGTTCTTTTTTTTCGGTATGGGTTTTATGGCTCACATCGTTACAGTGAGTGCTATAAAGGTAGAGTACATTGGAAGCTTTCATATTAAATGCACTCATACATGAATAATTTAGTATTTTAATAAGACACTGCTAACGCAGGCTCACTTAGTTTCAACAGTCAATAGAATTTTTCATTTCGGTAAAGGGCGTGAGGAGATTACTAAAATTAAATTAAATTTATTATAATTAAAGTAAATTTCTCTAGCCGTTCTTAAGAAGTAAAAAAAAATTCTTAATAAGATATTATTAAAAGGGTTGAATACCATTTTTCCGAAATGAAAAATTCTGTTGATACTTAAAATGAGCTATCAAACCCTATATGTTTTCAAGTATTAAAATAAAGTAAATAAAATGACAATAAAAATCACTTTAATTAAACAAAAAAAACTTTTGAGGGACATTTTTTGATTTGTAATTTTAATTAAACAAAAAAAAAAGCATATTGTGGCAAAAACGCATAACATTATTTCAAAGCATGGGTTTTTAAAATACCATGATGCTAAAAATTCGAAATAGCATTAAATTTGTGTTTCCAATCTAAACGACGTGCTATGCTCCTATCGATTTGGTACGTATTTTTCAAATCATGTCGTTATACTATTTTTCGTTTTAACATAAAAAAATATACTTACGCAGCAAAGCGATGCTAATGTATGTACATGACGTACAAAAAATATATGAATTTAAATTCAATTATTATTGTAAAAAAACACTTTGTCACAAAGCTTTGAATTACAAAAAATTTAAATGGAATTGATTTATACTAGCTAAAGTTTCGGAAAGTGTTAAGGAGCATGACACTGCTTCAAAAAAAAATCAAAAATGACCAAAATATTTCGATTGGAAAGCCCTTTAAATTAAAATAAGTTGAATAATATTTAGGTTGAAGTTAGAAGGTAGAATATCTAGGAAATGTGTGAGTGAAGATTGCTTTGCACAATATCGAATTCACCTAGCAAAATTTCGGATTTCGAAAGAACAACAAATTGCATTTCAACAAGAAAAGAATCAATAAATTCAGAAATTATTAGCTACATTATGTTTAAAATATCTATATAATTAACAAATAACTTATGGTTAAAGCTTTCCTAAACAAGCATCAAATTATCGCTATTTGGTGTGGTACAATTTTCTAAATTTTCATAATACATCGCACTGTAAATTGGTGTTATAGCCAGACTCGTAAAGAACCAGCACAACAATCTCGGCCTAACTGTTGGCTCTTTCGCCATCCCCAGTATGGCGTGTGTTTTGCATGTTTACGAACCATTATGGAATAGGTCGGTAGAATTATGCAAAATTGCTTGTCGAGCGCACGGCTAGACCGGTGGAGTGTCCCCGGTGGGGACACGGAAAACTGTAACCAACCGACGAGAGATGGGCAGACAATGGGAAAAATGGTCCCGATGGTAATGCCCGACACAAACACATGCTCTTTCTGGGCCAGCATAGGGAAGGGGATGAGTCTGTTGCAGTTTTGCGCTCAAAAGTCATTGCTTTGGTGGTGTGTCTGTTCAATTTTATTCTGCCCTCTTCTCGACGTTGTTGATGCTCTCTTTTCTCATGCTACAAGTTAACCACTCGAGTCAACCTTTGGTTTATTCTTTTACCGCTTGGTAGCGGATTCAACCAACTCCACCACGTAAAGGGATTGTAAGTTGGATCTGGTTCTTCCACTTGATCTGTTCCTTTACCATCATTAAGCGCTGCACTGGGCAAAAGGTAGTGAGCCACATCATCGACATCATAATTTCATGCCCTTCTGTCGCTTCTTGCATGGTTCAGCATGCATCCCTAGGGCCAGTTACTGGGTTTGTGTGAGTGTGTGTGTGTGTGGTTTGTGCGAAAGGGCAAACAAACGAGCAAACACAACTCGGCAAACTGGGCAAACCGCAAACGCGCGAACTCGATCGATGGAAAGGCAAGAACCTGCGGGAACCGAAGTCTTGGCGTGAATTCAGCCCCCGGGTATGTTCGTCCCAACACTGCACACTGTTGTGTTGCGGGTTCCAGTGGGCTAATGGGATGGTAAACTTGTTGAGATTCTTCTCCGAGCCGGAGTCGTTATGTCCCTGGTGGGATCGGCCCTAGCATACGATGCCTGTTGTTGTTGCCACCATTAGCACCTTAGCAAGGATCGCTTTAGTGCTGGTATAGCGAGCTAGAAATAGCATTGAGCATATTGTGGAAGGTGTAACCGGGAAGCGATTTGGAACAAACCGCTAGAAAATCACAGAGCTCAATGTTTTTGTGTGGATATTAAGCACACGTTGATAAACATAACTCTTCGGAGGAAGTTTTCACGAAGCAACAATGTTTCTTACGCTTCGTCCATTCTTTGTCTATTGTCCATAGTTTATGCGTTTTAGATCGATATGAAAAGCATAGTTTGAGGTTTCTTTAATGTGTTGTTTGTGAGCAAAACGGTTGTTTCGTGATGCCGAGACCAGGATCCGTTGAACAAGAAACTACAGAGTTGGAAAACATACCTCAACGAGACTCCTATTTACAACAAAACTTAAGCAATAAACACAATCTATCGATTAAAAGTTACGATTGAGGAAAATGTTGCCCCGATTGTGTACTGTGCCTGATAAAAATGTAAAAAATAGTAAAAAAAAAAGTATAGAAACAAACCACACCCATTCGGTTCTCGATGTAATGTGCATCGTGGTTCGGTTCTGAGCAATTGAAACGTTGTGAAACAAACTACCAACAGATGGATGCAAAAAAACATTTATTACCAGTTTGCTAGCGATGAAATTTTCCAATGGAAAATTGATTACAGATTGTGTGGGATGGGATGAACCGAAGAAGCAAAATCAATTTTCTACACCAATTTTGCACAACCTACGCGAGCTGGCTGTAAGAAAACGGTGCTTCTGTGTGCTTCTATTCTTGCGTCCTTAATCGAAAGTTAAAGTAAAAACAAGGGAAAAGTCGTGTTTGCGTGTATTTTTTTTTGCTGTAAAAACTTGGCAATGGGTCGAGCGATAAAGTAAAGAGCGACGGTACAAAACCGCCACGGCAAACACGATCAAACGGTAATCTGTGCTACATTGGTTGAATTAAAACAAACATTCCTGCCGTGTTCCGTCCGTCTCATTACCGGCGGTTCGCATTGCCACACCAACGGATCGGTGCATCGAACGTATCGACATGATGTTGGTGCGTTTTGCTGCACTTCAAACGCATACTTCACCACTCATGCCGGGGGGAAGCTGAAAGGATGGCAAGTGGTGGCAAAGGTGCCACTTTCTTTTCATTTATTTATTGCCAGTTTTAGTTTGAACGTTTGCTGCACTTTGGCGTTGTGTATGTTGTTGCAAGGTGAAGGACATGATAGGTTGACGAAGCAAAGCATGTTGTTCGCTGTGGGAACTGCTTCGTGGAGATGCAATGTAAAAAAATAGTTGTACACTGTTTCGGTTTTCCATACTCAATTTTAATCATTAAGTGAAAAAAATACTGTGGCAAAAGTCAGGTCGTAGTTACTAATAACTTTTCTATAAAAATTATTTGAAATATTAATTTTTATTTTTTGTTGTTTAGCTTAAAAAGAAATATAAACGATTCTTTAGAATAAGCCGTGCAGAGATAAAGGTTTTAAATATGTACTGATTTTTTTTATTAAAAAATATATTTGAACTGAATTAAGTTACAAAAACAAAATGTTGTGTAAAGCGAAAAAAAGTTTCATGTTTCTTATAATTAAATTATTTACTTCAAATTCCTTTATTCAATGCAACAAGCAAAAAGAATAATATCCTTCTACAATTTATCAATTCTGCGATTTGTTCGTTCGATGGATAATTTAAAATTAATCTTATAGAATAATGTAGATTTAAGTTATTTAAATATTTCTTGTTTGAAATAGTAGTTAATGGTATGTTTACTTTAACTTCTGTTATATTTTCAACTTCGCTATAAAATTCATCATCATTTCCGTGTTTGAATCCCGGATGTATACGAAACAAGAGTCCCTACAATTTAGAAATGGCGGTCTTGGAAGAATAATTCTTATTCAGTCTGTTGTTGCTGCATCCCTGACCTGTCTTAATATATTATTTAAACGATAAAAAAAGCTTATCAGTCATAAAGGTAAATCCAAAATTGATTACATTTGTTCTGAGGCCTAGAAAATAGTTTTTTTTGCTTGTGCAACCTTATATATAAACTTCCTCCTTGTAATTGTAATATATTTAAATTTTTTTCCATCAGTTAAGTTGCAATAGAGCAATTTGTACGTTTCACTACAGCTGCCTGTACGCAATAAGCCGTTTTGCAGTCCCCAATGGCAAGCGAACCTCCACAAAGTCTCTCAATCGTAGGTGGATGGATGTTTTCCCGTATCTCTTGATGGGATGGACGAAGATGGCCTCGGTGCGTTGTAAAAGTTGCAGTTAAAATCCGGTTTTTTGCAACACATAGCAAAAACGTGTTGCTTTCGCTAGTACTCGCTGTACGACCTCCGATCGAGACGGAAAACAAGTTTCCGGAGCTCGAGTATGTGTGTGGGTCTGCATCGAGAAGTCACTATGGATAACCGAAAGGACCCCTCTGGGGGTAAGCTGTGATTTTTCCAACTATGTTTGTGTGTCTATGTGGGTAGCTTTTTCTCAAGCCTTGTGCTGGAGCAGGATTTGCTGCACACCCTCGCTAGCGTTCCGGACCTGATGGTAAATTGAGGACTTCGCGATCGATATGAAGCTAATGATTATTTCATGAGCCAACAACACCGAGCAAGTCCGATCCGTCGTGTGGTGATGCTGGCCATTGGAAGGTGTTCCTCGTTTGCTTGCAACCGTAGTAGCGCTGGTGGACGTGTTCCGACGTTTGACTACGAGGAACTAGGGAATAAGGGAACAGCGCTTGTTGGTCGGTGGGAATGATCGTTGCGGGCACTTGGGTAACGATTTATTAATGGACGCCGGGATACGGTCGGGTTGCTGCTGTTTTCCGGCTGCTGATGTCTCGGCTAGCCCTAGTGTTTAGGGAGTAATATAGGAGCGAAAGAAGAAAACAAGACTCTAACTAAACTATATAAATATAAGCTTCACATCAACTTCAAAGCTTCAAAGCACTTGCTTACTGGTTCGTTGGTTGGTGTGTTTTTTTTTCTTCTTTAGTTAAGTGGGAGATTAATCTTCTGATCTAATTTGAAACGTAGCTCACGTCGAAGGACTGTTGCCTGTTTCGTGAAAGTGAACGTGCAACCTCACGGACTGCACGCGAAAACTGCAAAAAAACTGCTCTCCCGATATCGCGGACTTTTAAATTGAGGTCCAAAGTGAAGTGTTTGTTTTATCGTAGGCAACAGGGTGAAACATTTTTCTAGCAGAAGCAAACGGGTGAAGGTGCACGAGCTAATGGGAATGAATTTATTTTTCATTGGGATAATATTTATCTCACATGGTTTGTTTACCTTCGGGTTGATGAATGGACGTAATTAAAGAAAAAGTGGGGTAGTTTTTCGACACGATCGAAAGTAGTACGTTTTTAATGTAATGTTTGTTATTGAAATTTTAATCAATTTCCGCTTGAAACATGTTATGCTTAATAACGATGTAAATGAAAGTTGTAATTAAATTCAATTTCTCATAAATGGAATTGAAATTTATAGAATTGACAAACCAGAAAAGTTTTGAATTCATTTACAATGTTTTTTTTTTAATTTTTGTTTTATTCTAGAATGAACGGTTATTGATTATTCTTTCATTATATCATATTCAAAGCGTTTATTAACATGTTTAACGATAATATTCAAATTAAGCACTGGTCGTGACGTAGGTGGTAGTTTTTAGTTGATGATAAAATGACAGACATCAATGCGGCCAGGCCGTTCTACTTGAATAAAAAAAATGACAGACGTTTTATGTTAGAAAAGTGATATTTTGTTTGAAATTGTTCACTAAATTGGCTTTTAAAGAAAAGATAAATTAATTAGAGAACAAAACCTTACGAAGTATTAATAAATTACGCGAAGAATATACATATGCCTTTGCTCAACTGACTCGAGGGTCTTCGAGAAATTCCGTGTATCGATTTGTAAGACGTTGTTTTGAAAATCATTCTTGCAAGAAAAAGAATTTTGAGAGCACCTACATTTTCCCGTAAAATAATGTTAATTTTCGTTTAACATGTCGTTATTAGCAAAAAGGCATATCTTTCCAATGTCTTTAATTTGTGTCTTAAACGTCTGTCATATTGCCATTAATTAATAACTTTCAATTCCGCTATGTGTTGAGCGCAAAAGGGATAGCGGACTGGTTCGGATTCTGTTGGAGACGAATACGTGTTACTCAAAAGGCTTCCAGTTTGCAACTGTTTATTCTAACGTCAGCTCGAGTTCATTCTAGTTTCTAAAGTTCATTACAATAATTCATTACAATAGTTCATTACAATCATCATTCCGGCCACCAAAATACAATCTGTTGTATTTTAATAAACTAACTAGCTAATTCAGTATTTCATGCATATTCGGTTCAGTTCAACTTATCCTATTAATTCATGTAAAAATTTTAGTTTAAATGAGTTCTAATCTATTCTATCTCCGTATTGCATGGAAGTAAACATATTTTTGCAATTGGTCTTACTATTTCTTGTTGAGTTGCTGTGCGCAATGTTACTACACGTACAACTCCGTCTTTACCAGGATGAATTTTAATAATGCGCCCCATAGGCCAACGAGAAGGACTAACATTATCTTCTTTAATAACTACTAACATGCCTGGCACAATATTTAGACCCTTCTTCTTCCATTTTGTTCGTGTCTGCAGTTGTTGTAAATACTCCACATTCCACCGTTTCCAAAAATGTTGTAGTTTTTGTTGAACAACGTGCCAATGATTTAACCGATTCTGTGGTATATCTGTCATATCTATCTCAGGTACAGTTCGTAAATGAGAGCCTGTTAAGAAATGGCCTGGCGTGAGTACTTCATACGATGTCGGATCGTCTGTGATTTGAGTCAATGGTCGTGAATTAAGGCACGCTTCGATTTCCGCTAATAAGGTTGTAAGATCTTCGAATGTCATGGATGACTCTCCCATGACCCTAACTAGATGATGTTTAAACGAGCGTACTGCAGATTCCCAGAGTCCACCAAAATGTGGAGCTCGTGGTGGTATAAATTTCCATCTAATCTCATTCTCACTAGTCCAAGAATATATCGCTCGTTGATTCTCATTGGAATGTAATATTTCGTATATCTTGTTTAGCTCATGTGCCGCACCTTTAAAGTTTGTTCCATTATCCGAATGGAGTTC
>CM028106.1:38720801-38784196 GCA_016170015.1 Anopheles longipalpis | reverse complement strand
TACCACCGTGGAGTGACAGTTTGCCTTACGGACAGTCGATTCTAAGCGACCGAGCCATTCCACGGAGATGACGGGTTGCATCCGCTGCATTCCGCATTATTGAAAGACGCATCTTAAGCGCGGGATGTTTACACAGGGAATTATGATTTTCCGTTTCCCGAGACACGGCGGTAAACAGAGGTGGAATAATTTAGACACTGCATGGTAATTGGTTTTCCACCTTACCTGTGCATACGGGTTCTAATGTTGCCAAAGCCATTCCCTGTTTGAAGTGAAAGACCGTTGAATGCCGTTAAGAATGGGGCGTGTAATGAGAGCAATTAGGAGCTACGGATGATCGGATCGTGTTTGGCTTTGTTGCAAGACGTATGTCACGGGCACGTTTTTAGAACGGACGAAATTGAAATGAAGTATTTTGGAATGGTTTATGCCAGTGGTCGGCAAAGTATGGCTTGTGAGGCTCATGTTGTCTTACTCGTTAAAAATTACTCATCCCATGCTAAGATTGATGAAGTTTCGCCTTGAGAATCATCATAAATCCTTTTCTATAATTCACCAATATCAAAGGCAAGTGTGACATACATTTACGCATCGTTATCGAATGAGAATTCAACATTTTTCATTTTTCATGTTAAATATGTTTTTTACACATCAATGATGAATTTAGTGTGTCTTTGTAACATAACCTTTGACAGATTTGGTTGGCTTTTATACTAATGTTCATTGGTACAACCATATGGACAACATTTTTTTGAGATTTACTTAAAATCCTGAAGAGATAGCTGACAAAGAGAAAACAGATGCTAAGGTGTGTGGCGGTAGTAAATTAATTTGCAGGGGAAAATTACATTTTGTAGGGCTAAAATAGTATACTATACGAACATCGTTTTAAAAATTTTAGACCATTTTTGACTATTATTATTACTTTTGCACCGATACTTTCCTGGACTGTTGATGCTTCTATATAAATTTCAAATTTCTGCTCGCTGTGGAGCAAAGGGGTTTGAAAATATTAGTAATCAATTCACACAGAGACTTGTAGCTAAATGAAAGACCTTATCCCACTAATTCCAAGCGAATGATATTTTAGTGGCTTCCGGTAAAACAATATCAGAAGTAGAATCTTATTTCCTTCGAGAGGGAAATTCTAAAGAATTCGTCCTCTTCAATATCAGATCCATGGAAAACGCTTTGATTGCCAAACAGATGGAAAATAGACCCTGGATCAGAGTTCACATGGTAAGAACAACGTTTAACATCTTCAAGTAAGTCTCTGTGTGGCTATTACAACTTTTAGTAAAACATGTTTTAACCTAAAAATAATTGTTCTTCCATTCCTTTCGCATGCTCTTGATTTTAAACCAGTGGTAGTTAATGCTTAACTAGTTTGTGAATGTCTTTACAATCACAACAACCACCACCCGTTCATGATTCCTGCTTTGTGGACCAGTTTACTATATATTTTGATCACTTTAATTGATTGTATTGCCAACAGTTTATTGGATGATATAAAATCCATCAAACCGTATTCTAGAATGGTAAAGTTGTTCAAGAACGTGTATATATTCCACTTGTAAACGGATCTTTACTAGTGGTGGATTGGAAAGACTTGACCCTCAACAGGGCGAAAATCAATTACCGGCCAATGTGCCTAAACCGTCCCGACGTCCCTGACTTCAAGACGCCAGCATGCGAACGGTTACAGAATTTATTCATGACGGCAACCAAGGTTCTTACATTCACCTGCGTTCGTTCTAAGTCACCCCAAACCTGTCGTGGCACGTTACGTGTTGCTAACTGTCACTACCCGTCAGTACTACACCCTGCACACGTTACCCATGGTAAAGATTTATGCGGATTCTACCAACGCCGTAGCCTGGTTTTCGTACGAAAACGGCGAATGTATGGCCCGGTGCGATGCAATCTTGGCATCTTTGATTTTGAACTGCAGTGCGATCCGTTTGATGGTTTCGATGGTGCATTTTCCACGCCGAATGGCGATCGGTACTGAAGGAGAAGGCATACCCGCTTCCAGTACGTACGTTCGCGATTGTTTCGCGCGTTCGAAATAGGCGGAGAGATGTAATTGTGGTATCGCTAGCACACGTACCCGGTTGCGATGGCTGGTTTGCTTTATCTGACGACCGGCTTAGGTCGTGCCTTGATCCGGGCTCCCTTCCATCCAGCGTTCGCCCAAACCCACGGTGCACGGTACGGACGAGATAATAAATGTAACACGTTCACTTTTCCTTTCGCCGAGACGCGCACGTTTCGCTTCGTGGGCGCTCCGTACCCGTACCCGTATCGTAGCGTTGGGTGGGTATTTTTGCATACAATTGGCGTGTGCCCGACCATCCACGACTCCCCGGGATTCCCTTTCTCGCTAACGTCATACAAACCCCTTCATGGCACACCACATAAGGGCACCCGGTGCTGTTAAGCTGCACTGGAAATGGTTTGGTGGATGGATGCTCTCTTAATTGCATGATGGAATAAAATAAAATAAAATTATTATGCTCGACTTCCTTTTTTTTCACCGACTCCCCATGCAACTCCCATAACCATTGCAGCAGAGTGTGTGAGTTTGATGGAGACTCCCAATACGACTTCCTTCCTTCTTAATGCGTCCACCATGAGATGGAGCTGATTCTTTGACGGGGGTGATTCTGTGGCAAAGCGTTTAGTGTTGGTTGAAACTGAAAGTGAAGTGCCACCGTGAAGCAGTTCGTTGCACGAACGTCAAAGTTGAGCAGATTTAAATGAAGTCTTTTGGGTGTAGTGGGAGGAAAGGTAAAGTTTAGTTCCGCATTTTTTCCCCTCTACAAGCTACGAGATTGTGATCTTGTTGGGTTAAGTAAAAATGGAAAACCTTTCAAATATTTGGAAGCGTCTGTTGGAAACGAGAGAAGGTTACGCAAACAGTGCATTGCATATTCATTACCTTTACAGAAGCGATATTCAATACAGCTTGTGCAGTTTTAAGCTCTTCCCAGTACTATATGATGAAGGTTGCAAAATTTGTATTTAGCTTTCCTGGAAGGTACGTAGGATTAAAAAGTATTTTAGATTGAGATTGATTTCATTGATTGAAATTCAAGTCGGTGCACACGGTTGATATGCTGTACATAATCTAATTTTATATCGTGCTAAATGGAATGTAGGTTTTGTACTTTTCTGTAAATATTTTTGTTTCGTTCTATGATCATTGGTGATTAAAACGATATCGATAAGCGTGATCTAATCAAGTGTTAATTGTCCTAATGATGCAGCTTTTAACATTAGATACGATAGGGTTGTACGATATTTCACAGATCTATACAAACCTTAAATTTTGAAACATGATAATCCTCTAGTAACGTAGCACGATGGGAAAATCGGAAAAAAGTCGAATCCAACTTTGCCACTAAAATTCCGGATTTAATTTCACGGAAATTCTGGAACCATATCCAGTTCTCCATAAATTTCAAACTACTTTGGAGAATCTGGTAGATTTATCTTTTGTCTGCATTTTTTTCTTTTTTCTATTTTTGTGTGTAAATTATGGGTAAATTAGGATTAAATGAGCTGTCTTTAAGGATTGTTTGACATTTCGGCATTGGTGCTTCAAGTTATGCTAATTTTCCCCGAATTTGTCGTTCTTTGTATTGGAAAAATAAACTGCAAATAAAGGGCAAATCTTTAGCTGGTTTTATACCATAGCATGAATAAATGTCACGAAACGTTTTGATACCATTTACGAAACATAAACAGAAACCAAAAACCACAGTGTAGACTGAAACTTTTCAGACGCCTACAACTAATAAGCGAATTGGACAACCTGACAAAATAAACTGCTCGAATGGGTAAATTAATAGCCAACGCTGCCTGACTTGCTACTTGAAACTGTTTCAAGTTACTCCGCTACTCTCAATTGCATCAAACTGGTCGGGATTTCTTTAAAGTACTTCTTCGGATTGCTTTAAACCAGAACTTCCACGGAATTACTTACCATTCGTGTGCCAGATACGGTTGCGAATGTGTTTCTTGATCTTTTAAGAAATTACATCCAATATATAGGATTTTTTTAAATTCCTAAGACAATTGAAGTTAAAAATATTAAGTTGATCGAGGTGCTTCTGATTGGAGCTTCAACATTCACCGAAGGTTCCAAGGTTTGATAATTTCCAACAAATCATTATATGACAGGCATTACTAATGGCTTCAAAAAACTAACACACTGAACAAATATTGCCATATGCCGATAATAAATCAAGGGGAACTTGAAAAATTGAACACTTATAGTGAGTTTGAGATATATAGGCTTTTTATATTGCTTGAGGCTCATACGGACATTTCTGGATCTTAGAATGACTTGCTTAAAAATACAATGATACAACCAATATGCAAAACAAATTCTTCAGAAAACAACCGTTCATTTTCCGTTTTGACGCACTGTTCAAAATGAATCATAATATCTTTGATGATAATGTTTACATAAAGCTTTGCGCTTTAGAAAAATAAAACAACATCCAAAACAAAGTATTCTTTTCCACTTCGTCCACATGACACGCATCAGGCCTTTGATCTACCAGCTAAAGCCCATCAATACAAAAAAACAACTCAAATTTCCCAAACCCTTTAAAATGTACCGTTCGTCTGCTTTGTTATGCTGGCAGAACTGAAGTAGGTCTTCCCGAATGGGTTTTTTTTTGCTTCTTCTCAAGCGCGAGAAAACAGATTCTTTGTTCAACACTCCCGATCCTTTTGCACAATCCATACAGTTTTAATTGTGCGCCCGTTCTGAGTGATCGCTTGTTTTTTGTTGTTGCTGTGCTTCTGATCAATTGTGTGGCTTGTGTGTGATTGAGGGAAAGCTTACCCGATTTCATCGCACGCATAAACCAGCACCCCCGGGGCTAACGGATCTGCCACCATGCCACCGTGCTGGGAAAGAACGGAGCGAATCGATACAAAAGAACACAAAACAGGTGTCTTCCCGTGGGGCAAATAGCCGTTCCATTCTTTTGCATGATTTTTTTTTCTCTTCAATGCTACGGATGCTGCTTGCTTGATGCTACGGTTACTCTTCAAGAGCCAGGCAGCAAGCGGACAGAATGATGGTGCTAAAGCATATTTAATCACCAAGCAACACATCAGCACCAGGTGAGGAGGGAAGGGTGAAGGGTGGATGGAAAGGGTAGCACTATCTTCGGCGAGTCATCGGATGCGCGACAGCGTGCAACAGCAAAACACCAGTAGCATCATTATCGGTCGCGACGGGAATCAGGTGATGGTTTGGCTGGAAACGGGTGTAAAGGGCGATCATCGCCGATGGCTGCTTGCCAGGGCAGCCCATGATTAACATAACTGTTTTACGCCACAGCAGATTATGGTAATCATTAGAACTAGTTTTTTTTCTTTTACGGCCGTACGCTTAACCCGTGCACGGTCCTTACTCACACCCATAATTCGTTTCCTTCTCCGGGAATTCATCGCCAGCCCGGGTTGACCCACGGAAAACAACGGAAACCAACACAATCCTTCAATCCAACGACGGTACAGATGCCTCCCCCCCGGAACAGTTAAAGGGAAGGAAACTAAAGGAGGTTACCGCAGCCATTTTTACCATTACAAAAGAGTGGAGAAATGAGATTGAGCTGTAAATGGAATTGAATTGTGGCGGGCAACTGTTTAAAAGTCACCTGACGTCTCGGTAAGAAGCTTTCTTTTTCCGTGTGTCCCGTGTGTGTGGTAACTGGTCAGTTTTCTCGGGAATAAAGCGACGTTTTGCTACTGCACTTAAATTATTTTAGTTTCGAACGGCTGCAGAACGGGGTCCCTAGATGATGACAATAGAAAGTGCCGTACAAAGCCTTTTTTTTGGGTACATTGAGCGAGTCAACCCTTGTAAAATGAGGGAGAGCTAAAGGTTGATATAATTGTGACCCTTCTTAATTGTTCAATCGCGCGTGTGTGTATGTGTGTGGAGATGGTTGTATGTGTATGTGTTGCATTCCATTAACTATGGGGATTTTAGCACTTGGATCCCAAAGTGAATAAAAAAAAAGACAAAAATAATGATCTCGAGAAAGGTGTAACAGTGTTAGACTCCTACGAGTTTATGTGGGTCACAGTGGCTGATCTCGGGTGAATGGATAATGTAGTGTATAATCGAAACAGAATTACTAAACCTTCCCTAAAACTCTCTGCACAGGGTCGACATACGCAGTGGAAAAAAGTATTTCTTTCTCCATTTTATACGATTTACATCCAGGCGAACTTTTTTACAGGCATAGACTGGAACGACCATTAGAAATATCTATTAAAATGTTGAATTGAATTTAGTTTAAATTTTAGTTAACTTGGTGTAGGAAAAACATGGATTTGGGGCGATTAATACCGTAAGCTTGCTTTAGTGTATGCATTTTTTGTTTAATGTGTTGATGTTTCAAAATTGATGAATTTTATCTTAGTTGATGCTTTATGCTCAACGAATGAAGCTTATCTTAGTTCAACCTTTGACTATATACAAATGTACTTCTTGCAAAGACTTCTATACAATTAAATATAATCATCTTGCCGACCTTACTACAATTCTATCTACCCTTCGCTGACGTTCGACATGGTGGGTTCAATCATACTTACTTATCAGGTGCTACAACCTCGTTACAGACTTTACAGGTTGGGTCGTCCCTTGCCATTCGAATATCATGACCAGTCCACCGAAGCCTAGCGAGTCTAACTCACTATACTCATAGATCTCGTCATTAAAGCGGTTTATCTATTGTCCTTCTATATATACACGGGAACAATATTACTCTCGAGCTCGACCAAGAAAGTTGAATCATGCTCTAGTCTAAAATTGATCAAATTACCAATTCCTCTTGTCCTTCCGAATATACTGTTTTATCCATGTTCTGCTATCTTTTAATAAAAACATTTAAAATTATTTTTGTTTCTTTTGTTCATAGAGAATTCATATTGGTTTTAGACTGCGATCTTTAATATTCATATAATAAAGTTAATAGCCGATTCTTTGTAGTTCAATACCATAGCTTAGCCACGTGGGATTTAACCAGGTCAATTGGTTCATCGTTGCTAAGAGGAACTATTCAATTACGTAGTTAAAAGTGCTTGAAAGATATCATATTAAAAGAATATGCCAGAAGGAAGTTGAACCACAAAAAAAAGAAACTGCCCTGTATAGAAATTGAAATAAAAAGACATCAAAAACGAAAGTTATCATCAGCCCATCATACAATTACAAGTTATTTTAATGAAGTTTTGGTATATCAGTTATTAATACCTTGTTATTAACTCCCTCTATTCTTGTCTATTTGCCTCAAGGCTTGTCTATTTTGAGAAAATCTAACTAATTATTAGAAACTCGACATTACAGAACTCACTTCAATAAACAATCGATATATTGTAACTGATAAATCAATTAATTGAGTATTCAATTTGAAAGCATTTGGTTTTTTCTGAAATTTTATTTGGTAGTGTGTTATCTAAATTATTGGGTTAAATTCAACTGTACTCTCACTTATCTCAAGTATGGGTTGTAGGGAGGAGCTACTGTAGGATATTGGGTTTATTACTCATCTTTTTGATGAATAAAATGTAATTCATTCGTCCACTTATAGTAACCATGATGTCACTTTCCAAAAATCTCAAAACATAATAATAAAACCAAATTTTTATTTATATCTTCCCATAACACAAAGTTTCGATTGTTTTCAAAGAGACTCTTCTTGAGTTCATAACAAAAAAGAGGAAAAACAATGCCCAACAAGTGAAGCTTCGTGCATGACCACGATGTCCGCTAGTTCGAAGATAAAGTAAAATCTTCACTGAAAACAAACCTCGACTCATTATGTTGGGGAGTTACTTTTCGCCGGTGCCTAGTTGTGGTTGGATGGTTATGAAATATGCTAATTATGATCGAGATATAGCCACCGAGCAACCAACCCACACCGGTCGGATACCCATCGTTCGTTCGGGATTCGATTTCACCGTTGGGGCGTTGGTTTTTTTCTTTTTTTTTAACAAATGTGGCGCATTTCAGGGTGGAGTATCCACCCGATGGGGTAGCAAACGATCCCGGCTGCCTGTCCAAAGCCCAATTGTTTCGTCATTACCTTTGAATGGTGGTCTATGGTAGTTGTTGGCGGGCGTAAGTCCATCCCGGTCCCGATTGTTTCGCTCCGATAGTGATAGCGTGTTTGCCGAACAATTGGAGCACACCCTTCGGATGCCCAACAGGTCGGGTTGCTTTTCTTTAGGATTTTTCATTTCTTTCTGTTAGTTGGCAGGTCTTTTTTTTGCAAACAATGGAAAGTGCACCGGAAGTTGCGTAAAGACAATGCGCGTTCTCTTAGCACCCCGAACGATTATTTGCGCTGAATGGGTGAAAGTGAACTCTCCGTGGTTGTGTTGAGTGGATGGTTTCGAGGTCGATTTAAGGGAACGACCAGCATAAAAGTGGAAACGAGCATTAACCCGACAGTTTTTTTCCCTCTCTCGTAGCTGTTGCGGGTGGCGATCAAGTTTGACTAGAACGGGAATTTTCGGTTCGTGACAACAAAGACAAAGAACAAATTCGTCATCTATTTTCGCATTTGCCAGCAAACTCGCGGTGTGGGAAATGTATTATCGCTTGTGGTGTTTCGTATTTCATCATGCTATGGTTTCAAATTTGCAGCAATAAATTTGCCCCAGCTCGGTTTGTCTCACTTTTGACAGGCAGAATAAATGATGTTTGGATTATGGCAGACAGTTGCTCAGGTTAAAGATTTGGTAGAGTGTCTGTGTGTGTGTGTATGGTTTTTATTTTGCTTCTAGCTGCTAGCTATAGTCTTGCGACTACAAAGAAGAAATATGTCTTTTTGCTTGTTGGAAGATGAAGAGGAAGATATTGAAGATCCAAGCATTTTCTTTATACCGTACCCCAAAAGAAGAAGATAGATCAAAATAATTGATTGTCTTATGTAAATGTTTCCGGAAAGGGGAATGTTTCGGTAATTGGTGACTTTGTAACGGTTTGCGGACAGTTTGGACTGTTATCTGTGAACTGATATCGTGTTTTCCCTTTGGGGGATAATTTACAGCTTGGGAGTAGTCGGGCGGAATGAGAACCGTAGGGATTATTTAATCTCTTCCATGGAAGACATAAGAGATATAAGAGCTATATTAGTTACTTCTTTTTCTAGCGAATGCTCTGTTGTACCTTAAGGTGTGCTCATTAATTAATTTATGGTTGATTTTGGTAATCGAAGAAGCATTAACTTAAATTGTTCTATGGAGAGTTTTTTTTTCAAAAGAAAAAAGAACACCTCTTATTTTAATTTTTTGTATTAACCTTCAAAATTATAATGAATATGATATTTTTTTGTAATGCTGAAAATGAACCTACAAGAGAAGTCCCATGGGGTCATTAAACCGTTTTTTGTTGTGTGCAAAGTATTGTGTTTAACCTTGACAACACTGTAGAAGGAATTATAAATGCTCATCCCGATTGGCATAATCCGGAAATGTGAAATTCAAGAGAAGGCATATGCAAATGTGACCGTCCCTTACCCCAAAAAGAACGGAAATACGCTCCCCACATGGGAAACATCGTGGTCACCGATGCGTGAGATTTTTTTTATGTTATTTGGGTGGCCTCATCCATCCGTAGAAATGGTTTCCTTCCTGCTGTCGTAGAAAGATCCATTGGTTTTTGTTTAATTTTAAATCGTTTGTTCAGTTGATTTGTAAATCACGAGACAGATTTGTCCGTTCGAAAGATGAGTTATTGTAAATTTGATTGGAAGAGATGCAAAGCGAATGGTTGTGGAGGTTGTGAAAATGCAATCAAAAAATCGTAGAAATAAGCTTAACCCGCATCAACAAGCGCGACAGGTGAAATCATCACGACAGCACGATCTTCAAACGATCGTTTGAGTGTCGTACGTTGATAATAGGGTTTGGAAATAAGGTTTAGAGTGAAACTCGAATGTTAGTAGACGGAAAGTAAACCATCGTAACCCAATCAAACTAAATGTCTTCTACACGACATGATGATCACCTGCTTCCACTTGTCGTTACCATCAGCTAAAAGCATCCAATATCGAAAACGTCAAAAAAAGCAAAAGGGCTTAAAGATTGTCATGGCGTAAAGATGAAACACAAAAAGGGGGCTATGTGCTCAGGAAGAAGCAATTAACTATCTTTCTTTTTTGTACCATCTCTCAATCGTTTCGTCACCGGTTCCGGTGGGGGTAAAACAGTTGACAGGTCGCTCTCGGTTGATGAACCGATCATGCTGGACCGGTGCGAAATTGGTTCCCGATAGTGGCGCTTGACAGGTTGGATCGACCCCGAACACACTCTCGGTCTCCATCGTACGCTGGGTGTGGTGTAATTCGCTTTTCCTAACCTCTCACGTATGATCGTTCAATTGAACTTACTTGCGCGAGCCTCAGTGAAGGTTCTTTTTCCCCTTATTATTAACCCTGCTGTGCAAACAATTGGGAAAGCTTCACCACTAGATGGCGTGTGGAAAAGAAAAAGAAAGAAGTGAAAAAATGAAACCAAGCCTCCAAATGAAAGGGCCTACCAGCCAGTCAATCGTACCGCCGCCACAAAGCCGATGGTCCATCACTGTCACTGCCGAACGGTGGCGTCTCGTGTGCCATCACTAGCCATCGTTTGCATTCCACCGGCGAGCAACCATTTTACGGTCCCTCGATGCTCGATGGCACGGTAATTTCCGGTCCGATGGGATATAAAAAAAATGTGCCCTACACATCGCCACCAGCACGGAATGTTAGCTTAGTTTTCTCGCGTATTCACTTCCAACCAAGCGTTTGCCTTTTGGTTCGTGTGGTTACGATGCCTTTTAGGATGGGATGAGCTTTAGCGTAACCTCAAACCCATCACTGGCACTAGCGTACTAGCTTTTTCTTTGTTTTTCTTGTTTTTTTTTTGTTTTCACTCGTCCACATGCAAGAGGCGCGATTGGCAAACATACGTCTTTTACGATCATTTCGGAACGCACCGAAGACTCCACGGATCGCGGACGCGCTTTATCTTCGCCTACTTTATTGTAACCAAACCGACGAGTGAGACAGGCAGGGCCGGAGTGAGTGAAGTTTGATTGATTTGTAGAAGCCAGCACGGTAAGCAAACTGCATGCAATAAAACAGAAGACGGGGTACAAAAAAGCCGAAATGGCTTTTGCTTAATCCCACCTTTTGGGTTTTTTTTTACTCAGTTCATCGGGAGGAAGAAAAACTGTAAGTCGGTAGATGTAATTCAGTACCACAATCTACATGGTTCGATTGGGACATTGAAACACCCAGGATTTATCGAAACCACACAGCAAAGAAATGGACACGTGAAAGGGTAAGCGGAAAATTCCTCTTCCGTCAGCCATTGCCAATTCAAATGATCCCGCGAGTTGGAGCGGAAAATAGTTTCACCTGGGGTAAGGGTAAATTTATCCATCCCATTACTTCGCTTACCTGGTTGAAGATGACGTTAGTGATGACTCCCGATCGTAGGCAAAACTACAGAGAGATGGAAAGAAAAGAAGAGATTGAGAAAAGTAATGCTTATCAGTGTACCGGATTGTTGTTTGTGCAACGTTCCGGTGAGGAAACCGGACAAAGCTTATGGGAACAAATGAAACTTTGTCATTAAACGATGTGGTTGTTTAACGTCAATAGTTTATTTTTTTCTGTTGATTGGAGCTTTAAGGGAAATTTCTATAATACAAGTTTGTTTAAAATATCTTTATTTCAATTATTTTCCAGAAAAAAGTGGATAATTATACAATAATTATGAACAAACATTGCGCTAATAGTTTTGGGTGGTGTATATGGTAACCGATCTTTGCACGACAGCAAAGGTGATCAAATCCCATCCGGACCGTACTCTCCGCACACATCGTTTATAGTTGTAGTGCCTCATACGAAGAAGAAGAGGCACGCTGGAATGTGATTCTCTAGCTATGGGTAAACAAAAAGGAAGAAATAAACCAGTAAAAGCAGGCCCCAACATCTTCGGGTTGTTTCTGGAAAGAAAATAGAATGAAAAAGTTTGGAACAACCCATCACGAGTTGAGAGTTCAAAACTTTTCCAGATCGATAAATTGTTTCTAATAATTGATTGATTGATTGACATTAGACAAAACGTGTAGAAAGTATTTATCACAAAGAATATGAAATACTACTGATTTGGAAAATTCTAGAATCACGAAGCATTAAAAAATATTCAGTGATACATTCTAAAATTTATAAGAAATAGGGGTACATCTTTCTTTAAATAAATAAAAACTAACAGAGTTTTTTAAATTTACCATGAAAACAAAATCCTCAAAAACAGAAAAAATATTAATCAAATCTGTGCAAGATTTATATTCTTTGGGAAACATTCAAGGCACCTTAAATGCTTAATTAATTATGTAAATGAGATAAAGAAGAACCTGAGCTTGTAGCTGTCAGTAAAGAAATATTAGATCGCGATTTTGGGAGTAACTTCTGTCAAAATTTCCATTCTTACCGTAAAAACCGTTTGGTAATTGAAATGTTCATCTTTGTTTTACGCAATAATTGAGAAATGTTGCTAACTAACCATTTTAACAAATAACATGTAATAATGAAAAGATAATGGTTTAATTATCACTAAAAGCTAACATTTTGTACTTAAAGAAATTATTATCGGAAAGAAAAATGAAGTCTCTTCAATTCCCTCTATACACCATCACCTTTATTTGCATGAGCGCGGTAAATCGTGCTTAACTGAACGAGCAGATCAATAGTGGAGAAGTGTTAGCGCTTCATTCCACCAAAATGCCGTTGGAATGGAACGGATGCCTAGATTGCCACCCGAAAAGGGAAATCGACCCGTCCACCGTGTACACACACACACACACAGCTCGGTTCGATCGATCTACTGGGCTCTACTTTTGATCACGAATGCCCACATCCCCGATGCAAACTTCCTGTGTTGCCGCGTTGACCCATTTCTTTCGGCAGAGGATCGTCTGCTCTTCGCTTCGAAGGGGGCCAACAAAAAACAAACCGGCTCACCAAAACAGGGTTTTCCTCACCGGACACCGGAAAGTAGCACACCGGGCGAGGATTACACGAAGCAAAAAGGTGCGATTATGAATCTTTATCTCAAAAAGGGAGGAAAAAAACGAAACTCCACTTTTACGATGCATCTCGTGATAACCGGCGTTGACCTCTATTTTGGGGTTAGAGTGGCGTAGCAAAACTGTTTCTGTGTTTGACGGTCACTTTGAAGCATTACGGTTGTGATGGAGTCACATGACTCGCTCTTTGCACCGTGTCATATGTGTCATATGACTTCATTTCGGTTCTCGGTTCGGTCAGTTCCAGGCCAGGTTACAGATCTCCATCGCGCTACGATGGACTGGAAACCGGTTCGCATGGTGAAGGTCTGCTTCAAGCTGCCCGGTGACTCAGAGAACTTTATCCAACCGGAAAGCGAACGGATAGATTGCTCTATCGGGATCGAAACGCTTGATTAAAATTGCATAGCTCTTTCTTGTTTTCTGGGCACTTTTCGGCCAGCAATACTTACACACTGGGGTAAGTTTTGTTTAGATTGCAAAGTTTATTTACTTTAGAAGTTGATGGGCTTTGGTTTTTCGTTCGTTTCGATTGAATTTGCTTTTGCTGGACGGTGTGGCATGGCGAAACGCAGTTCAGTGGTGGTTAAGATGGTAAAACCAAAATTCCCCAAGAATCAAACAGGCGGAAGGCGTGCCGGTAGCTCTTGACCGTGTGGATCGAAATCTTAGATTGAACGAACAATCTCAACTATTTCCAGATATTCGGATAGCTCTTTGCATTTGGTACGGAATTGTTGTTACAGGGCAGGACAAGAGCCACTGAAGAGGGCCAGAAGTGAGGCAAGGAAGGATGCTTTTCATTAGACGAGCATTTGCATTTTCGTTTGCATGCGAGGAAAGAATGTAGAGTAGCAAGTTTTGGAGAGAACCCCTCTTTAGCGGCTCCAGACCAGCCCTGGGTTTTGCCTGGGGCGCTTTTACTAACGTCCCTTGCTTGGAGACCAGCTTCATCGGTTCATCAGAGCTCGTATGTTTTCCTTGCGGTTTTGTGCGCTAATAAAACGGTCAGCCATGTAAAAACGAAACCGGAGAACCATCGTTTTGATTAACGAGCTGTTGCAAAGATTCCATCCCTTCTGGTACCAGTTCTATAACGGAGGTTTGTGTTTTCTTTCTGCTTTTTCGTCTAATTTCATGAGAGTAATTTTTGGAATCTTAACATCCCCAATCTGAGCCCTTGGATGGCGGAATTTTCATCTCTTGAAACACTTTCATGCAGTAAATGTTTATGAGTTGTACTGCGGCTGCTTGCCGTACTGCTGCGGGACCGGTTGTTTCGTGTTTTATGTAGGTTGAAAGGTGCTTTCGGCAGGGTGTTGGTGAGCTGCAACAAACTCCCAAGTGAAGAAGGTGTTTTTTTTTAGTTGTTTCTTTTGCATCGGCATTAGGATACAAGAATACAGAAAGGTAGTGTCTGTGTATGTTTTTTTTTATTTAAGAGGGATTCAACATTTGCCGCCGAAAGTGGGTCGATTACGGTCATGGATTGGAAGTTGAAGTTGAATCAGGATGGGTGTCTGACTTTGTCGGACGTGCGGCATACCAAAGGAGAAGTGGAACTAAGTAAAGGGAGTATGGTAAAAGTGCATGCATGATGTTAATTTGCACCGGAGGAAATAGAAGGTGCCAAACATTAAGATATACACGAAAGAAAATAATAAAAAAAAAATAATCTGAAAGTGATATGAGATTGTAAATAGAAACAAATATTGTTAAATTTATCTACATAAAATGACAATTGAAGTGTTTAATAGAATTCCATTAACATATTTTTTATTAATTTTTCCAGGTTAGTGGATGTTCCATTCTACTTTCGATGAAGGTTAAACTGCGACTACGATGAACTTTTTTAATCAAACAAAAAAAGAAATGTAAGTGCAAAAGAATATGATATTTCATTTTTATTCAAACTTCAGGTCTAATCAACACTTACTGTAATGGTGTTCGATGTTGCTCTTTACAACCAAGAGAATAGATATTTACACCCGCAATAAGAGTGAGTTTGTGAGTTTAATCGTGCAAGTGAATGTATGTGCTGTGAGTGATCGGAAACTCAAAATAGCGAGTCGCAGAGAATGAGTGAGTTGAAATGCAAATGAGTGAGCCGTTAGTTGGTATAGAGAGTTAGTGAGTTAGAACGCAAAGGAGTAGTCAACAAGTCGGTGTAGTGTATTATATTTTTACTGAATATCCAGAGATCGTGTGAAAGATTAAATTTTTTAAAATCACTCTTTCAGTCAACCCTCGAAAAAGAGTGATTATTCTCATCTCTACTCGTGTATGAGACTCTTCTCACATTTGTTTGAATAGCCCATTACCAAAATGAAAAAATTCTATTGATAGCTTAAAATAAATTTCAAACCCTGTAATTTATTACTTTATTTACCCTTAAAACTGTTTTTACTTGGTACTAAATTTCTTACTGGTTTATTTTTTCCAATTGATCAACTGATTGGTTTATGAATTAAGCTCCATAAAAAAAATTCAAAAAACCAACACGTCCTATTCATCATCCATGGATACGATCGCGTTTGGGGCACGTTTTACAATTTGTCTCATAAATTCGCAATCCACAAACCGTGCCACGTTCATAAACAAGCTTGCATTTTTTCTTCTTCTTTGGAATCTATTAAAAATGACCGAAGCAGAGTTAACTGTGATGTAATTCTGTGTTCTCGTGATGTTAGCCGTGTTCTAGTGGAAACCGGAATTCGCCCTGGAACGCAATGAAAAGGTGTAATCTACACCGATCCACTGCTGAAGACGGTCTCACTCACTGCAGGTTGCAAAACAAAAGCATCATCAATCGGAAAAGATGATGCTGTCATACGGAACGATTGTGCATTAATCAGTGAGCAAATAAAAATCGTTCACCAAGCATAGCCACTGCCTGGTAATGGGCTTCTCACGTTTTTGCTTTTGAAAACACACATAAAGTTCCGATTTTGGTTGATGTACACTTCAGAGCTTCTGATGCAAGCAGTTCCATTTCGGCTAACGGCAAACGTTTTCTCACCATCAATCAAAACTTCTTCATAACTGCTGCGCAGTGCGCGATCACTTCCATTTTGGTATCACGTACAACCAGATATTGCAGGGTTTTCAGGTGAAAATTTTGTAAATTTTTGTCATGACCAAACCAACCAAATTCAGGGTTGGTTTTGATTTTAAGAAAATAAAATGTGAGTTTGTGGCAAATTTTGTTTCTTTCCAAATTAAATGATGTTTTTGGACACTTTCGTTTTGGCAAAACAAAAACTTATGTTAACCATTACAATTGTTTTGAAATTTGAATATTGTATTGAAAACTAATTTCTTAAACTTCTGAACTGTAATTTTGGTTTACAACTATTAGAATCAATCCCGTCAACCCTGTAATGGTGTTTTTCCAACCCAGAACACTAACTTACGATTGCAGACAGTTCACGCTGTGCAAAAGCACCTGCCGCTTGTTGACTTAGCACCTTCGGTTCCATTTTGACGATCGGCCACAGAGGTGTAAGCGCATCCCGGCAGCGTGAAAAGTTATCGTCCTAAATCCTCGATAAGCGGCAGAACCCCGCGCCCGATGAAAGGTAACTAAATTTGAAGTTTGTGCAACATTGATTTACTACGCGCACCGGTACGAGACTGCAGATGCCGTATCTTGTGTGGTCGGTTGGCTATTTTAGCATGCAGAGGTGAAAACCCCGTTGCAGTTAACATGGCAGTAAGGATGCTCTGTGACCCGAGCACGAACTACGCTACATTTGCGCGGTCAAATCGGATGGTGTTGTAAGCGGACACGGTTCTAGATTGCTTCTAGATAAGTGTGTCCGTGGAATGTACCACAGAGTACACCGCAAGGCGCGTCCGTTGCATGATTGTTTTATTTTACTACTCCCCATCCTTGCCGGTCGTACAAAAGTTTCGTACAAATTGTCACAACTTTTGCATGTCGTTCGTTATCAGCGGGAGGCGAAAATGGTTTACCAACTAAATTAATGATTTCACGTGAAATTTGTGGCAGTTAACTCTTTGCGTGTAGTAGCCAAGCTACGTGAGTTTGTAGTTGCATTTGTACTGGAAGAAGTGTTGGACTATTCTTCGCTGATGAAGGGTTGCAGTACGAAATAGTTGATTTACATGATGGAATGATGTTTTCAGAATAATAAAAGATGTACAAGAAAAGGTCTGGAATTAATGGCATTCTTTTATACAATTTATTACGTTTGAAATATTAAGAAAATATGCAACTTTAATGATTGCAAAAACTGACATTTCAATTATGAAAAAACAAACTTTGGAGATTTTTAATTTTTTTGAAAAACATGGAGAAACCTGCTTCCGCTTAAGATTTGTCTTAATTTTCTTTTATTGTTACCGCAGTTATTTTCTATTTTTTATTCAATTAGAACGGCCTGGTCGTATTGCTGAATGAAGTTTCTGTTATTTGACATTCGTTCTATTGCAGATTGAAAACGGCCGAATGTCTTATTTATCTAGTCAAGAATTTCCACCTCCTCCATGTAGGACGTTAATTATTTTAAATAACGTTGTGACAGTATGCACAAATTGGCATTTTCGTGGTGCTGCAAAATGCAAATGATCACCGTTTGAGTTTTTTTTTCGTTCTACATCCGCTCAACTCGTTTCGGCTACGTTGACCACCGCGGCCAGCCGACGCACCGTGCCGTTCATAATTAGACCATTAGAGTCAAGCATTTAAAAAAAAAGAAATCAAACGAGCTAGGCTTATGACAAGGCGACATCATATGCTGGAGAGTGGAGAGTGCGCGCGTGGATGCCTTTTGCCTGTTGCTCAATCTGGTTTCGCTTGTTTGATGCATGTGCAGGGAACATGCACTGCCGAACGCGAACGGTTTGCGAACGTTCGTGACGAATGCAAGCAGCGAAACGAGCTTGCTGAAGGAAAACGACTACCCGACTTACCGCTACTAGTGAACACCAGCTGCAATACCGTCCCAAACCTACCAGCCAAATGGGCCTGAAACGCTAGCTAGCTGGTCAAAAGTTTTTATTTATAGTGCAAAAAACGATGAAAAAAGGTGCACGCGCTTTATTAGCATAAATCATTCCACCAGGTGCCGAGGGTCCAACGGAGGGAGGTTGGAGCTTTGGCGTATTTGGTTTCGATTACAAGCTCCATTCCTGGCCGAACGATTCAGCTATGATTTGAGGCTGAGTTGTGTTTCTTTCTTTTCGCTAGCAACTGCGTGTAAGTGAATCGAGAAGAACGAACGACGTCCTACCCGGGTGTGACATTTTATTAGTGGGTTTAAAGCCGATTCTAAAGTGATTGGATGTTGAAGTGTGTTGCCGTAGTCACCACTGAATGCAACCACGTTCCTTATCATTGGCTGCATTGGGGTGATTGGTTTAAAACCGGCTCCCAACGAAAGTGAACATCGAACGCTGACAGTTGTCAACGTTGACAGCTAACAAGACAGACCATATGTACCAGATTTTTTAAATGTCATACAACTTTTTTTTCTTTCAATGCAAATAAATGCAACAATCAGCTTTCAGAGATTTTTTCTGTTTCATTTGTAACTTGTGAAGTCCAAAATATGAATTGCAATTGATTAATTTGAATGTAAAGATTTACTTCTCTTATTATTTTCATAATTTTTCTAGTGATGAGTCTGTCAGTCTGTCTTGATGTAAATACAATTTAGGTAGAATGACAGTATAATTACTATTACCAGTGATGAATTTACCAGTTGACATTTTAATTGATTTTTATTTTGTCTTTCTACACGTTTCTAAAATTTTTCTTAATATGAAACTTTTGTTCTTTTTGTTTGCATGGTTTTAGGTTTGGTTTTGGTTTGTTTTATTTAGGTGTTATGTGTTACCGGATTTTACATGTTACAATATTTTCCATTTGTATTTTGTTGATTACTTTAACTTTTTTCTTGTTTGATTTTGAACCCGTCGCTACATTTTAAATTTTGAATGTTATTTATCAAAATTCAAGCAATTTTTTTATTCATGAAGAACAGCATGACCGTATTGCTAAAGTTCTTTTTTACTAGAGAGGTAAACATTTTTACGAAAAAATAGCAAAAAAAAAGTACAGCCTTCGGATGCACAAACTATATTTTAAACCATGCAGCTAAACACCTGACACGAATATTTCATTTCACCGCTCAATTATTCATCTACCGCGCGTACACATTCATGACTTAGCCAACGTTACCCCCTTGGTCGGTTTCATTTCCGGTGTCTCAATCATTGTGCCATCCGACTATTAACCTCACCATCAGCGGATCCAATGCTGGTTAGCAAAATGGTGTGAACAGGCGTTGAAAATTTTATTGTACCGATGGCAATGAGGTAAAGTTGGTAAAAAGCAAAAAAGCAACACAAAAAAAACCCCATCGTGCGCACAACCAAAAGCAGCCGGTGAGACAGCAAATATAAAAAAGGGATGGCAAAAATAAAAATCGCACAACACATGCCTTGCAATGGTGTGGCACACTGGTGGCATCGTGCTCGGTTCCGAAATTCCATGTTTAGTAATTAAGTCATTTCCTGAATTATTCCATTATCCATCGTATTTCCACCGGTGTGTCTCGATACGTCTGACCCGACCACTGGGTATGGTTTCACAGGGGTGTTATGTGTTTTTTTGTTGTTCACTCTCAAGCGGATGAGTGTAGAAATTCATAGATCTGCCGAAAAGAAAGACAAAAAAAAAATCGGCAACATTTCGACATAGTGTGATGCTTTTTTTCTCTCTAAAGACTCGCGTGGCACATACCCAGTCACCCAATTCGTGAGTGATTTATGATTATTTTTACCTCTTTTTTTAAATATCAACGCTGCACCAGCCACGAACCTGGTCATGTGTAAATGAGGTGAAAAAGTTGGTGCAAGCTGGTACGATGAGAACACGCTATCAGGTAGAGTATCAATCTGTTCGTGTGACATGTGTGGAAAAGTTGAGAAGAAATAGCGGGTTGATAATTATGAAATAGTTTCTTCTATTATAAATGAAAGCTGAGGAGGAAGTTGAGCAATTAACTGCAGCCTGATTAGAGATGAAAGAAATTTTAATCATTTTTGTCATTATCTCCTTTCGCCTATATTTTAATCCCTTTTGTTCGTTTTTAATGTCACTAATTATCTTAAGTATTTTAAAAGAATTTTCTTAATTTCTTGTACAACATTAAATAGAGGTATAAGTCAGCATGTTCTTAAGGTCTCTTTTTGAAACTGTTTAAAAATATTCATATAAATCATCAACGATAGATAACAAAGTTGCATACCGAAGAGTAAACTCTACGCCTTGAAAAATCGCATATGATCAATTTTGAAGGTAGTTTTGCTCTAAACTAGGTTCAACAAACCAGTAATAAAAATTTGACATTTTTATCAAGTTTAATATTGTTTTTAGAAGGTCCATTAGTGTTTGGTGTTTGTACATACACTACTGGACTGGGAATCGAAATCCATTCGGACTATTATATCCATTCGACAAGGCAAACTGACTATCATGTTTCGAGTAAATAAAGTCAAATGAAGCCAGAAATATTTTGTGCTTGTAATGGCATAGACGAAGAAGAGTTAAGAACTTAAGAATCACTATCATCCAATGTCAGTAAGTAGGAGATGAATTGAATGAAACATATTCAATGTTCTTGTTTATTTATTTGATAAAAACATTTGACTTGTTCATAATAATTGGAAATAGGTGTATTTGTTGGAGTAAAAGTAAGTCTAGTAAGCCAGAAATGGGCGGCGTGACCTGTAAGGTCGTTAAAGCCAAGAAGAGAGAGAAGTGCATTTTAGTTAGGTGGTCTCATAAGACGCTAATGACTTCTGTTTTCGAGTATCTGAGTTTAATATCTGTTTATCCCTGTAATGGAAACTGGCGTAGATTAATTCGACAGATTCCATGTATGTAAGAAAGCAAGTCCATAGAATGGTTAAAAAGAAGTACAACCACATTTGACAATTTACTGATTTAACTGATCCATTTTTGTTTGACGATTTGCAAAGGCTCTGCAATTGTCCGAGTATGAAACCAATTACCAAATATATGGTATTCATTTCCCACATCCATTGCCGTTGACCTTTTTCGAGACGAAACTGATTGCACGGATTAGTATTTTCTCCCCTGACAATTGTTAAATAGAAACGTCAAATTTTTAAATTGACAGGTCGTACACATCGCACCAAGTAATAGCCGCAAACCCCATCACGTGGTGCACCTTTTGGGTGCAAGAAAAGTGACTAAAACGAGAGTTCATAGGCAAGAGAGAAAGAAAGAAAAAAGCATATCATACAAGGGAAGCTCACAAGCGCGCGCGTGAAACCCGCACAACAGTCGGCATGACGATTAACGAAAGCACGAGGCGCGGCAATGAAATAAAAGTAAAAGTGAAACCTCCTATTAACCTTCTCAACCTGAGTCACGAAAGACAAACTGATTGTATGACACGATCTAACGTTTTCGGGTACGGATTGGTGCTGTAAAAATCGGTGCCCATTCCTTTCTCCTCGTTCCTCGTTGCTTTTTTCTCTTGCCTTTTCGTCATCCAAATCAACCGAATGCTTCAAATGCCATACCGGCCACTAACTTACTTGGTGTGATTCCGGAGCGCGCATAAAATTCAATCAACTGCCGTTTTGCACAACTTCGATATATTTCCTTTCTTTAATGGTTCGGAGTTTCGGATGTGCAGGTTGGTGGCAAAATGTTCAACTCGTGTCGGACTATCCAGCAGTATCGATCTCCCCACCTAGTTTATCTACCGATTTGATAAGTCGCTATAAACGGTGCGATTTCTCTGTCGCCCTTTTGGCGGAACGACGAAGACGTAAAAGAAGATGCGCTTATCGAAAAGGGAAAACAGCGTTAAGATATTTCGCAAATGCAACCGGATGCACTTTCACGCCTGTCGTGGTGGGAGTGATGAGTCTAGGCACAAACACAGACACACATACACATACACGGACTACTGCAAAACAATGCACTTTTGTCGGTGCATCAATCATGGCCGAAGGTAACGTGTGAAGCGTTGATGATGGTGTAAAGATGGTTGTTTTGTTTGATAAAAATGGTATCTTTATTAATGTGTGATGTGAGCTGAATGATAAAGGTAGTAGGATCACTCTCTACTGAAATAACTAAATGCAGAAAAATGTACATTAATGGCAAAACTTTGTTGAACGGAGCGGAATGATGATTGATTGATTTCTCTTGCTTAATGTGTTATTTAGCTGGTGAGTTTTATTCCAGAGTGGGGTTTTTTTTATCTGACCACACGTAATATTATTAACAATGGAAAAAACGACTTTTTTGTGTGAACATGTACATTGTGCAACTGTGTGCCATGTGTTGCGTAATATAAATAATATGTAATAAACATTAAACAGCATGTTCATAGCTGATTGACTGAAACTGTGTGAAAAAGAGTGCAAAATGTAGAACGTGTTTGTCAGCTCGGCGGGAAAATAAACAACCTTTGTCATGTTCTTTCCCTTCGAGTGGAAAGATTATTTAAGCGGCAACAGTTTCAAACAAACATGCAACGCGCGTGTGTCTATTGCTGTTAATTTTAAGTTTAATCTCGTTGGGGCGGCTCGGTGGTGCATGTGATAAACGGCGCCAGTCCACACGGCCGGACCGGGTTCAAATCCCATCCGGACCGTCCCCCAGTAGCAAGGACTGACTATCCGGCTACGTGGTAAAATAAGTCTAGTAAGCCAGAAATGGCCGGCGTGACCTGTAAGGTCGTTAAGCCAAGAAGAATCTCGTTATCCTGCTTGAGAAAAGATGTCTTTTTATGTCACAAGGGAACTGACTATTACGTTTAGCTAAGCATAGTTTTATCAAGCACGTATGTTGCACAATATGACAAAGACATTTTTTTATATAATTTATAATTTTACTTGTTATGAGCTAGTACAAAAAGACTTTTTTTTATTACTATTATCAATTATTTAATTTGTTTGATTACAAAACTGCTACACTAACACTACTTATAACTAAGAACACTAAACAATTGATTTAAAATAAGACTTAAGGAACTAGACTTAGAGACTATTCAAATAGTCTTCTTCTCTTCTCTACATCATCTTCCATCGCTGTCGAGAATGAGATGGAAAAGTGAAAATCAAACAGATGACACGAAGATCTGTACAAAGTTTTATTAAATATAAATATTTATTTTTTGTATTCAATTTTGCACTCATTCCAATCAGTAACTGAAAATCTTAAGGAAAACAAACTTTACAAAATAACCCTTCCGCGTGTTCCGTGGGAAGAAAGCAAAGGGCATCTGATGGGGCAGTTGTAATTGACAACAAACCCTGCTACATTGTGCTTCACACCGAAAGGGTCAGCGTGGATGATAGCTTTGCTTGCAATCACACTAATGGCTGCTAGCAGCGATTTTATGTGACCCCCGTTGTGACTTGGATAGGAAAGTATTTTGTCCCGTAAAAAATGTTTTAAAGAGTGGTTTGAAATAAAAAAAAGTCAGTGCTGCATTAGGAGTGAGTGTGGTGTATGTATGCATCGTATTTTGGACTTGGGAGAAATGAATGTAATTTCCAATCTTCAAGGGAGCATTGTACAAGAACTACAAGTACATGTAATACCTTCAGATACACTATTACATCGGTATGATATGGTATGATGAATATTAATCTATCTATATATATAAAATTCTCGTGTCGCGGTGTTAGTGTGCAAACTCCTCCGAAACGGCTGCACCGATTTGTTTGAAATTTTCGCTAAACATTCGTTAGGTATGAGAATAGGTTTACCGCTATTTTTCGTTTCGCTAGCTGACCTCTGGCCAATATTATGGGTTCTTTTCTGTTTTTCCTTCGGGAGTTATCAAGTAGGCATAGCCTTTTTTGCAACACAAATAATGTTGAACGCTACTGAGACTAAAAGCTTCTAACGAACAAATCAATCAGAGTAGAAACACATGACGATTTATTTGTACAATTTTATTCAATAAAACGTTAAGTGAGTGTTAAGTAAGTAAAAAGCGAGATAAGTGCGTGAATAATTAAAACAAATTGTTTAGTGATTTGCATATGGAATTGGCGCCTTACACGGACCTGGTATTAAATCTCAATCGTCAAGGAAAGCCAGCAATGCCTCCTGAAGTAGCAGAAAAGAAGAAGAGCCACAAAAAAAGAAGAAAAGTTGCTTTGATTGGGAATATCATTTGGATTAAGAATGGCAATAATTTAAGAATTTTCAAATGATCAACTATATTCTCTAATCGCCACTCTAATAATACCGCAGGAATCAAGATTGAACACTTAAAATGTTTGTTTCAATTACAAAACGCATGTTTAAGGACAAAGCTAGGTTTGCCGGGTTAGCTAGTATAAATATATTTATAAATACGCGAATTAGCGTGTTTATCGGTTTTTTTTTTATGTATCAATTAAAATTTGTTCTTTATTTAAAAAAAAAACTAGTAGTAGCAATACGGCCAGGCCGTTCTTTATGAAAAAAAAACTAGTAGCCATATCATTGTGTTACACACAGTAGTGGCACGTGAGGTATTATTAGTAGTTTGATTATTAGTCATACAAATCCTTGTATTACTCTCGCTTCTACAAAAAATGAAGCTTGTTGTGGTTTATCAAAATTATATTAGATTTTTCTGTACTAGTTACATATAAATTTGTTTCGTGAATTTTAAAACAAATTTCAGAAAAGTCATGTTAATGCTACAATTTAATATTTTTTTATTTAATTCAGAATTAACTAGATTTTACTTTGATAAATGAGTAATACATAATATCCCCATGAAACTCATACTTCCAAGAACTTTGTTCAACAGTAGTTCTGCAGAATGTCATTTCCATAACATCTCCGTTGCAACATGCTTTCAAGCATTATGGATTGAAGGATAGAAGTACATTCACGAGATGTAATTGCCGGATTAGAAACTCTCGACCGCAGGTATGATAAGGATGATACTTTAGCCCATATGCTGTGCTTTGTGTGATACGAAGTTTGGCTTGTAACACACTCTATGGTATGTACAAGTTGTGATAAGAAGATTAACAAGCACCAACGCTTAGCC
This sequence comes from Anopheles longipalpis, assembly GCA_016170015.1. Taxonomy (NCBI): domain Eukaryota; kingdom Metazoa; phylum Arthropoda; class Insecta; order Diptera; family Culicidae; genus Anopheles; species Anopheles longipalpis. The sequence goes on along the minus strand of CM028106.1, from coordinate 38,759,008 downwards.
ACATTGCAAATCATTCATCCGTATAGACATTTTGCTTCCAGCACACAACTAAGCTGCTCCTGGTGGCTTACGAATACGCTTAAAGGCATTACACAGCGAGGCAATAATGAAGTAAACTGAAGTTTCTGTTGCATATCTCTTTAATGTACTCCCTTGTCGAACATTGCACGGAGCATGGGAATGTTCGACGTTTAGTGGGTCACCGGAGTAGTCGAATGCATTAAACGAAAGAATTTCACCAGTAGAATGCACTTGCACTGAAGGAAAAGTCGTCCGAAAACCCATCGCCGGGGACACCAGGTTTTTTTTTCTTCTTCGCAAAAACCACTTTCCCGTCCTTCATTAGGTGGTTTTTACTCGATCGTGATCTTACGGGGTGTACATTACTGTGCGGGTCGACAAATAGGAAAAGGGTTTGCCATCGTTCGGCCGCCCGCAGCATGCGACGTGTCGGCACTCTGTTATGATTTTACTTTTCACTTGTCTGGCACTGATCCCTGACCGCACCCAAGATGCACGATCACCGATGGGTTTGGGTTTCGAAATGCGTGTCTCCCGGTTTTTTTTATTGTTGTTTTTGCCTCCAATCTACACGCATATTGGCCCACTGGACGTACGAGCGTGCTGCTACATTCGTGTAGAGACGAAAGAAAGTTGACCAGCACCGGCATCTATAACCAGACGTACGGTTTCATTTCAGTGCCCGGTTCCCGCCCGTGTTGATTGGGTGTAATTTTCACTGCTTTCGGGGACGGGCTTGGTCGGTTCCTTTTGCCCCGTTGGGCAAGTGTGAGCCCCGTTCCTACAGCGTTTATGCAGCGCACGTCCCCAGCGTAGACGGTGGTCGATGTTTCATTCTGGTAGAAAGTTGGAACTATTTTTATCGTCTTGTTCGACCGTTTTTTCTTCTTTGCTTCGTCCTCTTTTTCTACTTCTTTCTATTTCTAATACTGACCTGGTCTCACCCAATTACGGATATGATATGTTCGTGGTCACTGCGCAACACGAATGGTAAAGCTTGTCAATGTGGAATATGTTTCTGTTTTTACCATTGACTGCCGAGTCCGACAAAAGGTTAGAAATTGAGCGCACAACCTATGAATCACACACAACATCAAGGTGAACTGTTTTTTTCAGAAAAGGGAGTGCTGAAGTTTTTGCACATGAGTGTTGAAAGTGCACAATTGTTTTGTTAGTAATGGCATTTTCTATAACCCGACCACAAATTTGTATTCTATTGCATTGCTTTGTATAGTTTTACTTTGTGTCATTGTACTGGTGAAACAAGTGTTTCCTTTTCTTTTATGATGAATTTGCCCAAGTTGTTGCTCGATGTCCGGAATTACTTGCTGTTGGTAAATAAAGTTGAACGAACTTGTTGAAAGTGCTCTATAATTGTTTGCAATTGTTTTAAATTGAAAGCAATTAAAGATAAATTTGATTTGAAATTTGATATGATAAAGAATTCCTTGAAGCCATGGCACATGATACATTAAACCGAAATTAATAAACTGAACTTATCTTCTAGAAACAAAAGATGTATGAAACTAGTCGGAATTTCCTGAACATTACAAACGCTTTTCAAGAAGATAAAACGGCCATTCACAGCAAATCTTTAGAATTAGAAATTAGAATTGAATCAGTTCAGGTATTTTTGTATAACATATCTACGCTGACAAAACTAAAGGCAATGAATTGCAAAATTGTTGGATTTTTTGAATTCTAGTGGGATTTTGGAATATTTTAAGTAAAAAAATAAAAATATTTTCTATTCTATTCTTTTCTATCTATTTCTCTATTTTCCAAGTGTTTTTTTTTCATAAAGTTTCAAGAGTTAAACTTAACACTTATTCACTTTAAGCCTTTTTTCAGTGCATTTGTTAACCTAATTTGTTGTAAAAGAATACAAAATGAATATAGGATGAAATAAATTGATAATTACAAAAATTTAGAAGTGGCCATAGAAAGTGATCAGAATTAATGTGGTCAGAGTTGATGTTATTCGGACGATTTTGCAGAATCCATAATTGAAAGAATGATCAAACTTAAAAATTTAAATAAATCAACTAAAACATTTGATAATGCTCATCATATTCTCCATCAATGTGTGAAGTTGTGTTTATAAAAGCATGTTCAAACTTACTATTTATGGAATAAACTGTTGGCAACTCGCGCGTGTAATTGTTTGGAAAACAATCAATATATTATTCTTTCAGGGTAAACATTAAAACGGTTGTCAACAATACTGTAAACAATTTGCTGATAACCATTAAATTAACAGATGAACTTTTTTTCTTGCCTATATTTTCAGATTAAAACGCATAGAAAAGAGGAAAAGCTAAAACAAAAAAAAAGGTAAGAAATCTTGTTGGATGAAAATTGCAATTTTTAATACCATAAGTATTCGCATTTGCATTGAAGTCTACCCACAGAGGTACGGCAAGCAGATGGATGGAAAATAAATAATATTCAGGTGTCACACAAAAAACACCTTATTCGAAGCAATCGGTTGTATCAAGCCGGTTGCGCATTATTAATTGATAGAAAATAAAGAAAATTAATTTCGTTAATGGTGTGCAACGTTTGGCGCACGACGAAAATCACAAGCGATAACGATGAATAGTACCATACAACTGCCGAGGGTGCGCTTCCAAGTGAAAGGGGAAAATTTGATTAAAAATGTATACTCCACAATATGTTGTAGGTGCGAAATTTACCGCAAATTTGTCACACAATGTATTCGCACCGTTCGCTGAAAGAGTTTTATTCGATGAATGTATGCGACTTCACTGTCCCAGAAAGTGCGCCAGTGTTTCGATGTGTGACATATTTGTTTTAAGGGAGGGGAAAAATACTTGAAACTGATTGAATTTAATAATTACCGTCCAGATTTGCCGGCAGTGCACGCTTGCAAGCATGGGAAAATTTATGGTCCAATATTGAGTGAGCGTGTAAAAATGGTACCAGATCGATACAACATTCGAATGACATGACGACATTTACTACACTACTTGTCGTACACAGGCAAGTCGCATTGCTGAACGTCATCATCATCGAGCACAACCACGCTGAACATCGGCTGGTTGTTGTAGGGGAGTGTTTTTTTTTCGCACAGCCAGTGAACGACTCCAGTGGACAAGCGAAAACGAGCCTTATGGTTCACAGAAAGCATTGGTTAAGGGTTTCTGTGTGACAAACCGGACCCACGGGCCAATCTACTCCTGGGGTCCGATGTGGGGTACTGTATGTGTATAGCAGATGTAGCAACGATTTAATTACAACTGGTTTACAACTCATCAGCTGTAACTGGGGTCGGTACGGTACAGGACGCTTTAGCTCTGACTGTGGGTAATGGAGCGTATGCTTCGCTACAATGAGTACGGGTATTTGTTNTTTACCGCAAATTTGTCACACAATGTATTCGCACCGTTCGCTGAAAGAGTTTTATTCGATGAATGTATGCGACTTCACTGTCCCAGAAAGTGCGCCAGTGTTTCGATGTGTGACATATTTGTTTTAAGGGAGGGGAAAAATACTTGAAACTGATTGAATTTAATAATTACCGTCCAGATTTGCCGGCAGTGCACGCTTGCAAGCATGGGAAAATTTATGGTCCAATATTGAGTGAGCGTGTAAAAATGGTACCAGATCGATACAACATTCGAATGACATGACGACATTTACTACACTACTTGTCGTACACAGGCAAGTCGCATTGCTGGACGTCATCATCATCGAGCACAACCACGCTGAACATCGGCTGGTTGTTGTAGGGGAGTGTTTTTTTTCGCACAGCCAGTGAACGACTCCAGTGGACAAGCGTAAACGAGCCTTATGGTTCACAGAAAGCATTGGTTAAGGGTTTCTGTGTGACAAACCGGACCCACGGGGCAATCTACTCCTGGGGTCCGATTCCCCCCTGGGAGGCACTGTGTACTGTATGTGTATAGCAGATGTAGCAACGATTTAATTACAACTGGTTTACAACTCATCAGCTGTAACTGGGGTCGGTACGGTACGGGACGCTTTAGCTCTGACTGTGGGTAATGGAGCGTATGCTTCGCTACGATGAGTACGGGTATTTGTTTCAAAATTCTTTACATGAAAAACAGTCACCATCTTCAAATGCGATGATAATGATCAAACAATTCATGGCGTGATGTTTTGCTATTGATTGCGCTCTTTGATGTGCTGTGCAGCGGAGCACGTTTTTACGATGATGCAAATTTTATATCTGCACTCCCCGTTGGTTCGGAAAATCAAGTATACTTACATAATTGAACATCATGCTAGTAGTTTACAGTTCTTGAACTCGGTGACAAATTAATTTTATTTCTTTGTGAAGATCTTGTACTTGTTGTACCAATGCTTAGATGGTAAGAAGATGATACAGATTAAGAAAAGAAAACAGAATTTAACATTTTTGTTGCACCATTTACTAATAGTGTACTCAGGTTGTAATCAATTAAGATTTTGTTAAGCAAAAAGCATTACAAAAATATTCAAAAATATCACAATAACGTATGCATACAAAAATGAATTCATTTTGGTTGACAAAAAGACAACTAATGAATGCAATGAAGGGAAACAAATTTTTCTTGAATCATAGGCTAAATATGCATTCGAGAAAAAACAGTTTAGGATCTACCGATCGACTTCACACTGATTGGGCAGAACCTTAACAAATTCCACGCAAAGAAAAACGTTGGCATTTTTTTCGAGCATTTTCGAAGCTGTGGTGTCCAAATGTCATTGCGTGTCAGTTTCGAAAATGTTGAATTTGATCCTCTGTGTGAAGTTTGCCCTTAAAAAAAATCTATCGCAAACGTCTGAGTACCATAAGAAGGATTGGCAATCGAGGATGAAAATTTTCAAAAAAAATTCCTACAAAATGGTTAATACAAGATCCTCGTACAATCGTGCGATTGAACACGATTGATTTACGCGATATTTACTCATATTTTTATCGCTGGTTTAAAGTTTTCGAATTCAGAATTTATGTTAAATTAGAACAAGCTGTAAAGTTTTGTAATTAAAACGACCGCGATATTTACTAATATTGTTATCGGTGGTTTAATGTTTTCGAATTCAGGATTTATGTTAAATTAGAACAAGCTGTAAAGTTTTGTTGTAAAGTCTACTCCTTCTTGGAATACGGAAGAATAATTAAAATGTTCTTTTTTTCTAATCCATCACAAATCCCAATAATGGCCATGAATAATTGAATTCAATAGATGAGTTGATTGAAATAAATAAGGTTTATGTTGTTTGTACCTAATAGATAATTCGTTATATTCCTTTTAATAATCTATGGATATTAAATGCGATTGGAACGCGAATCTAAGTACATTGCGTGCACTTAAACACATTTACCTTGAACTTCCACAAAACGTCAAATTATACAAACCATCTGCGAAATTGCTTGAAAACGGCTACTATTACGCAGCAGAAAATCTCCTCGTATGAAATCAATTCAACGAATTTTTCCATCCCAGTTCCTGTTCCGGGGTTAGTGTTTTTCGTGAGCGCTACAATTAATTAAACGCTACCCGTAAGCAAAGAGAGAGAAAAAAAGGTTCGTACCACCGTCCCCAAAATTCCAACGTCTTGCACGACAACGAAATTTACCGACCGGCCTGAGAGACTCTGGTCCGGTAAATCACGCCAACGATGACCAATACGGATATGTATGAGTACGGTGCGTGAAGCAACACGCACCACTTCTTTAACCGAACGGGTGATTAGGGTTATTACTCTAATTTGGGACGCATTTGGACATACACGGCGGTGGAATGGAGAAACAACAAAACCAACACCGCACCAAGGTGTGTGCTTATGTTCCAGGGTCACCCCATACGGTCGATGGAAGATGGTGGATGATGAAAAAACTGAAATGTGTAACAACCAGCCTCTCGGGTAGCCCGGGAATCTCGGTATCGAGATTTTAAGTGACTTCGTGCACACAAACGTTGGGAAGGTTAAAAGCAGCCAATCGTAGATAACCATCGGCTCAGAACGTGGTTAACCGAACTTTTTGGAAGCGTTAAGCTGGCTACTTTTATGCACAGTCGGAGTACCATTTCCCAGCTGAGGAGTTTCACCTTCCGAGAGTGGTGTGTTCATACAATTTTTTTTGCATGGCGCAACGTCGCGGGTATTGTTCGCATGGTTTAAATCGGAGCCTCCCCCATCCCCGAATTGGTGCAAAAGATCTATTTGTGCACATATGCAGAACCTCCGCAGTGAGACACTCATTATGGTTGGCGCAAAAATGCCGGCCCAAGCGAACCAGGTCAGGCCCGGGTAGCATTGCTGAGGGTTTGGAACCATGTCGACAAACTCGACCAATTTCACTTGCATCGAACCAGAATGGATTTGGATGCGATGGTATGGTTTTTGTTTCTTCTGTTTGTTTGTAGACGTTCATTCACCGTGAAAAGAAAAAGAAAGATTGCATGTCTTTTACCTACGTTCGGTGGTAGGAAGCGGTGAGCAGATTAGGAAATGAATCGGACGGAATCATGAAATAATGGTGCCCAAAGTGAGTTCGGTTGTAAATGACAGGCCGCTTATCCTGCCCATTAGCTGGTGAAATAGTGAAAAATCAAGGTTAGTAGATACGCCTTGCGTTTCACGGTAAATGGAGCCGTACTAAGTGTCATCTCGGTTGGATATTGGAGAGTAGAGCACTTAGCGTGTGTAAAAACGGAACTTTTATAGATGTACTCTCAAGTTTGTTTTTAAGGAGGGTTAAGTTAAGGTGTTGTAATATTCTGTGCCCGTTTTTGGTGGGAACGCTCTGAAAGAAACCTTTAGAACACAGAGGCATCGTGAGTACTTCATCGACTCTTGAATATCAAATAGACGAAACTGTTTCATCAGCTTTGGAATTAGCACAACAACTTACGGCTTAGCTGAAACCTCTGCTCATTTGTAGATGAATGATATCAACACCTAGCTTTATGCCTGCTTTTTTTCGTTTTCTTTCAATCGAGCAAGTTTGCTAATTTGCTAATTACCTTCGAGCAGTGTCTGACGATCTCGATCACGAATTGTGCTCCGTATGGTGCCACCCCATCGGGACTTCGGCAGCAAATTGTTTTGTTTGTGCATCTAATGAAGTCCACTGGTGTGTGTGTGTGCCGTCTTTTTTTTGTTGGTGCAACACGTTCTGCACGTCGGTAAGGCGAAACGCTAGAAAGGCCACCGAAACGGTTTGGCGTTGAAATGCCAAAGCCTTTACGTAATAAAGCCTGACGGCTTTTCACCCATCGGTGCGCCATCTCAAATCGCTGAAAAACCTTCTACCATTCGAGTGTTGCTTCGCTTGATGAATGCTGTGGAACTGTTCTGTAGCGTTCAACCGTGGAGTGGCATCTTAAAGTGGTTTGCATCGGTGTCTGGAAGGTGTCCCTTTTTTTGGGGGGGTAGAATCTTTCAAGGTTCACAGGTACGGCCCAGCGTGTCTGAGTGATTTCTTTTGCTGGTTTCTCCTGGTGTTTCGTTTTTTTCGTTTTTACTCTCCACTACAGAGTCTACCGACTGTGTGCATCGCTCCACACCAGCAATCGTAGTATTGGAGCAGCAATGCAATATGCTAGACACGGTCGACAAGCACGATTCGAAATGTGGAATGGAAATACGAAAACGGAAAAAATACTGTCCGAGTAAACCAGAACCTGGTGCCGATTGAGAAGGGAAAAGAATATCATGCAGCAAGATTTAATTTAAACTGGAAATAGAGCTAAAAATAAAAAAAATAAACTATCACGACCAGATTCGTGTCCTCGTTGCTAGCTTTTTTTCATCCCTTGTTGGAAGAAGTATTGACATGACTGAGGTTGATGTGTTGTAGTGTAAAATGAAAGAACTTCTGGATGTTTTAGGATATCGGAACATGTTTCGGAACATTGAAAGTGTTCGTGTTAAGATATTTAAAGGGATTTAATGCTATCAAGTTTTTATAGTTCAATGCTTTTAAGTGATCGTACCTTAATTCTTCAAGTCAACCGACGGCTTTTAGCAACACTGATTTAATTCCCAAATTTGAAATGAAATTAATGCATCAAAATGTTGGACATGTTTGACATTTATGCAATACAAAGCAAAAAAAAATCAATTAGATTCCATTCGTTGGAATGTAATAACAGTAGGAGCTCTAATACTCTACGGGTAAATGCCGGCATAAAACATGTCTTCATAAGAACACACAAACGAATCAAACCCTTCCTTTAAGTGGGATGGTCACAAGAGCAGAGTGCAAACCGTTGGAATGAAGGCAACAATGTAGCATTGGAGATGATATTTCGCTTCTGTTACATTGAGTAAACACAGACACACACACACAACCAACACCGGAATGCACCGTTTTGTGGTTGCGACCTAAAATTCAAGCGCCATGCCACCCTTAAATGCCATTCACCCGATCGTTTGTCGAGTGAGTGTGTGTCTCGCCGGTTGCTTCCGTCGCGCCTTCCTTTCACGTGGGCAACCTTGCGGTGTGGATTTGTATTACATTAACATATATCATGTGCCTCATAGTCGAGGAAAGGAATTGGAGTGTTTCTTTTTTTTTTGTTTCTTTAGTTGCTTTTATTCATCTCATTCACATTTAACATTAATTGTCTTGACCGATTCTGCACGGTCAAGTACTCTGCGGCGTGGCCCATCCGTTTCCCATTGGCAAACGCATCAACGTCGATGGGGCAATGGCCCAGCCACGGGCAGACCAAAACCTTCATATCGAGCCAAATTATCCAATAAAGAGCAAACGGATGAGGCTACCTACCTTCGAAGTGGTCCGTTTGTTTGAAAGGTTTCAGTTTCAACCGAGTACTCTATGTACGAACGGTAGAGTGCTGACATTAAAGGTACTGAAGCCTTAGTGTCGCTGGTCGGATGCTCATGCTTCATGTACTTTCAATCGGTTTTCGGATGAAGCAGTTTGTATGGGGCGGATTTGGTTTTGTCCGCTCCCTGGCTACATCCACATATTTGTCTCTAAATGTCAATGTAAGCTCTTGGCATTTGTCTGCGCGCTGTTATGCTCCGATACTCAACACATGATTTATGCGTACGAGCTCATCTATTCGTTAGCTATTTTTTGTGCTTGGTTCTAAAAATGTATAGTGGAAAAAACAAGCTAAAATAAATAAGCGAATGATTCCATAACCAAAAGTTGATGTGTAATGTCAATGATTAAAAAAATACAACAAAAATTATGTCAAGCGCATATTAAAGAACAAAAAATATTAACTGCAGCTTCAATATTTACCAAACAATTAACTTCAAATAAGAAAAAATTGAGTGTCGTCTAAGAACTCTATCCTTTCCAAAGATGTTTTAAGAATGGCTGAACAAAAAGCTCCAAAAAACCTCATTTGACTCATCATTATTCCCTATTTAACTCAAGCAAAAACTCAATTACTCAAACAAATTTACCAATTTGCGTACATTACAAGTCTTCAAGTGAGTAATTGAAATTCCAACCAGAGTCACATCGATAATGACTCACTATTTGTGTTCCTTTGATAGTATTCAAATTTAGCATCTCGAGCAAAACAGCTTCCTTCCAGTTGGCACCTTCTAATGATCGATCGATCAAGCCCTCCCTGCGTGAAGTAATGTTTAATTGCATTTTATCAGTTAAATCTGCATCTTGCAGTTTCTCGTTTGAAACGTCTCTAAGAAGCTCGTTGTTACATCATTCGCCGATATGGTCTATGGGTTCAAATTTGTCACCATCGCCGCCGAGAAAGCTACCCCGATTCCTGCAGGCCTCATTAATACACCTCGCTAGGAAGTTATTGGTAACCGAACGGTAGCCAGATGGTGATGAAAAATTACCGAACAGTCAGCATTCGTTAATGCCACCGTGAAGAAGGTGCTGGGTATTATCTGGCTGTAATTCTTAAGCCTTGCTTCATTTCTTCGAAAGTTCCGATAAGATGCAAAGAAGTCACAGTTTTTAGGAACATGGCGAAGAAGCCCGGGTAGCGTTGAACGCTGAGAACTTTTCGGTACTGCACCACTGCGACTGAAGGGTGGTGGATATATAATTGATTGACTTCTTAATCAAATTGGACAGGTTCGATTTCCGTGCTAGATTTTAAGCACTTTAGGAAATATTTAATCCCTGGCTGTGCTGTGCTTTTTCACCATAAAAAATTAAAAATCCCCCAGCTCTAGTTCTTGGGGTTCTGGTGTGCTAGAAAGAAGGGTTTTGTATTAATTTCCTTTTGGCACCATTTCCCAGCGGGTGGTTTATAGCCGGGTACCAAGTTCCAGCACCCACCGCAACCGTCAGTGACAGCTCATTAAGTAGATCGAGGTTTCAGTGCAGAACACGATCGGAATACTGACCCTTTTTCAGCGTCGTACGCTTCAAAGATGATTCACCTTACTAATCAGCATCGGAAAAGGGAATGATTTTGGTGTACTGCTTCTGTCAGCAACATGCCACCCATTGGACCGGTGACTCGATATTTAAACTTCTCTCTCTACCCCGTTGTTTCGCTGCGGGTATTGGAACCAACTGAAGAGGGACTTTATTAATCTACCAACCAGCCCAAAACTTCCTGTCGATGAAGTGAAGATTGATGAAATGATGACAGTACCCAAAAAGGAAAGAGAGTTTATATTCAAGATTGTCTGATAAATAACAATATGCTTCTGCTTCGGAGTGAGCAAGCATGTCTCAATTGTCATCGATCGGCAATGGAACGAGAGGTTTCGCAAGCGTTGCAAAATATCCCACCAAAACTCGCAACGACATCACTGCCTGTCTGTTTCGTTCCGCACCGGTTAGAAGCGTATAAGAGAAACCTCTTTCAATTACTCAATTAAACTGTGCCAATTTTACATAATTTTACACCTGACTTGGCACGATTTGCCAAGTGTGGCATAGCGAACGGCAGCATCAACCCCAATAAGAACAAAACTCTACCCCGCACGGTGAAGGTGGTTAGGTGGCAGTTACATTACCACAACCGAACACCGTCAGCGTCGCTTGGATGCTTGTTGAACCACGCTGGGAACCGAATTGGTAACGGGTGAAATTCGGAAAATTGGAAAATTCTTGTACTCACCCAGGCTCCACAGTATTTTGCCAGTTCTGTCCCATCATCATGATGATCGTGTACAGCACTCGAGTACAGTATGCGGTATGGATGTAATTTGATTTAAAATTAAACAACACCCATGGAATCAGCAAACCGGTACGGTACGGTGTGTCAAAGCACAGTAAACCAACCCGCGCACCAGGTGTTATGTGCCTGTGCCAGGGATGGTTTGAGGACCAAGGTGCGTTCATCAACGTCCATTGACTCTCGCTGGTTCGGGGGTGTTAGTGCGCATCGGGCGGTATACGGGCGAATTACTGACCTATCCCTCTTTGGCTGGCAGATTTAACGCGACACGCTTTTGTTCGTTTTTCCCTGTCGCTTGAAAGGCTGATGATGTTTAGGTGAAAATTACATTTTACAACACCTTTTCTGCTCACTGAACGTACAATGGCGCTTACGGTTAATGAGGTTAATTCGGGGAAGTGCCACCGCGGCGCAGGAAATTCCTGGATAATAAGGATTCATACAGTACCTAGATACAGTAACAAAATNGTACTGTATGTGTATAGCAGATGTAGCAACGATTTAATTACAACTGGTTTACAACTCATCAGCTGTAACTGGGGTCGGTACGGTACGGGACGCTTTAGCTCTGACTGTGGGTAATGGAGCGTATGCTTCGCTACAATGAGTACGGGTATTTGTTTCAAAATTCTTTACATGAAAAACAGTCACCATCTTCAAATGTGATGATAATGATCAAACAATTCATGGCGTGATGTTTTGCTATTGATTGCGCTCTTTGATGTGCTGTGCAGCGGAGCACGTTTTTACGATGATGCAAATTTTATATCTCCACTACCCGTTGGTTCGGAAAATCAAGTATACTTACATAATTGAACATCATGCTAGTAGTTTACAGTTCTTGAACTCGGTGACAAATTAATTTCATTTCATTAGGAAGATCTTGTTATTGTTCTACCAATGCTTAAATGGTAAGAAGATGATACAGATTAAGAAAAGAAAAAAGAATTTAACATTTTTGTTGCACCATTTACTAATAGTGTACTCGGGTTGTAATCAATTAAGATTTTGTTAAGCAAAAAGCATTACAAAAATATTCAAAAATATCACAATAACGTATGCATACAAAAATGAATTCATTTTGGTTGACAAAAAGACAACTAATGAATGCAATGAAGGGAAACAAATTTTTCTTGAATCATAGGCTAAATATGCATTCGAGAAAAATACAGTTTAGGATCTACCGATCGACTTCACACCGATTGAGCAGAAGCTAAGCAAATTCCACCCAAAGAAAAACGTTTGCATTTTTTTCGACCATTTTCGAAGCTGTGGTGTCCAAATGTCATTGCGTGTCAGTTTCGAAATTGTTGAATTTGATCCTCTGTGTGAAGTTTGCCCTTAAAAAAATCTATCGCAAACGTCTGAGTACCATAAGAAGGATTGGCAATCGAGGATGAAAATTTTCAAAAAAAAATCCTACAAAATGGTTAATACAAGATCCTCGTACAATCGTGCGATTGAATACGATTGATTTACGCGATATTTACTCATATTTTTATCGCTGGTTTAAAGTTTTCGAATTCAGGATTTATGTTAAATTAGAACAAGCTGTAAAGTTTTGTAATTTTTTTGTAATAAAAACGCATTAACTTTATTAAAACATAGACAACGAATGATTAATTTGCCAAGTTCTTTTATCTGTTGTGTCTACTCCTTCTTGGAATACGGAAGAATAATTAAAATGTTCTTTTTTTCGAATCCATCACAAATCCCAATAATGGCCATGAATAATTGAATTCAATAGATGAGTTGATTGAAATAAATAAGGTTTATGTTGTTTGTACCTAATGGATAATTCGTTATGTTCCTTTTAATAATCTACGGATATTAAACGCGATTGGAAATATAACCCAATCTAAGTACATTGCGTGCACTTTAACACATTTACCTTGAACTTCCACAAAGCGTCAAATTATACAAACCATCTGCGAAATTGCTTGAAAACAGCTACTATTACGCAGCAGAAAATCTCCTCGTATGAAATCAATTCAACGAATTTTTCCATCCCAGTTCCTGTTCCGGGGTTAGTGTTTTTCGTGAGCGCTACAATTAATTAAACGTTACCCGTAAGCAAAGAGAGAGAAAAAAAGGTTCGTACCACCATCCCCAAAATTCCAACGTCTTGCACGACAACGAAATTTACCGACCGGCCTGAGAGACTCTGGTCCGGTAAATCACGCCAACGATGACCAATACGGATATGTATGAGTACGGTGCGTGAAGCAACACGCACCACTTCTTTAACCGAACGGGTGATTAGGGTTATTACTCTAATTTGGGACGCATTTGGACATACGGCGGTGGAATGGAGAAACAACAAAACCAACACCGCACCAAGGTGTGTGCTTATGTTCCAGGGTCACCCCATACGGTCGATGGAAGATGGTGGATGATGAAAAAACTGAAATGTGTAACAACCAGCCTCTCGGGTAGCCCGGGAATCTCGGTATCGAGATTTTAAGTGACTTCGTGCACACAAACGTTGGGAAGGTTAAAAGCAGCCAATCGTAGATAACCATCGGCTCAGAACGTGGTTAACCGAACTTTTTGGAAGCGTTAAGCTGGCTACTTTTATGCACAGTCGGAGTACCATTTCCCAGCTGAGGAGTTTCACCTTCCGAGAGTGGTGTGTTCATACAATTTTTTTTTTGCATGGCGCAACGTCGCGGGTATTGTTCGCATGGTTTAAATCGGAGCCTCCCCCATCCCCGAATTGGTGCAAAAGATCTATTTGTGCACATATGCAGAACCTCCGCAGTGAGACACTCATTATGGTTGGCGCAAAAATGGCGGCCCAAGCGAACCAGGTCAGGCCCGGGTAGCATTGCTGAGGGTTTGGAACCATGTCGACAAACTCGACCAATTTCACTTGCATCGAACCAGAATGGATTTGGATGCGATGGTATGGTTTTTGTTTCTTCTGTTTGTTTGTAGACGTTCATTCACCGTGAAAAGAAAAAGAAAGATTGCATGTCTTTTACCTAGGTTCGGTGGTAGGAAGCGGTGAGCAGATTAGGAAATGAATCGGACGGAATCATGAAATAATGGTGCCCAAAGTGAGTTCGGTTGTAAATGACAGGCCGCTTATCCTGCCCATTAGCTGGTGAAATAGTGAAAAATCAAGGTTAGTAGATACGCCTTGCGTTTCACGGTAAATGGAGCCGTACTAAGTGTCATCTCGGTTGGATATTGGAGAGTAGAGCACTTAGCGTGTGTAAAAACGGAACTTTTATAGATGTACTCTCAAGGTAGTTTTTAAGGAGGGTTAAGTTAAGGTGTTGTAATATTCTGTGCCCGTTTTTGGTGGGAACGCTCTGAAAGAAACCTTTAGAACACAGAGGCATCGTGAGTACTTCATCGACTCTAGAGTATCAAATAGACGAAACTGTTTCATCAGCTTTGGAATTAGCACAACAACTTACGCTGAAACCTCTACTCATTTGTAGATGAATGATATCAACACCTAGCTTTATGCCTGCTTTTTTTTCGTTTTCTTTCAATCGAGCAAGTTTGCTAATTTGCTAATTACCTTCGAGCAGTGTCTGACGATCTCGATCACGAATTGTGCTCCGTATGGTGCCACCCCATCGGGACTTCGGCAGCAAATTGTTTTGTTTGTGCATCTAATGAAGTCCACTTGTGTGTGTGTGTGTGCCGTCTTTTTTTGTTGGTGCAACACGTTCTGCACGTCGGTAAGGCGAAACGCTAGAAAGGCCACCGAAACGGTTTGGCGTTGAAATGCCAAAGCCTTTACGTAATAAAGCCTGACGGCTTTTCACCCATCGGTGCGCCATCTCAAATCGCTGAAAAACCTTCTACCATTCGAGTGTTGCTTCGCTTGATGAATGCTGTGGAACTGTTCTGTAGCGTTCAACCGTGGAGTGGCATCTTAAAGTGGTTTGCATCGGTGTCTGGAAGTGAATGATCATCCATTCCCTTTTTTTGGGGGGTAGAATCTTTCAAGGTTCACAGGTACGGCCCAGCGTGTCTGAGTGATTTCTTTTGCTAGTTTCTCCTGGTGTTTCGTTTTTTTCGTTTCTACTCTCCACTACAGAGTCTACCGACTGTGTGCATCGCTCCACACCAGCAATCGTAGTATTGGAGCAGCAATGCAATATGCTAGACACGGTCGACAAGCACGATTCGAAATGTGGAATGGAAATACGAAAACGGAAAAAATACTGTCCGAGTAAACCAGAACCAGGTGCCGATTGGGAAGGGAAAAGAACATCATGCAGCAAGATTTAATTTAAACTGGAAATAGAGCTAAAAATAAAAAAAATAAACTATCACGACCAGATTCGTGTCCTCGTTGCTAGCTTGTTTTATCCCTTGTTGGAAGAAGTATTGACATGACTGAGGTTGATGTGTTGTAGTGTAAAATGAAAGAACTTCTGGATGTTTTAGGATATCGGGACATGTTTCGGAACATTGAAAGTGTTCGTGTTAAGATATTTAAAGGGATTTAATGCTATCAAGTTTTTATAGTTCAATGCTTTTAAGTGATCGTACCTTAATTCTTCAAGTCAACCGACGGCTTTTAGCAACACTGATTTAATTCCCAAATTTGAAATGAAATTAATGCATCAAAATGTTGGACATGTGTGACATTTATGCAATACAAAGCAAAGCAAAAAAAAATCAATTAGATTCCATTCGTTGGAATGTAATAACAGTAGGAGCTCTAATACTCTACGGGTAAATGCCGGCATAAAACATGTCTTCATAAGAACACACTAACGAATCAAACCCTTCCTTTAAGTGGGATGGTCACAAGAGCAGAGTGCAAACCGTTGGAATGAAGGCAACAATGTAGCATTGGAGATGATATTTCGCTTCT
This sequence comes from Anopheles longipalpis, assembly GCA_016170015.1. Lineage (NCBI taxonomy): Eukaryota > Metazoa > Arthropoda > Insecta > Diptera > Culicidae > Anopheles > Anopheles longipalpis. Next base: position 38,743,018 of record CM028106.1, on the reverse strand, counting down.
GTTACATTGAGTAAACACAGACACACACACACAACCAACACCGGAATGCACCGTTTTGTGGTTGCGACCTAAAATTCAAGCGCCATGCCACCCTTAAATGCCATTCACCCGATCGTTTGTCGAGTGAGTGTGTGTCTCGCCGGTTGCTTCCGTCGCGCCTTCCTTTCACGTAGGCAACCTTGCGGTGGAGATTTGTATTACATTAACATATATCATGTGCCTCATAGTCGAGGAAAGGAATTGGAGTGTTTCTTTTTTTTTTGTTTCTTTAGTTGCTTTTATTCAACTCATTCACATTTAACATTAATTGTCTTGACCGATTCTGCACGGTCAAGTACTCTGCGGCGTGGCCCATCCGTTTCCCATTGGCAAACGCATCATCGTCGATGGGGCAATGGCCCAGCCACGGGCAGACAAAAACCTTCATATCGAGCCAAATTATCCAATAAAGAGCAAACGGATGAGGCTACCTACCTTCGAAGTGGTCCGTTTGTTTCAAAGGTTTCAGTTTCAACCGAGTACTCTATGTACGAACGGTAGAGTGCTGACATTAAAGGTACTGAAGCCTTAGTGTCGCTGGTCGGATGCTCATGCTTCATGTACTTTCAATCGGTTTTCGGATGAAGCAGTTTGTATGGGGCGGATTTGGTTTTGTCCGCTCCCTGGCTACATCCACATATTTGTCTCGAAATGTCAATGTAAGCTCTTGGCATTTGTCTGCGCGCTGTTATGCTCCGATACTCAACACATGATTTATGCGTACGAGCTCATCTATTTGTTAGCTATTTTTTGTGCTTGGTTCTAAAAATGTATAGTGGAAAAAACAAGCTAAAATAAATAAGTGAATGATTCCATAACCAAAAGTTGATGTGTAATGTCAATGAATAAAAAAATACAACAAAAATAATGTCAAGCGCATATTAAAGAACAAAAAATATTAACTGCAGCTTCAATATTTACCAAACAATTAACTTCAAATAAGAAAAAATTGAGTGTCGTCTAAGAACTCTTTCCTTTCCAAAGATGTTTTAAGAATGGCTGAACAAAAAGCTCCAAAAAACCTCATTTGACTCATCATCATTCCCTATTTAACTCAAGCAAAAATTCAATTACTCAAACAAATTTACCAATTTTCGTACATTACAAGTCTTTAAGTGAGTAATTGAAATTCCAACCAGAGTCACATCGATAATGACTCACTATTTGTGTTCCTTTGATAGTATTCAAATTTAGCATCTCGAGCAAAACAGCTTCCTTCCAGTTGGCATCTTCTAATGATCGATCGATCAAGCCCTCCCTGCGTGATGTAATGTTTAATTGCATTTTATCAGTTAAATCTGCATCTTGCAGTTTCTCGTTTGAAACGTCTCTAAGAAACGCGTTGTTACATCATTCGCCGATATGGTCTATGGGTTCAAATTTGTCACCATCGCCGCCGAGAAAGCTACCCCGATTCCTGCAGGCCTCATTAATACACCTCGCTGGGAAGTTATTGGTAACCGAACGGTAGCCAGATGGTGATGAAAAATTACCGAACAGTCAGCATTCGTTAATGCCACCGTGAAGAAGGTGCTGGGTATTATCTGGCTGTAATTCTTAAGCCTTGCTTCATTTCTTCGAAAGTTCCGACAAGATGCAAAGAAGTCACAGTTTTTAGGAACATGGCGAAGAAGCACGGGTAGCGTTGAACGCTGAGAACTTTTCGGTACTGCACCACTGCGACTGAAGGGTGGTGGATATATAATTGATTGACTTCTTAATCAAATTGGACAGGTTCGATTTCCGTGCTAGATTTTAAGCACTTTAGGAAATATTTAATCCCTGGCTGTGCTGTGCTTTTTCACCATAAAAAATTAAAAATCCCCCAGCTCTAGTTCTTGGGGTGTGCTAGAAAGAAGGGTTTTGTATTAATTTCCTTTTGGCACCATTTCCCAGCGGGTGGTTTATAGCCGGGTACCAAGTTCCAGCACCCACCGCAACCGTCAGTGACAGCTCATTAAGTAGATCGAGGTTTCAGTGCAGAACACGATCGGAATACTGACCCTTTTTCAGCTTCGTACGCTTCAAAGATGATTCACCTTACTAATCAGCATCGGAAAAGGGAATGATTTTGGTGTACTGCTTCTGTCAGCAACATGCCACCCATTGGACCGGTGACTCGATATTTAAACCTCTCTGTCTACACAGTTGTTTCGCTGCGGGTAGTGGAACCAACTGAAGAGGGACTTTATTAATCTACCAACCAGCCCAAAACTTCCTGTCGATGAAGTGAAGATTGATGAAATGATGACAGTACCCAAAAAGGAAAGAAAGTTTATATTCAAGATTGTCTGATAAATAACAATATGCTTCTGCTTCGGAGTGAGCAAGCATGTCTCAATTGTCATCGATCGGCAATGGAACGAGAGGTTTCGCAAGCGTTGCAAAATATCCCACCAAAACTCGCAACGACATCACTGCCTGTCTGTTTCGTTCCGCACCGGTTAGAAGCGTGTAAGAGAAACCTCTTTCAATTACTCAATTAAACTGTGCCAATTTTACATAATTTTACACCTGACTTGGCACGATTTGCCAAGTGTGGCATAGCGAACGGCAGCATCAACCCCAATAAGAACAAAACCCTACCCCGCACGGTGAAGGTGGTTAGGTGGCAGTTACATTACCACAACCGAACACCGTCAGCGTCGCTTGGATGCTTGTTGAACCACGCTGGGAACCGAATTGGTAACGGGTGAAATTCGGAAAATTGGAAAATTCTTGTACTCAACCCAGGCTCCACAGTATTTTGCCAGTTCTGTCCCATCATCATGATGATCGTGTACAGCACTCGAGTACAGTATGCGGTATGGATGTAATTTGATTTAAAATTAAACAACACCCATGGAATCAGCAAACCGGTACGGTACGGTGTGTCAAAGCACAGTAAACCAACCCGCGCACCAGGTGTTATGTGCCTGTAGCGGGATGGTTTGAGGACCAAGGTGCGTTCATCAACGTCCATTGACTCTCGCTGGTTCGGGGGTGTTAGTGCGCATCGGGCGGTATACGGGCGAATTACTGACCTATCCCTCTTTGGCTGGCAGATTTAACGCGACACGCTTTTGTTCATTTTTCCCTGTCGCTTGAAAGGCTGATGATGTTTAGGTGAAAATTACATTTTACAACACCTTTTCTGCTCACTGAACGTACAATGGCGCTTACGGTTAATGAGGTTAATTCGGGGAAGTGCCACTGCGGCGAAGGAAAATCCGGGAAAATAAGGATTTATACAGTAGCTAGATACAGTAACAAAATGTTTTGTTTGGTATTATTTTAATGGTTAATAAATACAAATATTTTATTTAATAATTTGATATATTTATTAAAGCCCGAACTTTATTATTTTAGAGATATGTCGACACTAAACAATTTTGCAATCGTGTTATAGCCCTTTGAAATGTAAATTCCGTGGCGTTACTAACGTTAATTACTTGAAACCTTAAATAAAATTCGCTAATTGGATTTCAAGACCAATAGCTTTCCGTTAGCGTAAGGGCACCGTTTTTTAAGATCAATTTCTGACACATTCTATAATTCAATACAATAAATGTTCAGAGTAGACAACCTTGAAAAGATCCCAGGATGGATAAATGGTTAAGAATAAATATTCTTTTCACGCATGCTATTAATTGGTATACAACAACTTGTGTAGAACTAGCACTATACTTAATTGATATTTCCTAGTTTGAACAGAACTTTTATACTCATAAGGGAATTTATCTTTATAGCATTTAAAGAAATAAGCGTTGGAGATATTTGCCTTCTTCTCAAAAGCAACGATTAAGCGAACCGGAAGCCAAAAATTATATCCGAAACAAAAACAGGGAAAACATTGCATGATGCGTGATAAAAGGGGAATAATCATGTATATCATGACAGCCAAATTTTCCATTTAAAATTGAATGTATTTTTTGTCTTCTTTGATTATGCATAAAGGCACGAAACATCAAACTAATATCCCATTCACTTTCCGATCGCATACATCCGTATCGATGTCAAATGATGCTGGCTTTAATTTCCAAATTGATTTCCTTCACCGTAGAAAGCAAAAACAATCCTCACACTAGCATGTTGATCGTCATGCAAAGCGAATTAATTGTAGCGGCGCGTGACGCTCAGGTCGTGTCGCAAATGGTTCGTGCGCGTGTGCTTTCTGGTGGTGTTGATTGCGAGAGAGGTTTTTTTTGAGAATGGTAGTAAAAGAAATACTTTATTTTGGATATTGAATGGGTGCTATAGTTGAGCGCGTTTACCCGAGCAAAGGTCTGTTAGCAGTCGTAAGATTCAAAGCCGAATTTTGCAATATTACTGTTTCCAGCTGGAACAAAGCGCCATACCATTTTGTTAAAACCCCCCTAAGACACATGCCGCAGGTGTGGACAATTTAATTGATTTTCCTCCTAACGCGTGCGGTTCGTTGTTGCTGCTGCTGCTTCAGTAGAGCACGAATTATTAACCAAGTGGCACGAACTTAACCCCGAGAAATCAAGTGTAAGGGATCGAAATTAGCCATGCAATAAGTGCCATTTTGAAAGGGGGGCTCAATGCCGTCGGAATCCGAACTGGTCAGGTACACCCGGCGAGTGTTTCCATGCGGTTAACGAGCGAATTAATTATACAATTAATTATGACAAAAAAAACCTCCGAAACTCCCATTTGACCGGTTTTGCCTGTTCTGAGGTTGGGTGATGTTTCCTTCGGGGCATCATTACTTCCATTAATCGGTACATAATTAATTGCGGTTCACCATTTGTAAAGCGTCACAAACTCGGTTCAATCATGATTGGCAGACATTCAGTTCGCTTGAAATGTTAGTGTGAAAGGATCTAAGAACGAAATTCTGTTTGAATGAAAAGAGAAAAAATCTTCTTTCTCTAAAAAGTATGTATTATTTTCTTCTAGGCGAGCAATAAAAAAACTTCCGTCGGTGAAACGCACACACCTGGTTAACACACACGAAACAATTAATCATAAATATGTTTTCCCGATCGATTTAATCTGTCCCATATCGATGACAGTTTAATTGCAGTAAAACTGTGAATAGTGCGTTGAAGTTTAATCAAATAAAAAAGTGCTTGTCGCTTGTCGTCATTCACCGGCCTGTAAGCATTTTCCGGGTGGAACTTTATTATTGTAGTATCGATTAAAAATCGATTAAAAATTGGTTATCCGAATCCGGAATCGGAATGCCAAACAACAACAAGTGCTACATCGGATTGCAATATCGATTGCAATTGTGGAAATTGTTCAACCCGGCTCGTGTACGTTCATCCCATCCACCAGGTTCAGAGTTCTCTGGTTCGTTCCCAAACCCGTCACCGGTGGAATGTATTGCAATGTGGGAAAACAATAAGCTTACAGTTTAATAGTTGACAGTTTAATTATGAAACTTGAACACACGGTAAAACGATGGAGGATAGGAGGGGATGTGAGGGGACGTTGGGGATGTAGGAGTGATAAGAGTGTGTTTATAGCATATTTTGGGGCAGGTAGAATTTTTTGCTTCTTCACCTATTGACAAACCCCATTTTCAGGTTGTTACGGTTAGACAGAGGGATATTATTTGCAGTATTTATAGCACCATCGGAAGATAAAGGATCCGGACCGGGTTTGGTTATGTTTTGTAGGGATGTGTGTGTTTGTATGTCTGTAGGGCAGGAGATGAAAGGGGAGCAAGACAGAGTAGCATGTGGGTATCAACATTTTAGGCACTAAACATGTGTAAACACATCATCAATATCCTGCACCGGATGTGGGCGGTCTGTTGTCTGACGGTTTTTGGGGCATAGGCATCCGAAAATTATATCCTTCTATTTCCTAGAAAATGGTTCCGGAAGCTGTACGGTGCGGGGTAAGCTTTTCGCTCGATTAAATGATTACAATTGTCGAGTGCAAATTACACCGAGTGCATTCATGGTCTCCATTTTCCCCGTGTGGCTGGTAGTTAAATTTTACTCCTTTTTGACCCTCCTCATCCTCGTTTGTTGAATTCCCTCCGAATGGATGATGGGCGACATATAGGAACGTTGGTGCAGCAGACAGATCGGACATCGACTATAATTAAAATCGCACACACACACACACCCACACACACGGTCATTCACCCACCGCATCGGGTACTGTTTCCGGTACAACCGGAAATGGATTTCCCCCGTGTTTGGCATCGGCCACCAACGAAAATGTAACGCGTTGCACAAAAGTGCACACTATTTGTACGCCGAGAGTACATCTCAATTAATTTGAAACATTTTATTTAAACGTTTCTGGTTCCGGCGAACTAAAGGGTTGTGGTTTTTTGGGGACCAGTACGTGTGTGTGTGTGCGCGTTAGAACACTGTATATGTGTGGTAATCGCTAGAAGTATTACATTTTGATCATCACTTTAAAACAATTTTGTGGCACTTCACGTTTTAATTTATGTGCCATGGTGTGTGCGAGCGTGTGTGTGATTCACTATTTGATTGGTTTAGTGAATATAAAACGTGTGCAGGAATAAAAGGATTATGATGATGGTAATTTATGCAAAGTTTGATGTTTGACCAGAGTGGTAAACAATTTATCGGATGACAGGCTAGATTTAATATTAATTTACGGTGCATAAAGTGAGTATAAAAAACTGTAGCCAAAAATTCGTCAGAATAATCATAGATAAAGGCTTGTTTAGGCAAGATCACATGCTGTTTAGATCGTTGACTTATTGACGTCACAAAGCGCTCATAACCATTTTATTGCCGTGTGGTTTAATTTATTATCACCCACAAATGGTGCAGAATGTCATGTTCGATATGTTTTGAATAACGTAGCTGCATAATTTTATTCTAACAACACGAAGGAAAAAAAAGCGATTCACCCTGGTGGTCTCAGAATCCGCAATCAAAAGATGGAGCGAAAGTTTGTTACGTTCCAGCGCTAATGCTTGTGGGCGTGAAATATGCAACGATCTCCCAGCTTGTCCCAATCCTTATTTCATTCTTTCCCCCTGGGTGGGTATTGTGCAAAAGTTGTGCACACTAAACTGTTTTCCGTTGTTCCGATGGTCGTTGTTTGTCGTAAAGAAAGGCGGTTGACCTGACTGGAAAACCCCATAACCCATTGTTTGCTCGCGCCCGATCGTGGTCGCGCGAAGTTCGCGGGCAGCTACAACAACAACAAAATATGTGACACAGCGGCAACAACGGCTCTAACCGAGCGTGACTAAGTGGCTAACGGTAACTATGATCCTTTTTCGCTAGTATCAACCAGTTCGCGACCAAGCACCAACGGCAACCAAATGGGGTGGATTGTTGTTTTTTTTTTTTTTTTTTTTTACCCCCCCCCCCCCCCCCATGTGCTTTGGCTAGCATTCCCCCAAAGCGGTCCACTTTCCGTCCCCCGGTGTGTTTACGGGGCGAAGGTTTTATTTGTGCTGCAGTTCTGTTCGTTCTTCTCGCAAACCAGGAAAGAAATGGAACCGCATCGAATGGTGAATGTTGGGCGCGTTTCCCCCTATAACCGTCACTGTTTGGAATCGAATTGCACCGACCGGGTAGGTACGTGAAAGGGTTGTGACCTTAATCAGGGTGAGCTTTGACGGGAAGCGAACAAAACTAAACGTAACGATCTTGTTGCCTCGAATCGAATTTATGATTGGTGGTGTGTTTGCAGTGAATAAAATAAAATACCCAGAAAGAGGGATTTGTTTGCCCAACTACAGTCCACAAATGGAACAGATTTGAGCTAGAAAAAAAAAACGATTTACAAAAAATGTTACAATTTACCGATTTGTTGTTGTAAAGTACATGCGGTGAACTGTATTTATGTGACTAAATTTTATGGTTTCTAATTTCCGAGTAAACATTATTTTTAATGTCTTTTTGTTCTATTTTGTCATGTTATCTTTTTTGTCAACCAATATTACAAACGGCACAGATTTATTATTATACACTGTTGTAAATCTAGTGATTTTTTTATTTTATAAATGGTATTTATTAAATAACTATTTATTTTCTAAACCCGATAAGCAAAATTTCTTTTAGCTTGGATTCTGTGATCCTTACACAAATGATTCCTAACTTAAAGGAAAATGCTATGGGTTATAGTACATCATAGGATATATTTGATGGAATAATAGAAGTTTATGGTAAGACAAACACGTCTACAAATATTTTTTACAAATATTTTGTTGGTGGTTTGGTGGCTTTATTCCTCAGCTGGTCTAATTTATTAATTATATAGGCGCTATAATACCTATGTGATTTTGAGCCTCTGCATGAGTTCTTAAATCGCCATCATTCCATCTAAGTTTTAGACTACCACATCTCCTCTCAGCGATCTAAAAGGATTTTATCAGCTGGGTCGTCTGGTATCATTCGAATGACACGACCAGGGTCCTTCTTGAAGCGTAATTGTCTGTACGATAGTGATTTCTTGGTGGTCAACTGTAAAAATTTTAGGGATTAGGTTTTCAGGCCTGACGAAGTTCTTTGAACTCTTCTTGATTTGATGTCATAACAATAGATAGATATCGTTCGTTGCGCTTTGAGAAAGTCTTTCGTGGAAGATCTGCTGCAGAATGGATTTGCACGGAATATTCAAACTATTTGGGCTTATATCCAAAAATGGAATGACAATTTTAAACTTTCGTTTCTTAGTCTTCAATGTCTTCATATATCTTCTACAATGCCCTGTATATATAACAATGCATTGGAAGATGGCTTGTGAGCGCATTTGTCAGGTATTAATGCTTGGCGGCTTAAGCGTAGCTGATAAATTTTAATGTTAATTGTTATGATTCAACCTTGATTAAAAACCTTTAAAATACCGAAAATGTTAATTTTTTTTAATAAAGGTGTGGACATTAACAAAGTTTTCAAATGTAACGAAAAATCTTGAAGTCTTTAATGAAAACAAAACATCCCGAGATGACTAGTTTCCTCCATATCATATTACGTAAAAATAATGAGAAATTACACTTGTTCGTCTCTCGCTCGAAGTTGCAAAACCCTTAAATGAACACTATTACATAGCAAAGTTTCAATTTCCTACACCTAATCGTTTAGGTTCCCATTTTGCACATAACCGAATTGCTTTCAATGTCCAATTGTTTGCTAAACCTCTTTTACCGGTGGGTTCGATTTCAGAATAGTACCTCCATCATCATCATCATCATCATCATCATCATCGGCAGGTAGTTGAGCCGCCTCCTTAAAGAGGTACACTGACCGGCAATCAACACCTTCGCCTCTCTAATGAAGTACTTATGTCAGCTGCACAATTGCGTACTTTAAGCATGAACGAGCACTTGATTTTCGCCACGAAAAAAAATATTGAGTTCGAAGTTTTTCCTCTCGACCCGTCCCATGTTCGCCTGATTTTCCTCTTTAACTTCAAGTGCATCGTGTGCAGTGGTTCTCTTCACACTGTTCATTAACTTTCTTTGCTGCTTGAAATGAGCGCGTGGCATTTCGTGTGGTCGAGCTTTCGGTTCGGCGGGAACAAGATTTACAGACAATATTTGGGGGATTTTTTCAAAACTAACCCTCATTACGCAATGTCTAATTTTAAAGTGCGGTAGGGAAAAAAACCCACAAAAAAAATCATAGACATAAAACTGACCGCAGTTAAGAAACAAAAGATGAACCATTAACTGGAAGAGGTTGAAACAAAAGTAACTAAACATTCTCCCTCTAGCAGTACTTACTATGGAGATTCTTTGCTCCCATTTTCAATGGGGGGAGTTAAATTTTGTTCTACAGTTAATGTACCACGGTTATATTTAGTTTTTTTTTACGATGATGCGTTACGGATGCATTCCCAAAAAGAAAACAAAAAAACTGTTAATTTTTCTTCTACCATTGAAGCTTTTGCCCTCGCGTTTCGGGTAACGTTTTTTTTAATGCACCCTGCGCATTATGTCGAACGGTATCGGGAAAGCACTTTGGCACGAGCATACACGGTACAAGGTCGGGAAAATGGTGTTTACTTTGCTGTTCGGAATACCAATGCACCCCGTGGAAAACGCAAAACCCCACACCCGGTCAGCATCAGGTAGCGATGGGTGATAGAAGAAGGTACTGTATAATTAATTTCCATCGTGCTTTTTACACCTTTCCGCGGTCGATGCGATACGGATGGAAAACGTTTTCCCGAACCGGGCGTGGAAAATGAAGATACATCTGCATCTTTCTTGTTCTACGTTTCCGCATAACTATTACAACGCAAACGTAACTGCAAGCGCTAACGCTTGTTCTGTCAATGTTAAGGTTGAAATGCTTTTCAACCGCGCGCACACTTCTGTTCGTATGAAGCCGGCGCGCTTCTAAATGGTACGTTAATTTTTCGGTCAAATGGATGAAGTGAAGCAATAGAAGAGAGATAGAGAGCGAGAGAGAGAGAGAGAGAGAGAGAGAGAGAGAGAGAGAGAGAGAGAGAGATAGAGATAGAAACTATCATGAACGCGGAAGGGTCCGACCGAAGGGAATGTTTAAAAATTTTGCACTCTGGCACCACCGTTTGGACAGTTTGCTACCGTTAGCCGAAAAGAAAAACATTGTTTCCGGTTGGTATATGGGTTGGGTGATTATGCTGGAACGGGAGGTTGTGCTGAGATTGCAAATGAAGGAATGTGGGTTTGGTAATGTACGTTTAATATTTTTTTAGGTTGTCTTTTTTCTCATGTGCATATTTAGTGTTATGTGTGCATTCCTTGCTGGAAGTTTTTGTCAGCTGTAAACTAATAGGAATGACATTTTTGTTTGCTTGGCGGTTATTTAAATGCAGAAGCATGTATATTCACTCAAAATATTCTATTTTATATTAGTTCATAAAAGGCTAAAATTTAACATTTTATGATGAGGCAATTAGAGATCGTTACGTCAAAGAAAAAATATAAAAAATGGATACCGCTGTAAGCTTAGTATTAACGAAAAGAACGTAGCTGTGTTGGTTGTAACGTTAACACTTTGCTGTGTAACAAATAATACAGCAGACAAGATATTTCTTTTTCTTAGCTTAAAATGGTTCAAAGGAGCATTTCATCATGCTGATGATTGCTGCTTGTAGATGAATAGAAATATATTTAATATTTTAACTGAAAAATGCTTTTTCTTGGATATGTTTTCTTATCATAGTTTTTTTTTTGTTATTTTTTATTGCAGAGAATTCATGAGTTTTTATTGCATTTATTCAAATGAATATTGAACCCATTAATAGACTTTGCCTTAGATATCTGTTGAGCGATGATGATCTTATCTTATAAAATCGCATTTTAAGCCGAAAGGTCAAGTTCTTAATCATGTGTCATAAAACTGAACCAAACTCCCCAATCCGGCATCCACGAAGTTTCTGTTCCGGGTGTTAATAGCGTTACGATTTTAACTTAACTGTGTAATAATCATTTGGAGGCATATTTAAAAATGATTTAAAAGTCACTACCAATTCGAAGGTGTCGTAATGACTACACATGTCCTATTTTTATGCAAACGGTTTCACATTGTAAGTTTCTTCTCTACCTAAAGCACACTATAACCACTCTCCACTGAATAGCTGGTTGGGGCTGATCCGGATGATCTAAACCCGATTCGAACGATCTATTCAACGCGAAAACCTTCGAAACCTCATAAGAAGGCATCGCTGCTTAAGCTACAAATGCCACCCAAGACATAAATGGTTCGCCAGCGCATTTTAATGTCCGGTAGACATCTCCATCATCAGGCTTACCATATGGGCAATTTGGAGTCACAAATCGTTTCCCATGAAAACAAAACATTGCTCCAAAGCCATTGTGTCCATTCCATTGTGCGTTCCCACAGATAGAAAGGGTTCGTATGGGGAAGGGTACGTTTGCAATACGTTCATAAAATAGCAATTTTTGAAGGAAAAATATCAAAATTGAGTGTAGCCGTATGTTCGCCGCGCATACTTTCCACTGGTTGTGTGGGGTTTATACCGTTTGGCTTGATTGACACTTGGGCATTCCTGACTGTTTGGTGAGGTTGCTAGAGCTGTTCGCGTAATCTGCTGGTCTGGTGTAAAGGAAAGAAGGCGAAAAAAACCATACACACATCCAATCGAACGATGACCATCTCGAGCTGTATGAGACAACGGATTCGGTTGGTTTGCTACGAGTTGGGTGCGTGGAGTTTCCTTCCCCTTTTTGGAGCGTTTGCTTTTGTGAGGGACACAAAATGAAGAGAGCACAACAAAAAAACATCCCCCTATCTTTCAGCGCGATCTACTGTGCAGCCAAATGTTTTGCTCCAAATCTGTCCAAGTGATGGCCCTTTTTCATGAGTTTCGTGAGTGCTGAAAGCTTTCTTTTTTTTGCTTGCTTGCTTGCTAGCGGAAAGGAATCGTTGCACCACTTAGATCGGGGTACCATGATCGATGCGGTCCGATTGCGCAACGATTCGTTTGAAGATGTGTTTTTACGGATACATTTGAAACATGCCAAATGGCACGTTGAAGATGAAGCGATCCTGAGCGTTACAGGGCGACCTATTTGAGGTGGTTCAATGTGGCAATTAGCTTTGAAGCAAAATTCCAATGTGATGCGATCCGATTCCTATAGAGCACTAAACAACAATCTGAGGATCACTTGGTAAAAAATGATAAGCAAAAATGTAAGGAGGAAATGTTAGCAAGACATAGAAGAAAGTTTCTCCAGTATAAATTCCACAAAAAAGCAATATCTTTAGCAAGTACCTTACGTGATCATGATGGTCTTTTGTGCTCTAGATCTCTTCAGAAATTCGAAGCTATTACCCCTGAGGACCTCAAAAACATGGACAATATGCGGGTTTTAAATTTGAACTGAACCTACAACAAAAATACCCAAATAACCTTTGTCAGGTGATACGTTACAAATGTTCCTTCAAACCAAAGGTTCCCCGCAAGCGTTTAAATTATTAATAGAAAAAAAAACATCCCCAAACAAAGCATGATCCAGATCGAGAAGTAGGACAGTTCGAAAGGTTATGCTGTGTGCTTATGTAACATCAACTACTTCTACTCCTACAGCCCAACTACTTTACTCAAACTCGTAAGAGCCACACAATCAGTACGGTGCGTGAAAGCTCCGCGTGGCAGCTAGTTTTATTTGGGAACATTATGTTTACACGATGAAAATGGCCCAATTAGTCGACACGCGTTCGCTTCGGCAGATGGATGGAAAAGTTAACCTCCCGGAGTCGGAGCGGGAACTCATCGGAAAGAATAACAACAAATCGTTTCAATATATTGGCCGTTTCCCGTTTGCTCATTGCGAATTTCCGGGCACGGTGTAGAAGGACTCTGGAACTGGATGGTGTTATCTGTTCCGTGCGCACTACATCGCAAAATCAACCGTAAACGATCGTACAAGGGAGCCCAAAATGGTTGTCCCACTCGCACGCGCTCGTTCGCCGTTTTTCGTGATTAATTACTGTCTATAAATTTGTTTACTCTCGTTCGGTTTTTGTTGTGGTGGGTGATTTGGTGCACAATCGGTTCGCAGCAGTGTTGTGGAACGGTGCCAATAAAACGATTAAGTGTTGGTTCTTACATAAAATGAGAAAGTTTGATCCGGCTGGTACGGTTCACCTTCACCAAACGGGCAAAAGGTATCCAATCTGTAGCATAATTGCGGTAAGCTCTTCATCGGTTCGGGCCTATTAAGAGGTGAAGGAGGTCGTAGGGGTGCGCATAGTTCCGGGGTAGGAGGAATGTTGAAGTTTTGCTCTATCAAAAGGTAAGTGGGATCAGATTTATTGCGGCTTTATATCACCTCGGTGGTAAACAACTGCTTACGGTGNAAATGGCCCAATTAGTCGACACGCGTTCGCTTCGGCAGATGGATGGAAAAGTTAACCTCCCGGAGTCGGAGCGGGAACTCATCGGAAAGAATAACAACAAATCGTTTCAATATATTGGCCGTTTCCCGTCTGCTCATTGCGAATTTCCGGACACGGTGTAGAAGGACTCTGGAACGGGGATGGTGCTATCTGTTCCGCGCGCACTACATCGCAAAATCAACCGTAAACGATCGTACAAGGGAGCCCAAAATGGTTGTCCCACTCGCACGCGCTCGTTCGCCGTTTTTCGTGATTAATTACTGTCTATAAATTTGTTTACTCTCGTTCGGTTTTTGTTGTGGTGGGTGATTTGGTGCACAATCGGTTCGCAGCAGTGTTGTGGAACGGTGCCAATAAAACGATTAAGTGTTGGTTCTTACATAAAATGAGAAAGTTTGATCCGGCTGGTACGGTTCACCTTCACCAAACGGGCAAAAGGTATCCAATCTGTAGCATAATTGCGGTAAGCTCTTCATCGGTTCGGGCCTATTAAGAGGTGAAGGAGGTCGTAGGGGTGCGCATAGTTCCGGGGTAGGAGGAATGTTGAAGTTTTGCTCTATCAAAAGGTAAGTGGGATCAGATTTATTGCGGCTTTATATCACCTCGGTGGTAAACAACTGCTTACGGTGATTCTAGTCAAATATTAAAGTAATCCAGATAGTTGGCCCAAGCTGTATAACAGGCGTATTTAATCTTTTGATATAACTTTGAGGTAGGGCAAACGGAGTTCCAAAGTTTTACAAAATACACTTCAGGATTTCGACATTAAAGGTCTTCTTTTTGTCAAACGATTTACGCTTTAAAATGTCCTTCACTAGATACGTTACCAATCTCCCCCACGGACACAATCGTTCTCTTTCTCTGTGTCGCTGTCCTACACTTTTGACCCTGTTCAAGATCGGTAAATTTGATGGAACACTACACAGCCTTAAAAGCGTGCGTCCTGTGGTTTGAAGTTTGTACCAACCAGGTCGACTATTTCAAGGACGTTGTGCCGGCGTTGTTCGGTGTGCTACTGAAAACTTCCACTATTATTAATTAGTCGCTAATAATTGGTGCCCCGTGTGCAGTACACGGCGTTACATGGCGAAAGGTGTAGTAGCCGGCTTGGGGTACTGAGCCCATTGTGCTGAGTCGCTGCTGGTTAAGGGGTCGTCCAAGTATCTACCGTGTACTTACTGTTGGGGAATCTCTGTACCACCTTCAACCCCTCTGGTACACACCCAACAGTGACTCCCACACACGGGGGGATCATGCCAAACCTTCTCGTGCCTACACTCTCCAGACGCCTTTCTCTTGGTTCTCGGCCAAATGCTAACAGTATCTGTGGCTACTTACTTCAACCATCCTATGCGGCCAACCAATCATTAATTTTAATTATCTAACCGAGCCGAACGACCAAGCTAACTCTTGGTTCGGTCCGTTGTGCTGTTGCTGCAGCTGCTGCTGTTCGCCTTTTGTGCCTTTGCGCCTCATAATGTAGTAGCGGCCGTGCGGTTTTGCTGACGGCAACGATTTTCGTTATTATTTTTCCACCACTTGTTCGAATTTTTTTGTTTTGGTTTTTGTTGTGTGCGTCCCCGTCAACACTGAAGCCATTCCATTTCAACTGACTGCACCCACACACACACACACATACAAGCACACATACAAACAATCAATCGGTAGGTCATTTTTCATAAATCATGCTTTACGGGTTAATTTTTACTGTTGGGAAAGAATGGCCCCAGAGAGTAAAGTGCTGGCAAAATGTCATCGTGACGGTTTTCGAACACGATGCGATCGGATCGGAGTTCTAGTTGGCACAGAGCCGCCAGATCAGGGCCATCTAGATGCCTGAGCTACTTTAGGTTTCTTTTGAGCTTCTTTCATTCTTGTTCGAACTCAACCATGCAGTGAAGCCATAGAGTACTGCCGGCGTTGTCTTGCACAAGTTGCCTCGTGGTGCCTTGAAAATTTGGAGTAATTATAGATTTACTCGTAGTCGTCGTCGTCGTCCCTGTCGTTACAAAGAGCACAAATTTGTCTTTGCCACTAGACCCGTCCGTCTCTCGTCGGGCGCAATCCGAAGATCTGTGATAAGGTACCCACGGATACGGTGAGGTTTACTTCTGGCTTTTTAAGCACCCGATGTCCTTTGCGAGATACGGCCAGATCCCATGCACACTGACAAGGAAGTAATCTGACAGGCTTGAGATAGGGCACGGAAGAAAAGTTGCATGAAGTTTTGGGTTTAGTCTCCCAATTGGAGAACGGCACAAAAGAACCCAAGTTCAATGTCAGACGCGTGCAGCGAGGAAGAAGTATTTGTTGTATTACCCGTGATCCAGAGTTCCGGTTCAAGCGGTAAGGAACCTTAAGCGTAATGTACGCAAAACAATTTGGTTATAAATAAGATATTTTAATTACACCCACTTGCATGTGCAGTCGATGAATGATGTTTGCTATAAAATATTCGGAAGAACCTCGAACATTAAGGCAATAGAGCGTACATTTACAATACTGGTAAGAAGCAATCGAACACAACAAGGATATTGGTTGGATGGTTGCAATAATTCATCGCGTGTGTAACGTTGATAAATGGCATCCGTTGCATTGGCGAATGTACTTGTTGCACTAGAAGCATGGTTGTTTATGTACATGTTTGACAGCTGTCATACGGTCAGCGCACTATATCGTTTCCGCATCTGGGAGAATGCAGTACGGAAGTGGATGCATTTTGAGGGTGAACAACCTGGAAGTAAGCAATTTATTGCTGATATAAATTTAGAATAGCTTTAATGTGCCGATTTACGTCAAATGTTTATATTAAGCAGCATTTTTTAAATGCTAAATAGCATGCCTGGAATGGGTAACCAGGAGCCGTCCTTTTGTAGACAGAAGATTTCAATATCCCACGCACTCCTACATTTATGTACTATTTTTAAAACATCCGTCAATTATTTGCTTCCCTTTTTCCCACCAATCGATACACGAGTAAGGATGCGGATCATTTCACGGGTGTCAAAATCTACCGAGAGACGGCCTGAACAGGCAGCTTTTGGAAGCGCCGACTCTAGTTAAATCCGTTGGATTACGCGGTAAACTGGGGTTTGGAATGAGAAGCATTCAAGCACCAGCTACACTGCGCTCGGAACATCGTCAACCGTCGGTGTGGTTTTTGTTGTCGATAAAGTTTACAATCGGAAGCGCGTCTCGCTGCGGGCGTCATTTCGTTCCTTAGCTACTTTGCTGCTTTGACGCTTTGACGATGCTACCTTGTTCGCCTTTTTCCGGATTTTTGCTGCGGGCCGTTTTCATCACGAAAACAAGCTATTTTAAGGAATTTAGAACGATAACAAGCATAATGCGGCAAAAAGGCGATTAAATGATCGAAATTGTTTATTCCGACGGTTTGAGCAACACCGATCGAACGGGATGCTTTCAGCTTTCGGGCACGTGTAATTTTTATCGATTCTCCCAAAAAACAGCGTGTACTGGAAAACTTGAAATCAAAGACCATCCTCCATCCAAAACCAAGCAAAGAAAAAAAAAGGAAAATAAAAGAAAAAGGATACCAAATGTCAGAGGAAATAAAATGTTGCTTCACGAACACGAGAAGCGACGAATTAAAGTACAGACTGCTCTTCCCTTCGGTCACCGGGTTTTTGTTGCGTTTCTTCAGCTGGTTTTCGAGACAAATTGTCGAATGTTTGATGTTTCTTGTTTCGTTACCATAGTTGCTTAGCTTTCGAACACACACACACACACACGTCCTGCTTTCCGATGAAACCGAAACATTTTGTGCTGTGACTTTTGGAAGTGTTTTTCTTTTGCGGTTTGTGAAACGGAAAAGTGAAGGAATTTAATTAATTGAATTCCCTGTGCGATGGTTTGCACGGCGGATGGATCGGAAGCAATGAAGCGTGGTCTAGCCGCTGGAGGCTGTTACACTTTATCATTCTGACGTTCTGGATGGAACACGCTGTCGAGAAGATGTACACGTGCTTGTGCTGTACAAGATGGGTTTCGTTTGAAATTGTAGCAGTTTTATTCTAGTAAGCAGCTTGAAGTATGAAGAGTCGATGCTGGATTTTAACAAACAAAAAAAATACGTGCACGGTGAAGTGCGTTCTTTGAAAGGATTGCTTCGTATTTCGATATCACAATTCCTGCAAAATTCACATTTCAATTTCACCATTTACGACATGAAAATTCGTTTGGCAAATTCCTATCCAAAATGTTTGTTCTAAATTATTCAAATGGAATGTTTTTGTTTCTTTCACACATCAAAGCTATACAGCGTGTTCTATTATCAAAAACGTTGTCATAACTACTGAAGAAAGTGCATTGCATAAAACAGACGTACGGCCAGTCATTTGATCCTTCACCTTTGCTGCGATTGCGTTGATGGAATAAGTTGCACAAATTTGCCCACCCTTCCGTGCTCGAAGCTGTGGCCGCTCTTTGGGTCACTCCATACCCAACGGGACCGTCTGAATGGTTTTGCCCCGTCAATCAATCGCGAATCCGTCCGCGTGCAGCCGTACAGACAACCATACGTACCGACCGACGGCAGATCAAGGCAGTTCAAATGTACCACACCGTTGGGTGATTTATGGTTATTCAATACTCACCATCATTATGTGTCATTTTAGAAACGGACAGACTAACATCAACGGCATCAACATTATCATCACCATCGTCATCATCATCATCCGCTGCCTGTCAACGCCAACCAATGCGTGTACGGTTGGGACGTAGAATGTCAACCTTTTGGCAGTGTTCTCTTTTTATTGGCTTTGACCCATTGGCAGAAAGAGGTGGTTGGATATCTTTACTCTTTGCATTTTTTCGCTGTTGTTGAATATTTATTCCTCTCCCATCTCCATCCTCATCGCGTCCGGGCGCGGGGAAAAAAAACCTTTTTGCTGTTAATTCGTGTTCTTTAAGCGCCATACGTTGGCGTTATGTTGTCGCCCGTTACGGTGCTATGAGGTCGACAATTATTACGAAAGCCTCACATCACCTCGGCACTGCTGGCGGAGAACCTCTCGGCGCAGTATTAACGCTGATGCTGCCGGAAGGAATCATTTTCATGTAACGGGTGGCTTTTATGTTCATGTTTACTTAACGTTTGGTGGTATTTTATCTTCAATTGTAATACTATGCAGGCATCGTAAATGTATGCGACGATTTAGAGGAGAGATTCTAGGCAGATCCAATTGATTAACATTTTATTATAGCACGAATGTAACGTTGCGGCGACCCGGTGGTGCATATGATAAACGGCGCCAGTCCACACGGCCGGACCGGGTTCAAATCCCATCCGGATCGTCCCCCCGTAGCAAGGACTGACTATCCGGCTACGTGGTAAAAATAAGTCTAGTAAGCCAGAAATGGCCGGCGTGACCTGTACGGTCGTTAAAGCCAAGAAGAGTAACGTTGCATTAAGATCGATGGAAATTGTTGCCTAAATGTATGCAATTCTCTCTACATTTATTACCATTTAAGAAATAATGCTGTGTTTTTGCTTAAATAAGCTACTCCTTAAAAACGCTTTATAGAGAACAATGTACAATTAATTTTGCGTGAATATGCATAACACTATAAAGTACATTTTAGGTACAGTAAGCGATATAAGCAATCACCTAGAGACACCTTCAAGGCATTGCCTGTGCGCACCGGCCCATCGAAGCGACAATTTAATCAGCTTAATGACATTAGCTGCAACCGAGCGGTGAAAATAGGTCTCGATCACTTGCACTATATATACGGGTGTGCTTTTTTTTTGGTCGTTCGCCTTTTTTCCTTCTTCTCTATCTTTATGTAACACTGTTAACAATTTTTTTACTGAACATGCCCAGCATCATCGGTGTGTAGTGGCGCCGGGTCGAGTGTTTTCATTACTTGCATTACTTTCGTCGTCCTTCGACCCCTTGGAAGCGCGTGGTTTGTAACGCCCACAGGACCCAAGGGACTTGGCCCAGACTAGATGTGTGCGTTGCATAGCGAGCAATGTAGCAATGTTCCTTCTGTTGCATTCCCCACTGCTCGTGAACTCGAAACCGGTGCCCTATTTTAAGGCCCTGGAAATGATCGGTGGCGTCGACAGTGACACACCTCGATGTTGTTGCTGTTGCTGCTGCTGCAGTGTCCTCTAGCGATCGGTGATTTTTATCCATGGTTTGTTGCACTGTTTCCTACCTCTTTCCCAGCTAGCCTTAAACCAGTTTCTTATGGGACTTGCTACACGGCTGCTTAAGGGCTAGGGGTGGTGGTTGGTGGTAGTGCCATGCACTTAATTTTCTTCCTAACTCGATGACTTGCCACTGCCACTATTTCGTTCGGTGTGATACATTCCGTGAAGTGTTCGGGTTAGTTGCCTTGTGTTGTTTTTTTCACTTTGCTTCTGTTGCTCTTTCCCATAGTGTGCGGCACTCCCTTGAAGCGTTCACGGGTCGTGAGTAATTTTAGGGCTCCATGGGTGTGTTTTGGTGCCAGTCGGATGGATGCCGGGTGGATCGAAAGTGTTTGCGAGGAAGATTGGTTCGCTGTCGGTGCCGATGGTGTGCCCGCTGTGAGCTGCAGTGGGAGGTCGGAGTTTAAATAACTCCAAATAACTTTGCTCGATCACCACCACCGTTGTATCGGTGACAACATCATCAATATCAAATGTGACCATAAACGGTTACGGGTGGATAACAGATGGTGAAAATATTGGCACTACCATTAGGGGGGATTTCGTTCTCCTTCGGTGATGGTGTCCTTGGAAGCAGAGATTTAAAATGTCACAGATGTTTCCATCACCACTGAATATTCGTTAGATATCACACTTTACGTCGAAATTTAGTAATTTTTAGGTTATTTGCCTAAATGTATGCAATTGTAATCTTGTAATTGTAATCTAACTGGACATAAAATATGTTAACATTAAATATTATAATTATATTTTTAAGCACCGAAATCAAGACAAAGATGTCCATTTAAAAGGTTCAGACATCAAAAAACAAGGACATACATATCCATAACTCGACACACTATACGATCAATAAGATTAAGCTTAAATGCGTCATCCACTTCCATACACGGAAGGCTTAAAAGACACGATTTGTTCGATCCATAGACACAAATCACGCATATTCGCTTTATGACTGCACTGTCTTTATTCACCATTGAGAATGACCTAAATGCTTCCATTCGCGGCGTTTCATGCATTACCCGCGGCAAGGATTTTAGCGTGCAACATTTCCATTCGACTACATTTAGTTTCGTTTGTGTGGTTTATAATAAACAGCTCATTCTTTCGCACGATCAATTCCTGCAAGCATGCATTAAAGTTGGCTCTTTGTTTAATGTTTGTGGACGATAGTCGACAAGCATCAAATCACCATGTGCTGTGGGTCGAATTGCTCCCCTAAAAATTGTATTACCATGCGTGTACCCCACACACTGAACTAATCCCATCTTCGTTTCCTATTTCTTTCTCAGCTTGAAGTGTCAACGCTGCAGGAACGGAACTGCTACCGTTTCGTTCCAAAGATACGCCACCTTCAGCAGTCATAGAGAAAGGTAAGTAAGTGAGTAAAATAGTCGTAGGGCTAGGGAATTTCATTCAATTCGATCGTACTGTGCGTATCACTTTACGAGACTGCGAGTCTGTGGATGGAACGAACTAATGCAGCTGTTGTGCGTTTTGGGATCTTTTTGAGGGAGGCTAATGCGGGCACCCTGGGTTCCCCAGAGACAAATCTCATTTCACAGCTGGGTAAGCTTCGTTGCAGCCAAGGGTATGAGAGTTTCGGGCACTAGGCATTTTTCTTATTTTGGTGAAGCGTTTGTTCCAAGTGCGGTACTCGTCACTGGAAATTGGTCAAATTACTTCATCGCACCGCAAAACCAATGGAACGCCGGTCTGATGAGGGTGCCACACACCGATGAAAACTATGACAGCCGTTCACTTACGTCAACGCATTTCCACCGGACCGGAAATCGGGCAGAGCAAATAAGATGTGGCCCGTTGTTGTTGTGGCTCGATGAAACACGTAGTGGAAAGTTTGTTTTTCGTAAGAGTCACTTTACACGCTTCAATAGTTTCTATCGAATCGAGGTTGATTATAACATAAATAGTGAAATACAATAACACAAGCTAAATTTGTTACTATAAGTGATAAACAGGAAGCTGTGGAATATTAAGAAATGAAACGGATAAAAGCAACATCGATTGAAAGTATTTTAATTTTACTATTTAAAATCTAATAAATTTAGTTTGAGAATTATATTTTTGTCCTCGTTAAGAACCACTCTCACCACTACGTGATGAATGACAATGAGCTTTTTCCACTGAGTATTGTGCTGTGTAGAACAAAACAATTACGCATTCACACATTC
>CM028106.1:38644187-38719657 GCA_016170015.1 Anopheles longipalpis | reverse complement strand
AAAACGTAGTCCCATCATTTGTCTGGCCAGGTGGTTTGGTTCCGGTAGCCACTGCAGAATGGGACACGAGTTTGGCAACAATTAAATTATAGCCCTTGCCTCCTCTCCATCCATTCCCGTGCCCGGGGAAGCAGCTTGATCGTAAATGGGCACAGCAGGCTAATAATTTCCACGGTTCGTTTTTCTAATTAAATGCTTCATGTGCGTCGTGATTGGGTTTGTTTTTCTTGTTTCGGGCAGGGTTTTCGTTTGTTTCTTTTGGGTTGGTCCAATTGGTCGCTCTCCGTGGGTGCTAGTTTTGGTGTAAGGACATTTTCCGGTTTTCCCGGTCCGGCGGCAGTATGAAAATAGATTTGTTGATTATTCGCTGTTTGTTACTTTATTTTGAAGAATAGTTAAAATACAGCAAAAGCAATTGAATTATTAGGATTATTAGGATTATAGGAATATTAGGAAAAACATTTTGATAATTGCTCACTAAGTAATTTAATTTTATCATTATTATTACTATTCAAAATTTTTAAGTTTTTAATGGCACTTTGTTTTGTTCATATTGAAATGGCCAACACTTTATGTTTGTAATAAATCATTTGATTTTAAAAGAAATATTGTCTTCATTACTCTTGTGATTTGAACTTCATAATCCGTATGTTATACAATAGATGTTATTGGTTTAAATTTTAGAAATTTTCATATCGTATAAGTACGAATACACGTTAAGTAGTTACCATGTAGTATACTGAACGTTTCTGAAAAAATGTTGGAAAAAATGCTTTATTTTTAATTTGGAAAAATTTCCTCCTTACAATCTTCTTTGAATTTCATTTCATTTGAATCATTAGAACCTGTCAGAATGGCCAGTTCTACGTACGAGGATGTGATCCCCGGTCCTGCCGTGTAGAGACCGGCTTCAACCTCCACCACCCACCATCTCAACCATTCCTCGATTTAGAGGCTAATATTTTGGAGCGCTCTTATACAAGAAAAAAAAAACGGTATTTCTGTTTTATAAAGTTATTGCATGAACAGGTATGACTCTTCAATATAAATAGTCATTTTTATACGAAATACCTAAAAAAAAATATGCCATGGGGCCTTAATTATGCAAAGCATTCTTGGGATCAGTTGCGGGTTTAACGGTAAACGAACTAAGCAGCCGTGCGGGCCCCTTGTTCGCAAGTGTATAAAATCATTTCATCAGCATTTCACAGGGGCTCCATTTGATTTTCCGATAAGAATCCCATAAGTTCGCTTAGGGTATAACAGAAGTGTAAATCCGCTACTGCCTGGGACAACAAATCGTTATTATTTATTTATTCATTATTTATTGCAAATTGAACTTGACTTTTATTTTCATATTTTTAAATAATGAAAATTTATCTAAACGTATGCCTAGTTTCATTGAAATAATTAAGAATAAGATGTTTATTATTTTACTACCATTTATTCAATGCATTTGGCTTATCTCGATCCCTGAGCTAGTTTCCATCTCATTTTTAAATCTTTTTTTTTAGCAATTGGTTTAGTTCTACTATCGTTTCACGTCGTGTTAAACTAAAAGGGTTTAGTTATACAAAAAAAATCTAATCCTGAAACATTTCAATTTGACTACGCTACCATTTCAACGAGATTGAATTTTCACTTTTAGCGACGCAAACATTTACATGTAATTTTTAAAGCTCCTGGTTCCTATCACAAACCAACGCAAGAACGACGAACGGAATGTATCGGTCACAGCGAACTTTATCATCACCGGAAAAATCACCTACAACCATCAACGTCGATTTGTGAACAGCCTAAACTATACAATATTCCTAACACCCCGTTGGGAAAAGCTTTCCTAACGCTAGCTTATGAATGTGTGTGAAGTGTAGGATTCGTATGTTTATACACCCAAAAAGTTTAGCAAGCCGGTAGCTGCGTTCCCCATGATCGCGGACGTAGGTTCACCAGGAAAGTACAAGCTCACCGGAAACCAGCCCGGGTTTGACGTTGAACGTGCCAAGTGACATTGATGGTTGTAAATTAATTCAAACAGCGTAGTTACAGACATTCCCATCGCCGGTAGCAATGTTGACATGCCCCGTGTCTGATCGTGCTCGTATCATCGTTTTTTGGCAAAAAAAGAAGTTTAGTGTGTGTGTGGGTGCTTCGGTTGTAACATTTATTCGACCAGGGTGCCGTCGGGTGGAATTTATTGGCTTTCGAATCGGTTTTTGCTTGACGTTTATGATTTTTTAAAGAACCATCTCTTTAGCAAAAATACCAGCGTGTGTGCTCTTGTACAGTGGTGTGGGGATTTTTTTGTGTGTGTGCTATTTTCTGTCACAATCTGTGTTGTGAGATGAGATTGTTTTTCCCTGAATAATGCATAATGCTACAGTTTATGATTTGATCAGCTGAATAAACCATGCAGTAAGGAGGCATTTGATTGTAAAATCAAGAGCAACAGCGTAATGAAACATTTAGTAGGAAAATGTGCGCCTACAGATAACAGCATCTATTCTGGTGGCCGTAACCTACAACATATTGATCTTAGTTCTAGGTAGTGGAGGTGGATGGTTGTGAAATTTCTCCAATGTTATCTAAACATTCCAACGACTTTGGAAACATTTCTCACTCCCCTCCTCCCTTGGGTAAAGCTGTCGAAAAGTCAACCCACACCAACAGCTGTAGAACATTGAGGCAAGCTTTTCAAATTGGATGTAGACGCATGTAGATTGTGCCGTTTATCGATGGCAACCGCTCCAGGGAACGCCTCTGTACTGGGTGGATGGGTGGGGATGTTGTTGTTGTTTGCATTTGTTTCCGTGTCACGTATTGGGAAAATTTATATCCCGAATGGGGCTTTCCACCGAAGAAGAAATACGTACGTACATCGGGTATGGGATGAGAGAGCTGGTGCGTTTCGTTTGTTTCAAGTGTCTAATTAATGCCCCGGGAAAGAAATCCTTAAAATACGTCTCGCTTCTGTTTAGAAGAACGGTAGAAAATTCTTATCGGTAGAAAGTGTGTGATATGTACACGGCATCGCTAAAGGTTCGTGTGAGCGAAAGAGTGGAGTAAAGGAAACATTCGCTTCCGGCTGTCAGCTACAGTATCTGACAGGTTTTAGCAGTTCTTTTTACTAGCGAACACAGAAAAAAAAGCAAAACATCTATAAGCAAAACCCGTAACAGGAACAGAGAGCATGTACAAATAGGGATAGTATGTAGCAACAAAAAAACCAAAAAAAAGTGGGACATTTCACAAGGCAAAGTACACGAAATAGAACGAATTGAAAATCTTCCCCGGGATGGAAAACTTTTCCTTGGTGCTCCGGAAGTGATTTGTCAGGGCTGACGAAAGTTTCTGGCCATGCTTTACGTCTCGAACCAGGGGGATGTTTTTTTCTTCTATTTGCTACACTCTGTTGCTGCTGCTATAGTGCCAGTGAGTGTGCTTGGGACTTTTGCAAACCCAAAGTCCCGATCGTGCCTTCACCTTAGGAAGCGGGACGTGAATGACAATCGGCCATTCGTTTCCTGTACGTCATTCAGTGTGTCATTCAAGTAGGCCTCGAAATAAAACTGAGGGATAGAACCTTCGACAAGGGAGAGAAGCAAACACAAAAAAAAACATCCTTCCCCCACACAGAAGGATATAAATTCTCGTCGAGAGCTTTCGCAGTTCGCTTGTTGAGGTTTTTTTTTCTCCCCCTAATGTTCGCTTTGTAAACGGCAACGTAGGAGTGGATATTAGTGAAAGATGTTTTTTTTTATTCTTCTGCTGTTGGCTGACCCATACCGGAGTTTTTACCATCTGAATATAGCTGCCGAGTTTCTAATCGCCTTTCGGTCGTCATGATTTATGACACTCGCTGGGTTGTTGTTTTTTTCTTCTTCTCATACTTCTCTGATAACCTCTCCATCCAGTATAAGCGGTGAAGATGAATCGGTAACGATTTGCTTAGTGTGGAACGGTTTTGATCGTCCCGTTTGAATGATTTTGGTGGATGAAGGAGTGATGTTGTTTTTTTTTTCCTTCTTGAGGAACATCATCCCTTTGGTGCTTACTTTTTCACGACGGTGGGGTATGTGCAAATATTGAAATTGGAGCAGTGCCAGAACAGTTGAATGAAGAAGAATGTGTACGTTTGGGAGCTGGGGTTCTACGATGGCGGGTGTAGAAGGAAAGTGTTGAGATTTGATAGCTTCACACTTTATTGACACACAGTGAGTCTGCTGTCATTGATAAGGTTAGATACGTCAAAGATAGCTGGTGTCGAGAGCGAAGATGTATCGGTAGTAGGTTTGGTAGATAAGACGATTTATTTCTCTCGAGCTGTTAGTTTTTTCTTGTATACGACGAGTTATTTGTAAAATATATTTATTCATAAATAATGGTTTTTGTTTTATTTATTGCATAACAAAGGCCTCGTACACGGCATTAAGAAGAAAACAAATATGAAAATTTGAATAAAACTGAACTTTTGAGCTGTTTGAAACTTTTGAAAGCTTAGTTTGCAAATTATGTTTGATAATATAACAATAAACAAACTGATGTATTTAAAATTTCTTCTTTCTCGATGGGGTGGAGAGATAACAATTCTATAATCCTTCGTATAATTGCATGCCTTGTATTATAGATTGTGGAAGCATTGGCAAATATATTATACTGGCTTATAAAATTCTCCGATCGAAACAGAATGAAAATGTTACCTTTTTTTTAAGATGAATCAACCAATGTATAGTAAAATATAACCCTTACGCAAATGTAAGTTTACTCAGAATTTCATTTATTAATCAATCGATTGATCGATTTTTAATAATTTGATCTACTTCGATATTTTTTTTCAAAATTTTCGTTTTTTAAATCAATTCACGGTTCTTGATAATTACGAGTTTGTTATGAAATAAATTGTAAATTAATTTTGCTTTCTAAAAGTTTTTTTTGGCAATCGTGTAGAATGTTCTAAAAGTTTTATTGTTTTCTCGTTTTTAATGTGAAACTAGCACGTGCTTAATTTATTTTTGTTGTTGAACACTTTTATTAAAAAATATGATTTTTAAAACATAATGAAATTATCAGTAAATAATTGCACATTTGATTTTAAAATCTGCCTTGTATCTAAGGAAGGCCTAAAATGTTGAATTTCCTAGTCGAATTATGTTTGTCGAGTTTATAATGATGTGTTAGCGATGCATCCTGGTCACGGCAGCAAAGATCGATCGCTTACATTTCAAGGGAGCTTTTCTCATGTGAATCGTAAATATGATGTATCAAATGATTCTAATCCGTTCCTTTTATATTTGCTTATAAATCGACAATGTTTATATAATGATGCTCTCGCTTTGGAATAATAACATTGTGACTAAAAGAGCATTAACACATGATTATGTATACAACCATCCGATAATGATTTCTTGAGAATGTATACCCCAACCAGTATTCGCAGTATTGGGTGAAGCTCCCCATTCCTACGAGACATTTGTAATACCTGAGTAGAATCGAATATTTTATGATTCGCAGTCTCATGATTTTTGCATGCTCTCCGAAAAGCGCACTTTTGTCTTCGTTCCTTTGCCAAAGTATCGATGACAGTGAAATGTTATCATTCGCGAACGTTCATTCGGTGTTGATAATAAGATGGCAGTGAAAATGTGTCAAAAAATGAAGGGAAATTTAAATAAACCAAAGCGTATCAAAGCATCCCCTGTGAGAGCTTTCAAGCTCGCCTCGTTGGAGTTGACGTTTTCGCGATGGTGGACGGTTTTTTTTGTTTGCAAAAGTTATTCCACATCGGAATCGAGGTCAAACTGTGTGGTGAAATGATGTTTTTCATTCTCGCTTTACTTTCCCACCGAAACAAATCGATCGAAAAGAAGAGCGTAACATTATCAAACCATCAAAACGGACAACCGTCGATGACAGGAGAAACGAGTTCGGGAACGGCTTGTGGCGAATGGAGGAGTGTTGCAAATGCACTTTTTCTCGTTTACTGGGCAAGGTTGGGGGAAGATACACAAGATAAGAAGGACAAGAAGCAATCGGCCTCACAACCGATTGCACAACTTCAAGTGACATTTTGATATTATTTTTCAATCAGCACCGTCCGCTGCCCACAAACGCTTCGATATTTTGCATTCGGCCTTCGTTTCGCAGCGGTTTTTCCCTCCCCTTGTTGATCCTATCGTCCCTCCCCATCCTCTCACTTCTTTGGACGATTCCCAATCCGTGTCGATGGTGCAGACTTGCACTCGATCATGCTCGCACGTTTGCATAATAATTATTGCAAGCCGTGTCTCGGGACGTTCGCGACACGAGATTCCCGCGATGGACACACTGCATTGTGATGCAGATTCGTGGTGGCGTTGTGTGGAAAATGATTATGCCACCATCAGCTTTATCGCCCCCGTCCTTTCTTTCCGCCCCTTAAAGTACGGCCGCAGTATGGGGGATGGTTTTTTTTAAATGTAAACAAACCTCTTTTTCTTTCGCTGTATCATTTTGCTACACCCGCGGTATGCTTGAAGTAATGGGGCCGGCCGTACACGGGTGAACAAGCTAGCAAAGGGTGACAAGCAGGTAGCAAATTGTTTTCCGAAGCACATCACGTGGCCACCACGTTTGTGGTTCACTGATAATGGCTATGTTCTGCATCGGTTTGGGAACGGGAGCTATTTTTTCTGTTATTTTCAACTGTTTTCATTTATTGTTGTCTAGCGTGTACACTGCAGCGACTTTTCGATCCGATGTATTGTCACAGTGCCCTAGTTTGCTAGCAGAGAATGGGTGGGCATATCTACAAAGAAAAAAAAAATAAAGGGAAATACACTACATTGTGCATGTTTTCATCGCTTACGTGCAACGTTGTATGCATGCTAACTAAGGGAAACGTAAGGTTTGTCGATGTTTTGGTTATTATTTTGTATCCAGCAACATTGGCTTAATTTTGAAAATGTCTTTAGATCTTTTTGCATAATCTTTTTGATGAAAATTGATTATTTTGTTTTTTTTTTTTAAATTTAATATTAGCCTACATGTTAGATTAAACAATATCAGCAATTAAAATGCTTGAACTATTGAGTCCAGAAGTTAATAATGTAATGGCATTAATAGATACAAATTAAACAAATCAGCCTTTTGAGGGAAACAATACGTCTAATGCAGTAATAATTAAAAATAATTTAATAAATAAGAAATAGATAGAAATTTACAAAAAATTAACTTTAACTGATAAACTTTACTTAGGATGCTTTTAAACTTACGATGTTTTGAAAAAGAAAATGTAAAAATATCGATAAAAATTTGTTAAGTTTGTAGTTTTATTTTCTCTTACTTTCTCTAACAGTATTTTTGTATATCTTCTACACTTAGTCCAAAATATACAAATTCTTCAAATTGGTTTGTCCATTGAAATCTTAATCTAGGTATATCTACTTTATTATTTAAGAAACCATAATTGTTAAAATTGTAGTGATGTTTTTTCTTTTCTATTATTTCATTATTAGCTTATTTCTAGTTTAGTATATTTATTATATGCTCCTTTGTTTTCTTCATAGTTTTGGGATACTTATAGACTTTTTGTTGTTTTTCAGTCATTATTGAATATACTTTCATTTTTATAGGAAATTTTAATCGTGTGTTGTTTTATTCATTTTTTTGTTCAATCTCATTTTTTTGTCTTTTATACGTTCTATTTTAAAACAACTGTTTGGAAATGTGGTTCTGCTTTCTTTAACAGAGAAAAAAGGTTAAATTGACCACGCTCATCTTTTTTCAGCAGCATATTTACAATGTACGCACAATGCATATGCACTAGAAAGAAAAAAAAGTGAACTGCAAACAAGCCGCGAAGCAAACGATCACAGCATACAGTTGTAATTTTCCCAACTATCGCTCCATTACCAACCGAAATCGGTCAACATGCGCGTAGATTTTTAACGAATGCATGCGCATATTTTCCAGCAGGATGAAGCGAAAATTTTTCCTCCCATGTCATCATAATTTCCAAAACACACAAATACTATCCGCGTGCTCGGGTTAAACTGCATCCGGATGCAATTTTCCATTATTCTTTTCGTTGGGTTGTTTTTTTTTGTTCTTCCTTCTTCATCTCCCATTTGCCAATTTTCTACCCAGCTCTGGACCGAAAGCCTTGTTTGGCTTTTCATACGGATTCCAGTTGCTGTCATGTTCTTATGCTTTCTTTCATTCGGCGTTGGTGAATAAATCATACGACATCACCCTGGTGGTTGGTTTCGGGGGGAAATGAATAGTACAGTGGAAGCTTTTGTGACCTTTCAGGGGGTTGTAGTGTGCGCGACTAGTTGACCGAACTCCGACAACATTTGTTCGCGTGCTTTCCACTCGCATCAGTTGCCCGTGCAGCTCTTTGTTTGACCGTTTGTGCTCGTTTATTGATGATTTCCATGTTTGCCGTGGGAATAATTTATTGGTTATGATTTTTTATCCATCACAAATCAACCAGTAGACCAGCGTATGGATTGTATGTTTGCTCCGATTGGCTATATTGACCACTCAGCTGTACCGTTGTGCTTTCGAACGAGCTGGAAAATCACTCGCTAATGAAATAAGGGAAAGCGAAAGAGAGACAGCTGGGAGGGTGAGAAACAAAAACAGAAAATCAAAAATAACTTTGAGCGATCAGGATGGATGGCATTCTGATATTGTAATAAATTTGCCAGCCGTGTTTGGCATCAGCAGCACAGTTTTTGGGTGGTGAAAATGTGTCATATTTCGGCAGATGATATAAATCAACATTTTGTAGCCGTTGCTGGGCGCAACAATATGGGAGGATTTTTGTTTTAGATCAAATTCCCCGTAGAGTCTCGCCCACATGTAAATATCGGTTTTGGGATGAATAAATGCCTTTCGAAGCACATCAAATTGAGCTTGTTTTCTGTCGATTCATATTCTGATATTCTTTTTTTTTAATGTTCTATTTGGTTTAAGGAAGTTTAGCTTTCGTTAACATTATTTGTTTCGCCTACATTTATAATTTTTTATGAAACCAAAAATATTTTTGACAAACATCATTTCTTGTTCTATCATCATCTTTTCTAAAGTTTGTATGAATGATAAAAATTATGCATAAAAATGGAAGTTTCTGGTATATTCGCTCGTATACAATACGGTTGCAAATGTACATTCATCTTTTCCTGGAATAATTTTCCCATTCGTTTACCTATCCGCAACATTGTAATTTGTTTTCCATACGAATAATTTATTTACGCGGTCAATTTCTACTTTCCAAGTCTATCTTCACATATAGCACGGTTTGCTATTCCCAGTGTAGGACGCAAGGTATACCTTCATGATTTTCCTACAATATTCCAAAAATACGCTATACAATCGGAACTGTACATTCGCATAAACAAATAATCCATCGCTGGTCGGGAAATGGTTGCGTCCGCTAGAGAATGGTGCTAGAAACATGATTACCATACCCATTGAGAATGTACCATCATACTCCAAAAGATAAACTGGGATGGTGGTGGTGTTCTCTAGTGGCCTCGAAAAAACGGATAAGAAGCAGCTAGGCAGCGTTCTCGGCAAAAAGGTGAGAATGTGCACAAGTGTGCCCGATGTGCTACGTTCGACAATAATAATGAATGCCTTCTGGTGGAAAACGGTGTGATAACAAATGGGCAAACACCGTACACGATATTTTCTCTACAAGCCATGTGCATTGCATCTCGAGCAAGGTTCCAAAACCTTCCTTATAAATTGTGCTGCATGGAGAGCAAACACTTTACTGCACCGACAGCGACATGACATTATGAAAACGGCACACCAATCGGGAATGACGAATGGATGGCGTTGTGGTATTTTGGAGTGGTTTCTAACCGAACAACGCGGCCTACGGTTGCCTACCTTACGATGCCAGAAGCCGTTTACGGGGAAAGATAATCCGTTTTCGAATTTGCTGTTCCGGGGCGCCGATGGTTTATCCTGCCGCTAGTATGAATTATTAAATTCACCATAAAAGCATATAATTACTCTGCCAGCAAGGTGGCTGAGTGTTTGCACCTTCGTACGGTAATGAGATGTTTTGCTTGGATGAAGGATTAGTACTCGAAACTGGCCATAACATGTTGTGAAAGTACGGGGATGATGCGAGGTTTTACTTTATACGTAAAGTGTCCTTATTTATTTATAAATTCGTAAAGATAAATAGATAAAATGACAAATGGACATTAAAAACAAAGTTATAAGCGATGTTTGTTTCCTTATCTTGATTTCATTAATGATAATTAAAATCTCTTCACTGCTTTCTTCTGCTACAGTTGTTAGCCAATTTTCAACAAAGTTTGCTGGGCCTTTTATTGCCGCAATGTATAAAACCATCGAATATGTATAGCTTAGGATAGCTCATAATATACAATTCCCAGATAGTCCCACCAGATACACTACATGAGCGTGTCGCCATGGTCTTCTCGCCATGGAAGTTAGAACATTGACAAATATTTTTCATTATGGAACATCTTATTATCACTACTCAAATTTTGTTATAAAAGCCTGTGATAAATTATTTTAATTTGCTGCACTGTCTTGAAATTATTTTATTTTTGATTTACTAGAAAAAATTTAACAAGTTTCTGTGTAAAGTTTTTTTTATGTAAAATATTTTACTATTGGTTCACATATTGAAAATTCTGAAGAATGTGTTAATTCTTACTTTTTTATTTGTGGTTTTTAAATTTTTTTACGTAACTTCAGTGGAGTTCACAAACTCGTTTTTTCCATCGTTGGCCAAAAAAGCTAGTGCTATATTGAATATATTTTTACAAAATTTTTAAATTTTAACTTTTTTGATTTTTTTAAATTTATAAATCCTTTAATTGAAATTTTTATCCTGATTTTTCTTAGTAAAAATAATATCAGTTTTGTGGCATTTCGAGTCAGAAAAATACAAAAGTTACCTTTTTGTTCATCAAAATGTTTATTTTCCTTTTATGATGCATTTTTTATTTCAAACTTTTTTTTAATTTTATATTTAAATAAAGTTCTATAATTAAAAATCGTTTTTTTTTTGTTTTTATGTATATAATTCAAATTAAGAAAAGCTCTTAAAAATGACATTTTTTTAATTTCAGGTAAAAAAATAGCAACCAAAAATCATGCCCGCTTTAACATCCGTCTGTAGTAAAATCCCATCCAAATCATCCTTATCAAATCGTAAGTAAAAAAAACTCTTTCTTTCTAAAAGCATCACGAACCATACGATATGCAAATGTTATACGCGCGAAAAACGCCATACCACCGCACCTGGTATGGTGATCTATAATTATGCCAGACGCATATTATTATGCATTATTGTGCAAGCCAAAAATTCGCAAACATTTATTCAACGGTTGGTCTGCATTTTCGTTGACATTAACGGTACAACGGCGACTGTGGTGGTCACAAATGGCGCTTATCAAAGTTTCGTAACGCGTATGCATTTGAAAACCGGTGAACAAGATGGCATTTTATTATTTCTTTTTAATGTTTCCGAAACATTCGAAAACAGTGTGTTATCGTTTCGATTCCCCTGTTGGGAATATGCATTTCGGAATCGAATGCGATTGTGCATCTTTAATGGTTTTCTTCAATTTATCAAAAAGGTTTAGTGTCAAGTCAGTTCGGGGAAAAAACCAAAATCATTTTATGGTACGGAATTTCACTTTCTGTAGCAGTGTGGACTGTTTGCTTATGTATAATCAAGAGGCAATCCTAAAATGGGTAAAATGGTTTTATTATTATGTTTTCGAGGATGGTCAAATATGCGGGCCATAAAAGCGAATAATACTGCGGATGATCTTTGTAAACATTTAAGTCATAATTTAATCTCGATCAAGAAGGTAATGAAATTATTTATAATACTGGCGATCTTACAATAAAACTTCTCGAAATTTAAATCCATTTTAAATCAGTAGTATTTTTTGTCTCAATCAATACCGGTGAAAGCACCCAATCTAAATAAACAACCATCCTTAAACATCGGGTTGCCTTAGGGCAACACACTTAGAGATGTCTAATATTTTTGTGGTGAAAATGCACCTCAAGAGGTAAAGCTAAAACAAACTACAATCACCCGAAAACGGAAGCACCACCGGAATCCCAAAACAGACGCTCGTCTGTTAGTCATTCATTTGTGTTTTGAAACGATTTAAATTTGTTTGATGATCGTGTTTGATGATGACTGTGATGACGTTGATGAAGGTCAAGTGTGTACACATACCGTACCATCAGCTCGTCTTGTTGTCGATTTTTCAGCGACACCTCCCTAAGGCGAGAGAAAAGTGTTGCGTTATGTCGGTTTTAAATTTTATCACATTTTTTTTTGTGGTGAAAAGGGGTTGGAGTTGCTTTCTAAAATTAAAACTCTCATAAAAACAAGTCACGGAAGCTACCACTAGGTAGGCAAGGGCTCGTGTTGTGTGATCGTTATGTTCCAGTGCATGTAATACCCGCCAGGCAGGATCGTACGGGTGCGGTTCCCGAATAGTTCAATCACTTTTATCCCAACTTCGGAGGCCACCTGGTGTGGTTCACAGCATCGTAAAAAAGACATAGTTTAAAATAAAAAAAACACCTCGTGGAAAGCAGTGGAACGGAAACATAAGATGCATCATTTCGTTTCGGCAAAACCCTTTCCCAAAAACACAGAAAAAAACGCAAATGATCGGTCAGTCAGGATGGATTTTACAATACGGAACTGCAGCTATCAGCTTCGGTACAGCTGGTCATCGGAATGGGACACGATACGCGACCGAATCTCGTCAATCTCGCCCGCAGGCCAGGAAAGAGTACATTAACCTTTTGCCCAGGGTTGTCTTTGCCCTCCTGTACACCTTCTTGGTTTGCGATGTCCACCCGATCAATCTGTCACGGTTGTGGTGCGTAGAGTTTCACGGTGCTGAGATTTCGTTAAAGTTCGAACGAATGGCCAACTCCTGTTCATGTGCAAGGTTAGTGCGTTCGTAAAAACGGGTTCCGAGTTCGCAAGTCCAAGGCACCTGTTCAAGGGTGTGTGTGTTTCGGGGGATCGTAAAGACACTCGCGTACCATTTTCGTTGCCGGCGATAGTGAGAGTAGAGCGGACCACTTGGTTCAAACTTCCCGGCAGCAGGGGAAGCCGGCGTGCCCACAGTCGTAGTTCATTCATCTTCATCTCGCGACACCAAATGGATGGTTGGGCCGCGAAAGTTTCGCTTTCATGTCGCTTTTCTATTTGACCATTTTTGAGGGGATGGCTAGACCGGGTGTGTCCCGGGTAAAGCAACCAAAAAGGGAATGTTTGTCAAACGACACGCGTGCTCTGTTTGGAGTCCAGCCGGCGCGAAAGTGCGAACTGCGGGTCTTTTTGATTGCATTATGTATTATGTTTTGTTTTTTTTTTTCGGTGATACATCGAACAAGCAAAGATTGAAGCCAATTAGTTCGGCCCGGGTGAAGGTTTCGTTGACCTTGCGTTGATTGCGATGAAAGGTTCGCCCACTGGGAGGCCAGACCCCGGTACAATAATGGGGATCTCC
This sequence comes from Anopheles longipalpis, assembly GCA_016170015.1. Classification (NCBI taxonomy): domain Eukaryota; kingdom Metazoa; phylum Arthropoda; class Insecta; order Diptera; family Culicidae; genus Anopheles; species Anopheles longipalpis. The sequence goes on along the minus strand of CM028106.1, from coordinate 38,706,131 downwards.
AAACAAAACAAATAATCGGAGCTTTCGGTTGAAGGTATTTTTGTTTTCTTGGGTGAATGTCAGGATTTTTGNTGACCTTGCGTTGATTGCGATGAAAGGTTCGCCCACTGGGAGGCCAGACCCCGGTACAATAATGGGGATCTCCAAACAAAACAAATAATCGGAGCTTTCGGTTGAAGGTATTTTTGTTTTCTTGGGTGAATGTCAGGATTTTTGGAGGTATAATTTTCTGTCAAATATGAAGGGTTTCTATTGTTATTTTTTTTACAATGAAGTGTTTGTTTAAAAGGTTTCATTAATCAGAGATTTTATAACTATTTGATGAATGGTAATTAAGAGAAACAAACGCTGGCTTCTTTTTTTTCTTTGGGATGAATGTTGAGCACAAAAAGCAATGAGTATTTTTGACATTCTTTATTAGACATATCGTCTACGGGTAGCAACAGCAGTGATTTTTTTTTAGTCTAAACTCTCATTATGAGAAAATATTTTTTGCCTTGGACTTGGACTTAGACTTTTTAACTGATTTATTTGATTTTGTTATTTTACTTATTTTACCACGTACCAGGATAGTCAATCCTTGCTACGGGGAGACAGACCGGAAAGTTAATATCTTTAAACTTTTTTTTTTAATGAGAATGTTTCTCGTTTATGAATGGAACTACGTAAATTTATGAGCTGACTTGTTTCTTATTCGCAAACACCTCAATAAAAGTTGAAATATTTACAATAACTTCAGGTTTGGTTCCCTAAACAAAATGACATACTTATGTTGAATCGGGCACAACACAACGTTCGAAATAACACATCAGACACAGAACTCCTTCAGGATCATAAATCCGCTTTCCACAAATTCCCTGAATTCGATCGCTCGTCCAGCAAGGCTTCAGCGTAGGAAGTTGCGCTAAAGACAATGCTCACCCTACATTTCAGGAATTTTGCCTACTACTAGAACGTGTTATGAGGAATCATAAAAAACTCGTTCCAGTAGTAGGCAACATTGATTCTTCGATCAATCGCCCACACGATCTGATTGCTCGAATGATAAGTGCTCCTGATAGAGTTTATAAAAAATTCATTTCGCGACGCGCAAAAAAAAAAAATTATATCTACTATCCCAAAATTTATTAGTGTTACATTTATGTCAAAGAACTAATAGTTTTCTTAATTTAATTCACTAACTAAGCGTTCTTTTGTTTTGTAAAGGTTATAAGCTTATAATTGATCTATTGATTCCTCAAGCACACTCTGATTTCGGAACTGTTTCAATACCAATATAAATGATGTTGAACGAATTATACGAATTATATTTCAAATTATATTGTAATTTTCTAAATGATTTTTATTAACAAATTTGTTGTTAGTCTTTTAAACCGCTACAGTAAATATACCTTTGAGAAAAAAAACGAATATATCGCCGTATTACCTATTTGAAGTGCAACCATTGAACACATTTCCAACTTGTAGTTGCTCCGACACGTACGTAACACGGAGAAAATATTGACCCGAAACCAAAAACCCACAACTAAAAACACCGTCCGCTCATTTTGTGATGAAGTAAAAACAACGCAAAATTACTCACCATTATCAGCGTGAGGCAACCGTTACCGATCAGCAACTGCATCAACATACATCCATCGCAAACGCCTGTAGTTCCCATTGTTCCGCATCACTCGATACATCCGCAGTGGTGAACCGCAATCCGTCGCAAAATTCCATTCCATTCGCCGCTGCCTTTTCTAAACAGCCGGAATGTGTTGTTAGAAAATATTATGTTGCGAGCTAAAGAAGCTGTCGCGTCGCACCATGAACGGGGAATGTAGTGATTGAATTTGCATAACAATGGAAAACATCGATAGTGGATCGCTTCCAAGTTTATCGAACAAAAGTATTCGCACATGTGCTGTAGTGAGTGAGTTTCGGCGAAAAATGGTGACACTAGGCACTAGGACTACAAACTGGTTTTCCATTTGCAGTTGTCTCGTTTTTTTGGTGTTGATTCTCTACCTAAACTGGATCACCAACAACGTTTAAAGTAGAACATGCTCACGATGCACCCCTTATTAAATTTCCTTAAAATTGCCCATTTAAAGTGTAACGTACAACCTCAAACAACTTGACCGAAACTGACCTAACTGACCACTTAACTTTGTGGAGCAGTAGGTCGAAAGGAGCGCAAACCAAAAATTACAGAACCTTCCCAAAGTTCAGGGGGCCGTTTATGCAGGTTTCAATTCCTTTTTTTCCGCTCTTATCTCACACAGCTTTTACTCGTCTGCTTCATTATGAAACATCAACAAACAACGGATAGACGATGAGTGACTGTGCGCGAAAATCGAACCACCGAACGGCAAAATTAATGATCTGTCTTGTGGTGTAATAAAGTGTCATTTGGCGAGCAAATGCATATCGGGTCAACAGTGGCCGGTTCCGAAAATGCATCCGCCGAAAGGGCCAAATGTCAACGTTTACGTACGTAGCCGTGCGTATCACTTTCTGGAGCGTACGTTCACGGCATGGATTGCGCAATGTGTAGCGTTGATCCATTTTCTCCCGGGTCGTCCGGTATGCTGCATCGTCGTCCACCGAGTATGCAAATGATGCATGGAATATAGAGTGCAGTATTTATGCAAAAGTTTGACCGCTTTCGCATACGGTCACTTGTGCGAGTTGATCTTGCCTGCTGTAATTCGTGGTAAAGCAAACCGGGGAAGCTAGGCTGTTTGCGTTACAAACATATTGGGGTCATTGCAAAAGCTATCCTTCTTTTATGACATTGTAAGCGACAGTACGTGTAAGTTGTAATTTTGATACGTGCCAGTTTCGTCTGGTATTCATACGCATGTTTAATTTATGGAAAAGTTATCGCTTTATTGAACATTTCGGAAAGTAATGAAAACAGTGCCGCTAAAAGGATGAACTATTATGTATTGAGTGGCATGATTTTTAAATGAATGTCAATTTGGTTCAATTCATTGCAATGTTTGACTTGATGGTAATGGCGAATAAAAGAATATCTCAGAAGCGATTTCAGCTATGGATAAATTTCCGTATGGTCTTAATAACATTTTTGACTAATGTTAGAAGGCGTCTCTGCTTCCGTTCTAAACCTACTGGAGGATATTTGTTTTCTTGTGAGGATCTTATTTATTTCTGACGAAGTTTCTATCTTCGATTTTATCGTCGTAATTATAGAATTGTTTATTATATCTACATTAACGGACCTTTAAGTCCAATCAATAACACGGGCAGGAAAGTAAATCTTGATGGTCGAAAGTAGCGCTGGAGACTCAACAAAATCAAATGATCTGTATTGAGGTCTTTTACTACGATTGCAAAACACTAATTCCTTGAACAGTTTATCTTCACTTATTTACCTTGGTACAAGTTTGTTATGTATTCTATTTCTGGACGACATCCATTTCTATGATATTCTGTTCTCCAACATGTTCTCCGGGCCACCCCTTCTATATTTTAAGATCTTTACTACGGTTTTTTAGAATTTATGAATTATGGCAACTTTATGCTTCTGTAATCTCGTACTGTTAAACATTTTTATAAACTTCATGAATTAGTATTTTCCAAGCATTAACTATGAAATTTCGGTATTTTCAACCTTCCCAGATTTTTTTAAGGAAAGCTCTTGTTTTGATTGAGTAAACTGACATGAAATAATAGTGAAAATGGAGTTATTATTATTAGGTATATTGTCAGGTATTATTTTAAAAGGTTTTTTTTATCTCTAATCTTTGAAATAATGCTTTGAGACAACCGAGAAACCACTCAAACCAAATTCAATGTTCCACAAAAGATGACAAAATATCCTAAAACGGTGTGGACCACAAACAATTGGTCAGATATTTAAGACGTGATTTCCAGGATTAGACTATAAAGCAAGTCAGCCTGTGCCGGAAGTAATTCAGCAGTGAAATAGACAATTGACTTTAGTTAATCATATATTACACTTCTTTGTACTTTCTTAGTATTAGTATATTCTTGGTTTGAAAGATGATTTCATGTAGAAAGCTTCTTCTCTCTTCTTGGCTTTAACGACCTTACAGGTCACGCCGGCCATTTCTGGCTTACTAGACTTATTTTTACCACGTAGCCGGATAGTCAGTGTCCTTGCTACGGGGGGAGGGTCCGGATGGGATTTGAACTCGGTCCGGCCGTGTAGACCGGCGCCGTTTATCACATGCACCACCGGCTCACCACAGCTTCTTATCAATACTATATCCGTTTTCATTCAAACACTTAACATTGTAATATACTGGCTTTTTCTTTTGTGGCCGAAAGTTTAATTGCAAGCGTCTTCTTTTCTATCTTTAAAACATATATCCTGATTCAAAGTAAACAAAACATAAAGAGTCCGCCAACTGCCAAATGATGACGTCCAATTAGTGGTTCAACAAATCAGCTATAGTTCTAACCCATTCATTGCCGGGAAATACATTAGGATACAAATGAAGGGAGAGAAAATAGACACAAGCCAAAATGCGTAATAATGAAGTGGTTTCGTTACAGTACTTCAGGCGAACTCGTTACTATCCGTGTTTGGTCCAATTCGCTATTGGATTGGAAGAAGGCGCGCCGGACTCGAACAAATTGCTCAACTCCTCCGGGCATCCTTTAATAGCTAAACTTTGCTACACATTTTCAAGGAGTTTTCCAGCGGATGGTACCCGGGGGCACTTTTCTTTCCTTCGGTTCCGTTCGAACGAAATCCTTCACAGTCGATTGCAGTGGTTTTTCGTCCAATTTATTTTTTTTTTCAATGTCTTACTGCCGAGCCTGGCGATAAGAAGTTGTTTCACCCAAAAGATGGACCGTTTCATTCCTATATTTTTCCTTGCAAGAAAAACGATTGTGCATAACGATGAAAAGATTTGTTTTCATCCCTCCTTATGGAACAGCGCGTTTTCCCGTAGAATGGGAGCTAAATCAATGCTTAAATAAAAAAAATCTCAAAAAAAGCGTGAACCTTCTTAAATTTTGTGCCATAACAAAATTCTCAGTACTGTTGAAAGGAAAAGTCGAAGCGAAAAAGTCTGACCCTTGTAACGAAGCGTACAAATTTGTTGAATCGTCGGGTCATAAAACATGACAGTGCAAGCAGGCCTCCGTCCATCCGGTTGAATTAGGCTGATTAATCGATGATTAGCGGACTAGATTAGGGTGAGCTGGCAGTACAGCAGAGGAGGAAAAAAATGATCTGGGATCGTTCATCAAGGCGTGAAGGTGGAATTAAGCAAGAAAAGGAAACACTTCCATTAGAATGGAAAATAGGCACAATCTTGTTTTATATTTGTTTTTTTTTTTTACAAATATAAAACGAAATATTGTTATGTTGATATTTCCAGTGCTTTTGGATGCCAGAAGAGAAGCTTCTTTTTTAAATAAAATTAAAATTGGGCATGTTCTGTTGTCCAATATAATTGATTTTGAATAATAATAATAACACAATAATAATAAAGGATTTCACGTGTCCTGGAATGGAATGGAATCATAAGTAAATTGATAAAGCTAGGCCGTACAAATAAAGGCAGATATGAAATAATTTCACAGTCAATGTATTCCTGATAGCCTTTGTCTGAGTATTTACTTACTGAGCTTTTACTTTAAGTATTAATTAAATTTGAAATACATCATAATGTATACATTGCGTTAACTTAATACTGACGCACTCTAATAATTAGTATAACGAGAATAATGGACCTGGTTCGCCTAGTTACAGCGATCATAATAGACAATTGTTGTTCTCGGTTTTGTTCGATTTCGCTTCATATCTTTTGGCTAGAATATTTTTTAAAATGATTTACGGATAGATAATTATTTATTCCCACTTTTTCCATGTTTCTGTTTTATGGGATTTGATGAATCACTTTGATGATTCACATGTAAAAAATATTGACGAGAAGTAGGAATTACCTAGAACAGTAGAGACCGACAGGTTAATATAGGGTTTTTTTTTGGTTTTTTTTTATTCATAAGGAACGGCCTGGCCGTATTGCTATTATATTAAGTAATTAGTAATTAGTGAATTTAAATTTTTACCGTTCGATTAACTGAACAACTATGATTTTTATATCATAGAATTATATAGTAAAGAGTTATACAACTAATCTACAATATATGTATATGTTTTGATCTTACTTTCACCTGGTAAAAGTTCGGACCAATTTCTGATCCAAAATAATGACTACCCAGATAATCTATTCAAACCTAACTGTGTGATTTTTTTCTCACTGTTCAATTACCTTTGTTAAGCTTGCACGATGGACCAAATCCTTTTGGGCGAAATAGTGAACACTCCTTTGAGAGAGTATCCCGAGCTTTCCTTAGAATTGTTTCTTCAGCACGAAGAGCTCGTTTGTGCGTTGCAAATAGCAGAAAGTTTTCCAATTCCGTCTGTCTGGTTTAGATTTTTTTGCCAATTTCACTACATTCTTCTTTTGAAATCGCGAAATCCCTCAACGAGATGATAAGGTTTGGGATTGATTTCTTTTTTTTTTGCGAGAGAATACACATTGCGTTCACTTCCATTTCAAATTGAGCCATTTCATCTGCTACCGTTGAATGAAGGATGGAATGCGTACGCAATGTGTCGCGCTTTCTTGACGTTAGATGAAAAAAAATCGTGATGAACGAAGAGCTTTGCATTGCACACGGTCAGGGATCTCCTCTGCCTTACAGTCCTACTGCTTGATTCACTCACTGGTTTTGCTGACCGCTCCATGCAGACACAACATGACTTGTTCGGTTGCATCTTAACTGGATGCTGGATAACCATCGGCATTCGATCGTTGACGCCAGCCAAAATGGTGCTCGAAACGGACCGCAAAAGGGAGTGAAAGGGTTTGTTTGCCCGGTACAGCTGCAGGTTCAGGTGAAAACTCTCACTTTCGTCGCGGGCGTTATCAAAATCGAGAAAGTTTCTCACCAATGTGGTTACCGGGCGCAGTTAGGAACGGGACGGAAGGTGGCAACCGGTTTTTTGGTGGTGACGTTTTGCGGGCAGAGGAACCGTGCATATATTGTAGGTCCCTCCGCCGGTGGAAGACTGTATTCCCGTCTACGTTGGGCATCGCTTCTCGCTTGGGAACGCTTCGAGGAACGCTTGTCCGTTGTCCGTTTTTGGCAATTTCTGCAACCGAAGCGTACGGGACAGGGAGGAAACCCGTCTGTAGCTCTGTTTCTTTCTGCTGCGAGATGTTTTATTATACGTGCATTTCGATCGAGTTCCTTCTCGTCGAAGGTTGTGCTAACGGTGCGTGGTTGACTTTTGGGGTTTGATGCCGATCCGGTCGATGGCCCGATCCGTCAGGCGACAGTGAAAGTGATGCCGAAAGTTTATGAAACGATGAGCGAATTTCCATTTCATTTGAATGTCTTACGCGAGCTGGGCCGGGAAGATTGTATCCAGTGTGATGCGAGACATGTCATTATGTAACAGGAGTTAGAAGAGAGAAAATTGTCACGACGATGAAACAAGAGTTAGGAATTTGATTGTTGCTTAGCTTAAAATGATATTCAAATAATTTAACAAATTGGTACAACATTAGTGGTGGTATGGGGATTATTTTTAAAATGTAGTAATCTTGAGTCTCTTTTAAAATGTAAAATGTTTTTTTAAAATCATTTATTAAATGATAAAAATAATAATAATTCTTACCACAAAAAGCAAATCTCAATATTTTATTATGTTCAGTGAATATATGGTGATTAAAGTCTTATTTTATTTCACACCGTCCAATGCACCACTGTTTGTCTATTCACCTGCCCATTCGCTCCATCTGCTAAATATTTCCCTCCTGGGGCCATCTTTCAAACACCCAACACCACTAAATTAGTTCCAGTGCATAATGCATCTTCGTTTGTTGCTATCGTGCAATAGATCGTGCGGTGCAATAAACTATACGGACTGGCAAAGATGCAACGATGCATGGGCTGTCTCGCTGAAGCATCGATGAAAAGACCGACACTGTTCATTCTCCCTCTCTGATGCAGCTTCCATTGAAATAGGTTTCGATGGTACTTTCGAAACAACGCTTACACGTAGAGCACGTAGAACGCCAACATAAGATCAGAACATTCCATATGCGTACCTCGATGTGTTTTTTTAACACGCGGGTATTTTCTTTTGCAAAAAAAAAGTTTGCTGGAAAGAGAGCAGCAACACAAAAAAACAAACGATTGTTGCATGTTCTTTGGCCATGGTGGCTGTGAACCGGTGATTCTTAACCGAACGCATGGTTAAATGGAATATCGACTGGTGGATACGGTTGCTACACTCCTTCTGCAGCATTCTACCTTCGTTACCCATGTAAACGCTTGAGGACATGCGAAAATGTTTTACACCCGCTAAAATTGAAATACTATTCACGTATCGTGAGCTTCAGTTCGGATGATGATGAAAAAGGCGCATCAAACCCCATCATCCAGTTCTCGGTGGTAGGGATTTGTGTTCGATTTTGTGTAACGTTTGGTGTCTGTGCGCCACCTTTAGTACGTTCGCCGATCAAATGGAAAGCATGTGCAACCAACCTGGGACCATTACGTTTAAAACCTGGTTGTACGGTGCAAAACTCAATTACATTACCACAAGGTGGAGAAATAGTTTGCTCCCGTTGTAAAGCAACACCACAAATGTTGCATGTTGTTGAGAATTTAATACTGTTTTTGTTGTTCTTTGATCATCTTACGAATTAGAAAAGAAACATATTTTGCTGAGTAGCATTTTCATTTCTTTACATGTGTATGGAGTATGAAACTGTACTAAATTTTATTTGAAATTGTTGTCTAGCCATTTGCTCACAAACATGAAATGTGCATTATGAAAAGTATTCAGCCGCCTTTGTATGGTTTTGGAAATTTCTATTTTTCATGGAAGATATGCTCCTCAAAGCTCGAAGTAAGACATTTTTTATTTAAAAAGAAATTCTAATTTGTACATTGCAAATTGACAACTTTATAGAAGTTTCTTCGAAGATTTGAAGAACTGCTAAAGTTATGGTACTACTATAAAAACTATTTGAAAATTATAGCATTAAAATGTTATGATGTTTTCATATATAATATTAAGTGAAAATATACTTTAATCCTATTTTTGATAAACTTTAATTTTCAATTTTTGACAATATACTGAGTATTCAAAATTATAATTATTTACAGAGTATTTGCGGCAATTGGCAATACGGCAAAATGTCATAATAATTAAATTGAAATGTAAAATAAATTTGTCGGCAATTCGAAAAATAAAACAGAATTTGGCGTCTACATTTCATACAACAAATGGTAACTGCTACGGAAGAGATGGTCTCGTGTTTCGATTACCGAATTAATAACTTGAAGGTCAAGTATCGATCGGACCTTGAGGAATGAAAAAGAAAGAGCGAGCGACTAAAATATGATGTAAATCATATATTTATCATATTACCTTAAAACACACGAACACCGTCTATATTCCTATATAAAATTATCCTTTTTACAAATTATGGATTACAATACTCCAACACACAAGAATCATTCTGTTTCGCAATTTTTAACGAAGCTTTTTTGTTGACTTTTGTTACTTTCTTGTATTTATAGGCAATATGTTCTAGATGACTTCAATGTAATAAATAATTAATCGAAAAAAACACCTTTTTGAAAAATATTTTCTTTAGATAGATTACAGCCATAAATAAGATGTTAATGAATCATGATAAACTATTTAAGGATTATTGCACACTGCCTGCCAAACTATTAAACCAACACAATTCGTGGAAGAAGTTCTAAATAAACATGTTTGCTTTCTATTTTTATCATAAACGAATTGAATACCCAAAACAACAAATCCATGTCCGTTAATCCATGTTTGACCGGTCGCTTTATAGAGTAATCGTTGCTTAAACGAATATTATCTCTTTGCACCTCTTTTTTTTTGTCTGAGGCACGACACAACCACCTTAAGCTGACTAATCCCATGTGGGCACAGAAAAGCAAAAAAAAAAAACAAGAAAAATACCGGGAAACCATTATCGCATGGGGAGATGTCTATTTTTCGCGCGTTTGCGTGAACCACAACCGAATCGTTTCCGTAGATTAATGCTACGGATTATTCTGGGAAACTGTTCAACATTCAACAATACATGGACGGTGAGTGGGCAGCACTTTTTTTGTACATGGGTCGTATCCAATGCGGTTGTTTTCGACACACCTGTATGCGTATCGGCTTTATGGTGACCGTGCCATATAAATGCCATAAATAAAGGTTTAGTTAACGTTGGGCTGACCGGTGCTGGGCTGGCGAGTAGATAGAGAGAAAGTATGTTTGGTTATGGATGAATTTTCACACGCTAAAATGTATACTGAATGCAAGTGGTAGCAAACAAAACATTGTGGTATTACAAACATTTCGAAATAGTGCTAATGGGTTCTCCAATTTTTTTTGTACTGTTATTACTTTGCTTTTTTTATAGTAAGGAAAGCCAGTGAAAAAATTAATATCTTATGCATTTAATTTTTTACATTAAATAAATATGTTTAAATATGTTTGTTTCTGTAATGAAATATCTACTTAATTTGTAGATTTCAAAAATAACAAAATCTCAAAATGAAATACATCCTTTTTGTCAATCTCATAATGCAGCTCACCGTCATTCCTCAGGAAAATAATATTCTATAAAGCGTCATTCTATAAGGCATCAGTTGGTAGCGTGTGTTTGCCCAATTATGAAATTTAATCTTCCTACATCATGCTCAAGGAAAGCTCAAACAATTCCCATATCCAACCCGATCTCGGTACCCATCGGCCTTTATTTCATGGCATCTTTATTTTTCATTTTATGCTCATTTATCCCGTTCAACTTACAACTTTTGCGTCTGCCGCTGTGAGAACTGCGACGACGAATAAGCCACTTCTCGTTATAGTATTTGTCCCGAGGAAACATTCAAAATTACCCTCAAATTGCAAATCATTAGCCTATCCTGCCAAGGCCAGGCCCACCGTCTTCCCAAAATCATCGTCGGGTGAAGTTCTATGCTTCATTGTTCCGATCCAAGCCCAAAAGCAAATGGGGAAGCTTTCTTCCCAGAAGTTCTTTCGAAGCGGCAGGCTCATTAATGTTCAAATAAAGCCATAAAGTGCCTCACCAGCCAATAGTGCCACGCGGCAGGGCAATAAAAAATGCATACAGACTGTCTTTCCGTCTTGTGCGATCATTTCCCTTACAAGGGAAGGTATAAANCTACATCATGCTCAAGCAAAGCTCAAACAATTCCCATATCCAACCCGATCTCGGTACCCATCGGCCTTTATTTCATGGCATCTTTATTTTTCATTTTATGCTCATTTATCCCGTTCAACTTACAACTTTTGCGTCTGCCGCTGTGAGAACTGCGACGACGAATAAGCCACTTCTCGTTATAGTATTTGTCCCGAGGAAACATTCAAAATTACCCTCAAATTGCAAATCATTAGCCTATCCTGCCAAGGCCAGGCCCACCGTCTTCCCAAAATCATCGTCGGGTGAAGTTCTATGCTTCATTGTTCCGATCCAAGCCCAAAAGCAAATGGGGAAGCTTTCTTCCCAGAAGTTCTTTCGAAGCGGCAGGCTCATTAATGTTCAAATAAAGCCATAAAGTGCCTCACCAGCCAATAGTGCCACGCGGCAGGGCAATAAAAAATGCATACAGACTGTCTTTCCGTCTTGTGCGATCATTTCCCTTACAAGGGAAGGTATAAAGTTTGCTCTAGTGTGAGGTTTAGCAAGATGAAGGATGTTGAAGCGCGGCATGGAACTTTCTGGGAAAGCTCATCGTTTTCGTTTACGTTCTGGATCGAATGCAACAATAGAAGACAAATGGTTTCCGGCGTGTAGGAGTTTGGCAATGCAGGTAATGGTAGTGGTTCTCCCGTTGAATATGGGCGATGTTTAACATTCCAATTCCAACGATAATATTTCAACCCGCATTCCGTGACTGCAGCGTACGCGGAAGAGTATTTATTTTGGTACATACATATGAGTCGGACATGAATAAAAATGATTCCTACTGTAGAATGGCAATGTATGATGGGAAGATGGGAAAAAGTGTGCATACATTGTATTTCCGTAACAGCTGCAGTATGCTCACACACGCTATACAAATGGTCTTGTTTTGAAGTCATTTTTTTTGTTTATTCTTCAAACATTGATTGCAACTCAATCATATGCTGCAATTGCTCCAACCTAACCACACATTACAGTAACGTTAAACGGTAGTGATAAATCATTAACTGCGGGCTTCTAACGTCAATGAGTTCCTCAACATAATGCATCTTTATCGCGACGGTTAACCGCATCGTTCACGCATGCATGTCAGTAAATTATGGATAGAAATTTAATTAATTAAATCCAAATGTAATGACTCATCCTAATCGGTACCACTCAATCGTCTCTGGCACTGTGTTTCGATTCCTCCACGTACGATTGTAGCAACAGAGAACATCAGTAACCTCATAAAGTATTTCGCACGACCGTGTCTCGACGTTCGGTTAGGGTTTTGCTCAACTGTCCCTTTGCGAACATGAAGTTATTGAATCAATATCAAAGATCGTCATCATCTTCGTGCTTGCGTACCAATGGCTGCCGCTGTCAAATGCCACTGGAAGGCCCAGTGATGTCTCCTTCATCAATGCTCTCAAACAAGCCCTTCCCGGGAACTGGATTGCGCATTCTCAACGTTCGCATTCTCTGATCTCTGGACGGTCTGGGGGTATTATCTGGAATACTGAAATTAACACCCATAAGACGAACGGACAGGCTGTCATTTGTCAACGGTTGGTGGAGGGTACCAGGCGTTGACCAGCCTTACGACGGACCACGAGCGTAATGGGCTGCTTGTCGATGGTGCATAATCAATTTAATGGTTCGTTGCGATAAATAAATCATCATCGATAATTAGAAAGCAGTAACGTGTTTATCATGATTTGTTGACGTTTGTGTGCTTTGATGCAAGCAGACGAGGGTCCGTTTGCTGTTTGTAGCATGGCTTTAGATAGAATTTTCCCCCTAAATTGGGTCAGGATTGGGAGACTGAGGAGCAAACAGATAAAATGTGACAGCAAAGTCGAGTGATAAGCATGGAATTGCGATGCTTGATATGGGAGGGATGGTGTACATTTTGTGTTGTAAATTTAGATTATCAATTAAGCATTTAAGTCTCCGAAGGCGATTTAGTGGAGGCGCCCGGTGGTTGATTGGTGGCGGTATCACATTCCACACGATAGGACCGATATAAAAGCTCCTAAGGACCGTTTCTTTTGTGCGCTGGTCAGTAAATGAAAGCTAGAGCAAGGTCAATGTAATGACTATTAGCAAAAAAGGGAAACAATAGTTCACAAGGTCGTTTGGTACTTTAGTAAATTCAATACATTTTTTGAACGCATTACTTCCAGTAATATTGAGTATACTTGTGATTTTGCTAACTTTTGAATTATTTTTATCCTTTCATTCCATTAAAAACCTTTAAAATGTCTTTTTCTTTTATCGTCAAATTTTGTTCACTTTTCGAAATAAAGTTTATTACAAGGAAGTTTAATATTTTGTTTCGCTCATTTTATAATTTTAGAGAGAAAAAACATTAGCTTGCTTATAGAAGATACAATACAATACATAAAGTAATCTAAACCCAACTTTACACCTATTGTAAATGAATTATATTTTTTTATAATTCTTAATCAAATTAAGTTTCAAAATGTTGAATCATGAATCAAAATAAATAAGGCTATTACATAGTTCCTAATAAAACAAAATGGTTGTAGGTCAAACATGTTTCAACCCATTCTTAATTTGTAGATACTACGTAGCATTGGAATGTGTTTATGTCTATGTCCCCGTAAGCCATAAAACAAACGAATTTCACCATGTCAACCATCAACGTTTCACCACTGCGACTGCTACTTTCCACTTCATTTTGTCAGCTTAATAATAAATTCATTAAAAGCTAAAAAGGAAACTTTTCCAAATACACTTCCACCTAGCTCGTGTGTTTGTGTGCGTGTATCCCCACGGGGATGGTACGATTCTTATCATCGTGATCATCTTATTCTTAGCGCTGAACAAACGCAACCCGTCGTCAAGAGGATTTACGACTTACCTGTACCAGGGCGTTTCGTACCGTTGTGTTTCGTATCCTTCCTTCCTCTTTCGCTCGGAAGTAAATTAAAAGCTCATAAATAGATTTGGCAAACGTGTGCATTAGGGTGTGCACGGATTCGACCGAAACCTGTCAACTCTAGAAGCCAGCCAGGAAGTGGGTGATATAAAGTGACATGGCTGGTATGCCGGAAGGCGAAAATTTGGACGAGATTTTATGAGCAATTTGATGGGATTTTATTGTACCAACGTTTCGTATCGCACGTGTTCTATTTTTAAGCAGCCCATCTCTTTGCTCTTCCACAGAATGATTCCATCAGATGGCGAAAGTTAGCCATCTACCAATGAGGCGATATCCTACCGATCAGCCAGCAGCCGTCAATGTAGATCCAATCAACTTCTATCCGCCGGCCAATGCTACACACCATCGGGTAAGTGAATATAAAAAAATATATTTATTACAAACAGTAGGTTTTCCCGCTAGGAATGGGAAAAAATGTACAATAGTTTGTCGTTTAGTTGCGACACATTTTAACCTTGCTTTCTTCATGTTGATAATTGTCCCCAACTATTGCATTGATTGTAAACCAGTGTCAAAAACTAGTCATTGCTTACACAAAAAAACACATAAAACCATTAATGTAAAAAAGCTTTTTAAACATACAAAATGAAAAGTGAAACTCGTGCTGCTATCATGCTGTCTAAAAATCACCGCAGTTGGAGCAGTAATGAGCAAAAACGGGGTGCTGTTAACCATTTCACGAAATAAAATTTAAATGACTCAAGAAAATGAAACGCAACTAAAAAACATCCAAACACAACACACATTAAGCAAATGCAAATGTCGGTGTGTGCTGGAATGAATGGTGTGTAAAAAAGTTTATGCTCACACCTATCGCAGAGACGTTGACACGAACGGCTCGAACGGCATATAAACTGGAATGCAAAAAACAGTGAACAGAGACGGCAAAGGGGGAAAAAATAAACCAAAAAAAATCCAGTATCAAACGAGAAAACAAACAAACCATAATCATGCAAGCACAGTGAGCAAAGTGAGCATTTTTTCTCTTACCTATGCCATGCCATCCCAACAAACCGCGCTGTGAGGCCGTAAATGTGAATCAGCAATGGTGCACTCCCGGCCATTTGTCCCGGCACAAAAGCGGGAAAGGTTATAAAAATTATGCATTGCCGGTGGACGGTAAAAACGGTTGATTTAACATTTTGATGCTCATTTATGGTCAATTGTTCACAACGATCTGAGGCGAGGTTTAAACAAAATTTCCGCGGCATTTGCGAGTAAGGCACAAAACGATGATAAGCGACTTATGCAATGTGTGTGTGAGTGACGTGTGAACTTTCGGCTAAGTTAATGGAGGACATAATGAAACCGAATAACGAGTTCTAGGTAGAGGGAATTTATTTTTTTATTGGTACAATTAACATGTTAC
The DNA here is from genome assembly GCA_016170015.1 of Anopheles longipalpis. Lineage (NCBI taxonomy): Eukaryota > Metazoa > Arthropoda > Insecta > Diptera > Culicidae > Anopheles > Anopheles longipalpis. The sequence goes on along the minus strand of CM028106.1, from coordinate 38,690,563 downwards.
ATGTAAATTGTAGGTTAGATTTCTGGGAAATTTTCTCTTTAGTGAATGATTATAAACAATCACTGCACAGAAAATTGTTTTTTAAAATCATTAGCTTTTGTCTTTGATGTGACGGATTTGCTCTAAAAATCTACTAATTATTAAATGGAACAGATGAAAATAAATTCCTCTGTAAGCTGTAATACACAGCTTATTAAATATTTATAAATAGTCTAAAATTTATAGCACAAAAAATAGATACATGTATATATTGCATAAATGTGATACTTTACTGCGAATATTGTTGGAATTTTCGTTGGAAGCTTATAATAAAGATCAAAACGAAAAAGACAACATAAAGCGTGGCAAGCAATTTTTGTTGAAGGATTTTTTGTATTACATATTTCCCTTCATTTCCAATGAGCTGGAGCAAAATTTTCCTTGGAGTACAAACATTGATGTTCATGCATGTTTGCTAATTTAACATTTCTATTGAAATAGATTTTTGAAGATTTCATGGACAAATCACATTTCGATGAAATACATCAAAGCGGGTATATTTTAATGATGATATTTATTAGATCATTATGCAGATGATGTATGTAGCTGTCCCGTAATTCAGTCACAATAATTCTACTTTTCCATTTCTTGGGAAATAGATGACATAAAATGGATAGAATGCATCGAAAGACCGAAGCCGATTTCAAACACTGTGAAGAAAGCTGTATATAGTGTCTCAGTCCTATGCCTATGTACGATTTTAACATTACAGTTTTTAATTTTTTTTTATGAAAATCCGCTGATGCCAAATCCAGCCTATTCAGAACTGAATCATTTTGTTTGCAAATAATGAGTGCCAGGCGCCGCTGCAAGCATTTCGGAACGTAGGTACATATTCGTTGTCATTGTATCGCTTTTCACAAATGGATTTAAACCATCGATATTTTCCAATTCCTTGTCAAACATTATTTCTGATTTGAGTTACGAACTGCTGTGATGAACAAACCTTCAATTTTCACCTATTGGAGTAGGTCGTCTAGGTCATCTAGAAGGTCCTGAAAAGTGCGGAAAGTGTATAGAAATGATAGATCTGATTCCAGACAACGTCGGACAACGTTGCCATCCATTAACAAATGCCTCAACACAATCCCACTGTAACAATTACAGTTTCGGGGATCCAACTACGACTCCGCTTAGAGCATATTCTTTGGATTTTTTTCCATAACCATTTCAAATTGCTATTAAATTAGTGAGCAATTGGGAATAATGATCTTTCATGAATGATGGATGATCTTTCCAATACCTGCATAGAATTGTTTCTATAAAACTGTTCTTTTCACATAATTCTTTTCATCATTATTTCTAACAGTTTCACTTTAAATATAAAAACAGAAACAGTATCCCTCCAGCACAACTAACGCTGATCAGAATGCGATTCCCCCATCTTAGGCATAAAAGGCTTTGGTCTTTCGGTAGGATCCCAGCCGTAAGCATTCCATCTACACTAGCGAATAGATAACTAGCTTTACAGATCAACGCCGGTTTTTAGAGCAATCGCCACTTCCATAACGTTCACACCTTGCCAAAGTTTATATGTGTTCTATTCTTGGCAGTTTGTACTCCCTCGTTCTCGTAGATCGAAGTGCAGTGAAACAGAACAAACCATGCATCGGGAAAAGCATTACCTTCCGATAACGATTGTCATACGGTTTACCTATGGTTGTGCAATAATAAAGTACAAACCGTACCGAACCATTCCTTCCGGGATTTCTGTTTCGTTTCCGGGTATTATTTGAAATTTTTTGTGTTTTTTTGTCCATTTCGTCATATCCTTATTGTGTGTGGTGGAAGGAAAAAAAATAATTCCGGAACAGTCTCTCTCATACACTTTCACGCGTATACACGTTCATTCGTTCAATCCTTTCAAGGACACCGGATTTTCGTATCTACCAGGGGACCAACCATCGGAAAATCTGGTTTCCGGAGCACGAAGAACCAAAAAAACTGAACTGCCAAAATAAAATAGAAAGAACAGCAGACGTTGAATCGCGTGGGAATTGCCAGGCACGCCTTCCGGCCATTCGCTTCCCTTACCTCCATGATTCTGGCTTGGTGACGATGGTCCAACTGGAATTGTTTCACATTTTTCGCTTTACCGGAACGTGTCATCGAGTTACGTAGAAACTCCCGATAGGGTTATACTACCATCTCTTACTCACCATGGTTAGCTACTCACCTGGTATACCGGCAACGAAGAGCCAAATACATCGCGTTCCCAGAGTTTGGAACGATCCGATAAGCGATACCGGGTGGAATTAGTTCATGAGACGATGTTTTTTTTTGCTCTTTTGTGAACATATTTTTCCCAACTAGTATGTTCTGATTTCGCCCAGTAAAAGGGACAAAAAAAATCCTTTTAGGGAAGAGAATTTGTGCCGCCGGAAGAATGTCACTTTCTATGGACCGTATGGAAGTTAATATTACGCTACGTCTGTGCATTGCATGGAAAAAGATTTGACGAGTTGGACGAACACAAAGAACGAACGGAAATGATGGATCGTATCAGTCTTATCAGGGAGCAGGGAAATTTGTATGGCATTCTGTCAGGTGACGACGGTGTGCAATGTAGTGAAATAATTTTGAACAAGTGAATATTGATATGGGAAGAACGTAAAACACTGTCTCCAGTTTAGGTTTCCAACTACGTTAGTATGGCCAGGAGAAAGGTTGTTTTGCAGGACAAGCTTATGTAGAAAATGAACCTGGTTTTTTTAATATCACTGCAATAATTTTAATTATTTATAGAAATGGACCTCATCAATACGAAATGAATAAAAAAAAATTGACCTTACTCTTATTAAAAAACGTAATGTGTTATACTTACAGCACATATCTGGAAGGCTCAGATGACATTTTAAAACCATTTTGAACCCTTGACTGTAGGATTAATCATCGTGAAGCTTATATCGTAATCCCATTTAAATGATTTTAATTTTCCCCACGAAAAATATAAACTCATACTGCGTGGTGAAACGAGGCCCATAATTATTGATTCGTTACACGAGAAAAGGGTCAATTTCATGTTCACCAAACCCATCAAAACCGGTTATGATGGTTTCGATTTTGACGATACCGTACACGATCGATCGATGAGAATTGATCGACGAAATAATATTTTTCCGGTGTTTCCCAACACGGTAGACCTCCCCTCTTTTCGAACGGCTAATCTTTTAACACTCAACACCAAAAACGATGTCATTTCCTTTTGCCAAAGTCCCGCCCAAGGGAGAGGATAGACAAATTGCGAAAGAACGCATCTTCTTGACGAACATCGGGAATTACCAACATCCGATACGTTCGTACGATCGTTGCTCGCATAGACGTCAATTTACGTGCTGGTTGCATACTTTCGGGGGGCAGTTATAGCTTCTATCTACTGACCATTTATTTGGACGCATTGATTGAGCATCGGGCGAGATGGGCGAGAGAGTGTATTATTGGGACGCTACTAATGGCACATTGGTCGATAATTAGCGGAAAAGTGAAACGAACACCCTAATTGAGGTGGCCTAATTGATAAAGCGAAGCCATGACGTGACGTTGTAACAATGGCGATGGCAAATGGTGAAAACTCTTCGTCCCGAACGCTTGGATCGTGACCAGTACGTGACATTGGAGCCGTGTGAGTCGTGCGAGTGCGTTTCGTTCTGGACCGGTTAAGGGGAAGTTCATTTAGGGAATGTTTCACTATTGTACGCATTTATCAGACATCGGATTAAGATGGAATGAAGATTTATGATTTACGCCGTCGCTGCTTACAGAGCCGACTGCATACTTAACAATTAGTCCTTATTTGGGAAGAATTTGTGTCTAATTTTAAGATCCATGTGACATAACAGCTTTTTTAGCATAAGGTCACTTTCTTCTCTGGAGCCACAAATCCTCACCTTATGTAACGATTGGAATGTTTGGAAGCGCTGCTACTTTCTTCCTTACGTTTGTCATCAGTTATCATCGCGTGAATGTCACCGAAATGCTTAAAATGCGTGCAAAAAAGGTGAACGATTTCGTAACACATCGTAATGGATTTTCAATATTTTCACTCGTCAAAAAGGCATCACTAATATGTGCGCGATTTGATAATCGCATATCGAACACGGGTTAATATTATGCATCCGTGAGCATAAGATTCGATCTTCGAAGGTTCATAATATGGTGGCCAATCGGACCGTAACGTAACCGGAACAGTATCGGAAGAAGCTCAAAGGTAATAAAATGAACACACGCACAAACTCGAACCTCTTACTAAATTTGGGCAACATGCTTCCATCTGCGACTTGGGATGTGGTGATAAATATGCAAATTTATTCTCATCTTCCGAACCCTACACGAAACAGTGCAAAAGAAATAGGAATATGACAAAAATCAGCAAGTAACTGAACGAAGCATGAGCAACAAAACAAAGCAAAAAACAGACATACAAAATTCAAATGAATCTTTTCGCGATTTTATTATTTTTGGGAAAATATTTAACGCCCATCTTCCGAAAGCATCAAATTTTATGAGGATCTATATGTCTGCTGGAACGGGGAAGGATTTGTTCGGTTTGAATTGATATGCGGGTGCTTCGGAGATACATTTTAAAAATTCGATCCGTTTGATGCTTCCGGGATGCGTTCGATTTCCGGTTAGTTTGGCGGACGAGGAAGCATGTGCGACGGACAAAACTCATTGTCGAAACGCGTGCCTGTTCCACTTCCCATTTGGTGTCATTTTGAATGTCACGCCATTGTCATTTGCTTATTGGTTCTTCTTCATTTTTTTGTATCTGTGTGCCACTCTCTTCCATAATCGATCCGACTCAAATTGCCGAGTGCCGGTTTCGTTTTTATTTGCGATACTTATGTAATCTTCCGCAACGCACTGGAAGGCGCCTCGAGGATGGTATTTTTATGCGTATGAGATGGCTTAATGAAAAGGTTAATACGGTTATCGTAAATTTGATTGGCGAACATCTCGAGTTGGTCGTTTGTTACTTTTCAATTTCACATTTTATCGCCTCAGAAAAGGGAGCTGTTTTTTTTGTGTGCTTTGGTTTGCATTCCGGAAGTACCTTTCAATTTTTGCATTATTCAAACCGATCCTTCAATCGTGTACTTGTTAAAGGATGTACTTTATTGTGTGTTTCAGTTTGAAAGTTTGTATGAATTATTGAATATAAAATACGAAAATACGTGTTCCTTCAAGAACCGTGGCATTTTGTAAAATAAATATGATGTGCTTCAGTCATCGAAATAAATTTTTATTTAAACAGGTTTATGGTCGTATAGAAAAGGATAAAAGAAAAGGTCAAATAGCAAAGGAAAGGGGAAATAGCCACACCAAGCATGTAGGACCCAACGGCAGACTTGCGTGATCATTGGCCTTCTTATAATTGCTGTTGGTGTCACACTCTGAGCAGCTGCCACTTGATCCACTTGTTCTAAGCGTACCGAAATACATGCTCTTTGTCAAGACACTCTAAGTTCAAAATATCATCATCATTTTAATAAAAAAAAACGTGCGCACTATATTCAATAAAATGCGGTATCAACAAAGACTTAGCGAAAAATCATTTTCTTTAACAACAAAAAGCGTGATTTTGTCACAATTAAAATTTTCAAAACCAAGCTCGTCAATTACAAGCTTTAGCAAATGATTTAATAAATATTTTTTTATATTTTTAATGTGATAATTTTATGTGGAACGCCTGACGTTGCCACTTACTCGCAGGAAGGCCTTTTTGAAACAAATTTTCAAAATGAATTTTCAATTGTGTATGTTCCCTTTTCCTATTAATGGGTATTCTTTTATTTGAATATAATTTCAATTCTACATTAAAGTGATTTAGGTATACGTTAAAATCACAAAAAGCCTTTAAACTAATGAAAGTATCCATCAATCATTAATCAAGGGTTGCCTATTCGGCTACGTGGTAAAAATAAGTCTAGTAAGCCAGAAATGGCCGGCATGACCTTCGAGGTCGTTAAGCGAATAAGACAGATAGTCATTAATTAAGCAGGAGAGAATCATCCAATACAAATAAAGCTACATTGTACCATTCAATAGGCAAATTGTACATTGTATAGTGAGCAATTATATAAAAAAAACTAAATTGAATAAAGTAATGCTTATGGAATATATTATTATCATTTAAAAATAAAATTATTGTTGAAGTATCTGTACATGACGAATTTGTATAGTTTTGATAAACTTTTAATTTTATCTAAATAGACAATTTACTTAAATTAAAATCCGTTTCAGTTTGTCTTCAAACTTGTACATAACTTTCTCCACTATCCTTGCCGGTTTTTGTTTGTAATCAACTGCAAGAAGGCAACCAAAAGACATTAAATGCAAAACATTCGTGTGTACAACATATGACTTTTCCATAAGCAAACTTCACAAGCAACACCTTGCCTTGCCAGCTTTTTATTCAATTAAAATTAAAAATTAAACTGCAACACATCCTTCGCCAAAGTTTATCCACATGTCTAAAGTTTCAATACATATTTATAAAGGAGTTTATATTTTTCATTTTATTTCCTTTCGCTCACAAAACACTCTTCATCTTTCCTGCAGCGCTGTTTCAGCTCATCAAAGCCAGCATTTTCATCAGTTCTTTTATTTTCTTGTTCGAAAGAAAATTTATCCTCCCCAAAACACACCCAAACGGCCGTGGCATGACATCCTTTCCTACATAACTTTATTCAAAGTGCTATCAGGCGAAAAAGGAATTAAAAAGCAGTACACACTCGTACACGCCCGGTACATTAGCGTGGCGTAAAATGACAAGAAATAAAAACGAAAAAGCTCACCGTCGTATCCTTACCACATCCGAGCAGAAATTTACATTTAATGAATTTCAACTTTTGCTCATATTCAGTACAAAATGCCCTTGTGTGTGTGTGTGTGTGTGTGTGTGCTTCGTTTCTGGGCAAAACACAGCCTGGCTCATGTTCATTTGCTGCCATTGCATCAGCTGGCAGATACCTCCCGTTCACCGCCCAAACTATTCCACCAGAGGTGGGGTGAAACATATTTCTGCACCTTTGCTGTTGCAATTTTAATTTGATTAACTTTGCGCCGGTGAAAAGTTTAGCCCATCGTTCGCGTTTCTTCGCATCCTCTTGCACAGTTTTGCGACGATTCGGTTTCGTCAAGTCTGTTATCCTTACCCTATCCTGGGTGGATGGTTAAAATAAACTTAACATGATCCGTACAACACCACCGTTAGGGCGTAATTTGTGTGGCATTGTTTGCGCTGATCCCTTGGGTGTTTGGGGTGGGGTGTGTTGCATCAGTTCTGCATAAATGGTGATCCTCGCTGCATCCAGCTATGGAAACGATTCTTGTAAAAGTTTTATTTTGCAAAGGAAAAGTGAAAAAAGGCATAAAATGGAACGATTTTTAATGTAAATGTAAAGCGAACATGTTGCACTTTGAAATTAAGCAACATATTATAAACGCTTTTGCAATTCATTTGCTTTTCTTTTTTTAATTCTATCCATTATTTATTTCTACATAAGGTTTAACTGTGTTGATAAATTAGTCTTGCTGTGATAGAGTATCAATTTTTATTTACCAAAATAGATTTTTTTTATATTGCACAACGCACATAGATCTTCAATAGCGATTTAAGATTCCCCACTGAACATCATGCAGCATATTTTAAATATTCTTAGTGCAGTAATTGAACATGCATCAAATACTGTTTCATGTTTTTGTTGCAAGTAAACTTTTATTCCATGAAACTATCTTCGAGTTTCGAAACGAAACTCTAAAAGCAAAAGCAACTTTTGGTTAAGAAAAGCAGCTGCATTCCATTCTCCATTTAAAAACGGTCCTCCCGATCGTATGCCTAACTTTTATGCTTCAACTTTCAAATATTATCATCCCGAAACTTCAGCGTCAATCGTAATAATTTCTCATTGCATCGTCTCGGTTCAACAAATCTCAATACAGCACTACCCAAGCATTCCACGTCCTGCGTCATCATACACGTGCCGATACGACTCCTGAATCGACCTGCTTTTCACCTTGTGGATCCTTTTTTTTCGTGTGGCAATGGAATGATACCCACCCCGGTCTTGGAATATCCTCCTGCTGCTGGTCATGCTTCGCTGCGGTAGATTGAATTCATACGCCGTAACATAACTCCTTCGTCCGCGCTGAAGATGAAATTGAACCAATCCATATGGAAATGGGATCGTACACACACACACATACCGCCACAAACCGATCTAACAGCTTCGGAAACGAACCGTTTAAGTTGCGTGTGGTTTTTTTTATTTTTGCTATTACTTCAGAGACAACACGAAGAAGCGCTACGTGTACAGAGAGCGAGAGAGAGAAAAAGAAAAAAAGACCAGAAGCTAAAATCGGACCAAGCGGAAAAGGTTAACTGGAACCAAACGGCCGGAACTTATGAGTGCTTCCGGTGCAAATAAGCGGAACCAAGTGGGTTTTGGGTTTTTGCGTGTGCGCCAGGTTGAGTTTCATTCGAACTCGTTTATTGGTATTTCGATCGCTTCGTTTTTCTACCAGTGCACTTGTGTGACTTTCGTATTATTTTTTTTTCGTTAGCACCCATGGGTGTTACGTGTGAGGTGAGCTTTTGTGTTGATTTTAATAGTAACTTTCTCGCTTAGTAAAAAAGGAAACAGACAGAGCAAGGATGGTTAACCTTCATTTTGTTATGCAATTTTAAAGAACTTATGCAATATAAGTGTCCAAAATTGGTGATTTTGCAAAACCCTTTCTAATTTTTCGTACAATTAAGAATAGCAAAAAAGGAATGAAAGAAACATGACTGTTTATTTAGGCAGCCACGACTGGATAAGTGGACAATATGGAGAGTAAGATTATATATTTCTTTGTGATGTATTGTTGAAAAAGACATCTATAAATTTAATGTAACATGCATAAATTTATTATTCACAATTGAGGTCTTTATTATTTGGTATTCGTCATCCGTTTTCCAGTTATTATGTCAAATCGCCTTTAAAATTTTCATAATCACGGATTCATGAATAATCTAACAGTCGGTCCAATACCACCACCATAGTCGGCGTTCCACTGTACAACAGAAACATTGTTCTATTTACTTATTTTTTCAACTGAAAAAAAAAATTGTATAGATATTAATAAAACCATTAAGTTTTCGATGCGGTTCGAAAATATTATTGATATTCACACTTGGCAGGTTAAAAACTAGAATTAATAACTCACAATTGTTTTGTAACAAATGTGTCAATACAAAAAGTGATTTAAATTCAATTTTTTCAAATTCACGAAATAACACTACTTTAAATTACGATTAAATTTAACCACTACGATTAAATTACAAATTGAATAATTTAAAAAGGTAAAATTAATGAAATTTTGGAAAATCTTTTAAAAACTAATTAATACTGAGTTCAAAATTAAAATTTAAGATCTAAGACAATAGAACGTACAGCTTTCAGATATAAAAACATTATTAACAAAGAAACTTTTTTAACCAAATCTTGCAAAAACCAAACAAGCTAATGTGGTATGCAGAAAATCCACAGCTCAAACCCTTTCTGCCACGCAAAGCACACGCGCACGGTTGATTTAAGAGGCTCTCCAAATATACCTTCACGATACGCAAAAACCACAAAACCCATCAGAAGGCATCGCAAAAGCCAAACCATGTCTCGCGCCCATCTTGCGGTTGGCATTAAATGCAATAAATGTAGCGAAATGTCATCATGGCGGCTTCTTTCGAGACGTCTTCAATCTCCAAACCCATAATAATTCCCAGTTGATTTTTGTGTGTACCCGTGTACCCGCAGAAACTGATCCACGAAAACTTTGGTCGACGGCAAAGAACGACAGGAAAGAACACACCCAGAACCATCGTCGAACAAGCGTGGGAGGACCAGGTACGGTACGGTGTACTGGGCGGATCGTAAAATCATGTGTAAATACTCTCATAAAGCTCCACCAAGATTATCGCCATAATCCGTAGCACCAAAAACCTGCACCCACACAGTCGCGAAACACACGAAAGCGATGGCCGTAAATCGGAAATTCCATTTCGTTGCGACTTCGCGCCTACCGTACCGGGTAAAACGGGCGCATATATTCCTTTGGGCGGAAAATTGAAAACTGTCCACGTGGCTTCAGCGGTGTGGTAAAGGGAAGACAGGGGGAAGGTTTGGGAGGGGAAATGAGAAAATCAAACATGACACTTTCCACGGAAGTGGTGGTGTTGAAATCGATACTATTTAGATTTACTTCCCGTTTGAGGGCACAACATTGGAAGGACCCTGGCTGGCTGGATGTGACGGTGGTGAAATGATCGTTCGTTGCCCCTAGCACCACGAAGCATAACGTTGCTAACTTACGCAAATTGCTTTGTTTTACGTGAAATCGCTATCAGCTTTTGCTAGAACGCCAGCAGAAGCAGCAGCAGCAGCACCAACAGCAGCAACATCGTGTCGTGTTCATTTACTAAAGCAATTTAATGCAAAGACGCCAACTCCCGTTTCCTGCACGTTGCCGATCGAGTCAAAACTCGGAACGGATCTATATCGGTGGAGTTTTCGAACCACATTTTACGATGGGATTCAGTTCGTAAAGTTTGATGTGGTGATGTGGGGATGTGGCATGTACTTCGTGGATGCTTCATTGTGCCGAAGAATCGATGCAAATTCTCATTGCCCGCAAGTCACACGCTAGGTTTTTGTCGAGAGTTTTCCTGATGACGGTCCCCAACTGTTCGAAGGGTAATACAGCAAGTGAACGTGTGCGGGAGGAGTGGAAGGGAGTAAAACCACAAAAATCGTCTTTCGTTCGTCGTGGGTCATAACCGCGTGGAAAGTATAGTACGTGCCCATTGGAGACACTTTTCGACACAGAGCGGTTTGATTTGATCCTAAAACCCGATCCAACAGACTTAAGAATTCTGACTTTTTGAGGTTGTGGCTAACAAAATGAAAGCATACCCACGCATTCACATGCCGGAACCTGGCATCGTATTGTGACGCACCAATATCTTGCTTTTTTTGGGGAAAAAATTATTACCGTCCACCGCAGGAAGTACTGTGTGAAGCTTTCGACACTTCGGCTTCATTGAAGTTTTAGACTTTAGACCGTGGAACAAACAAATCTCCCGCTGCCAACCTTTCCGCCTTCCCGCTTGCTGACGGAACAGATTGGCATTAGGTAAGGCCAATCCGGGGCTCATATTCTCGGTTCCCATTTTCCGGACGGTGGAAAGACTTTTCACGCTCTCCGGATCAGTGCCGATTTTCGTCCCGAAAGCCGGCACGGTCTGTACGTGACCGGAAGCGCATTTCGTGCTGGTGAAAAGAATAAAGAACACGGCAAATTGAATGTGCGCGAAGGCGTAGAACGTTTTCCGTTCGTTCGGGTTGGGTTTTCCAAGAAAATCCCTTACCGATAAATGCAGGAATCCTGGCATGTATGTGTGGGCAAGCGTTATATTGGGTCGATTGCAGTTCGCAGGAATTTGATTTCGCTTTCGGGCAGGCAGCAAAGAAAATTGAGAAATTTACACATGCATTGATTCGGTTTTGTGGAGCTGTATTTTCCTTTGCTTGTTTGTTACTTGCTGTCAAGCAAAAGATACGTTGCAAGTGGTGTTTAGCTTTTGGCATTAAAAAGGTTAACCAATTGTTTGACAGAAGCATATAATGCTGATTTTATGTAACAAACATTATTTGCCTTGTTATCCGTTTTGGGTAATATGAAGTAATGTGTCTCGCCTGATAGTTAACGATGCGTTACGATCGATTGTGAAATGTTGTGCGCGAATGATATGAATTTTAAATGAATTTTCAAAGAGAATTTCTTTGAATTAAAATAATTTACCGTTTACCTTAATATAAGCATCCCATATTATACCAGAAACCATAATTTGTTAAGGAAAGCTTTTAAATTAATACCGTTTTGTACCAATGATCCTGGCATACAAAGGACCTATTCAGACTAAAATAACTAATATGACGTAAATATGACCATAGACCAGTTCGGAAGTTGTTTAAGAAATACTGCACGATAATTCTATTCATATTTTTTATCTATTTATTGAACTTTTTTAATTCGTTAGGGAATGATCGATAAGTTCTTGACACCACTAAATGTCTTTTACATATAGTGATAGTAACCCAAGTACTATTATGTAGGCTTTATTAGTAGAGAACTTTGTATCAATTGATAAATAAACACTCTCATCTGTTAGTGACCGATGCCTTACGAATGATGATGGACGATCGGCTTACATAAAAGAATTTCTAAAAGAAAACAATAGAAAATTGGTGAAAAACTAAAAACAAGTGATTGGGTCTACCTGAACTTAATTATTTATTATATATTTTTGAACCAGTTTTCGTATTGACTAAAAATATTAATATCCAACAACTATTCTTCTCGTTTTTCCTACAGATTCCCAAGCCCACCGACAAAAGCAAAAAAACATGGGGCCAACGGCTGAAGCTTAGCAAAGCATCGCCCGTAACCGAAGACAAGCAGAACGGTGCACTGAACGGAACCGCAAGCGGTGGTTCTGCCCTGGTACCATTCGGTACCCGTGGCTATGACCCATCGTTGGACTTTAACGGCAACGGTCCGGCATCGCTGTCCTCGGTAACGCACTCGAACGGTACGAACAATTCCACACACTCCAATTTGCATCAGCTGGCCACGATGAAGTACGCGGAAACATGGGTGTATGGGACGATGCGTGGCATGCCGCCACCGTTGGCAATGTCACCCCACCATCCTCATCATCCCCATCTACCAGCAATGTACTGTCCACCGCCTCCACCACCGGAAGTGGCCGTACTGATCTGTTGCTGCCCGGAGTACCTAACCGGGACAAAGCGAGAAATTAAAAAGGCAAGCGTATGCAAAAAGTGCAAAGGATCTCGGCTACCACTAGCACCGATCGGTGGTACGATGCGTCTAACATCCGGTGCCACTTATCTTGCACCACCGCCAATCCGAACGAGTGCTGGAACAGTTAAGTTAGCCTCGACCTATGGTAAAAAGGCACGTCCAACGATACTCGGCAATGGGAACCCAGATCCGTACGACTTTATGCGTCGCTCAAGGTTAACCCAACCGACCGAGACCGGGACCAATGGTGGAGGTGGTTCAAAGTCCGTGAAAAGTAGTCTAAAGGAAAAGCTAAGAGGTCGTACAAAAAGTACAAGTCCTTCACGAGGTCGCAGTGGGAGCACTTCGGGAGGAAAGCGAGGATCTGCGGCAAGATCTCCGTCACCGTCACTGAGCAAGAATGGTTCGCGCGTTGGTGGTCGCAATAACGGTAAAATGGAGTCATTCCAGGACTGTTGGGTTGGAGAACCGGAACGGGATGCAGAGCTGCTGGAGAATGGACCTCCAGCATCCAACAATGCTCAGAATCGCAAATCGATCCTCCGGTGTGACGTGAATCCGTACGATCTGATCTCGTTGAGTGGTATCGGGGGAGGTTCGGGCGGTGGCATGCTGAGCGAATTCTCACCCGATGGTGACGAGTTTGATTTACATTCGCAAAAGTACGAAAACATCCTTGACACGCTGTATGCCAATCGGTACAATCCGCCAGCGAACAGTATCGCGGCAATCAATGGCCAAAGAATTAAGCTGTTCGATGATTCGGGCACCAGTGTGTCCGGTGCGCCCGTGTACGACGATGTCGACGAGTTTGTGTACGATCCGGTCGAGATACCTGCCGCGGAGATGGAAGCGAATGGCACCGAACAGTCCCCATCCGGTACACCGGAACGGCCACCACGATCGAAAAAGCAGGAGGTAACCAAAGAAGACGACAGTCGATCCCTCCCGTCGTCACCGATCTCAACCGATCCGGCGGTGGCGCAAAGTGCAATCAAGTCTATTCTCAAACGACCGTCCTCAATGCCAGCGGGTACACCGTCGGTTACAGTGGAGAAGGACACAAGTGCACCGGGGTATGATACGATCCGGCTCAATCACACGCTGGTGCAACGTCTTGCGAAGCTCACCACAAATGGTAGCGTAATGGAAGAGGGTACCACATTCGGCAAGAATGGTACCATAAGTGCTAGAAATCTTACGGACAAGAGGAACTCGGGTTCACAGTTTTATCTCCCTACACCGTTTCCCGTGGTGGCGATATCTACGATCAGTTGTGACAGTTCACCAGACTCTGCACAGTCAACCACATCGGCTGGTGGACGCAAGAAGGTTCATTTCCTGGTTGAGAACGAAATCATTCACGATGATGATCGACTGTTTGCACAGATGCTGTTCACCGAGGTATCTCCAACGATGGAATCTTCCGTGGAAACCGCGAATGGAGTTGCAAAGGAGGAGAAGCGAACTGAATTACATGCTTCATCCACCAATGGTACCGAGTTGCTGAGGACTGGTAAAAAGGATTCAACTTCATCTAATGGCGCATCTACGCAGGTGGAGGTTGAAGAACCTGCCAAAGTGATTCTACTGTCAGCACCAGTACTGAACGCGACGAAGGCATCAAACGGCACTAATGAGGGTAAGTCTACTGAAGAGGAATTCTCCTGAACCCTGAGATTTATACACTGTGAAATTTCTCCATGTTGGCAGTAATCAGTTCCGTGATTAGTTTATGTAACTCCGCTCCAACTTGATATGTTCACTGTGGAAATGAAATGTGAAGAGCTGCTTAAAGTCAATATTCCTGAAAGCGGAACACAGCCTGGCACTTTTTTGTGTGCTTCTCCTGAAACTCTGTCTCATATCATTCTTCTGACTAATATTGATTTTGTAATTCTAGTAAAATATCTGAACTGTACCTTTACCGAGCAAAGCACTTCCGCTTTCATTTGGCAAATATTTACTAACAATTGTAGCAAGCTTCAGTCACTCAGTGCCATTCACGCCTGGAAGTTTCCAATGAAACACCGTCAGCTCGATAGTAAGTCAACTTATCGATTAATTTCTACGCTAGGCAAACAGACGCATGGTTCAATTTTTGAATTTGCCTTATCGTTTGAGGCTACCACAGTCGATGTTCAACTTGTGATATGAAATTTAGGCCAGATAGATCGTAATGAGCCAAACCATCGGGAAACCCGAGAGTGGCTTCTTTCCCTATTGCCGGCAGAACTATGACTAATTGGATAATTTACACCTATGACCCTTTTAAGTATGGGGGAGAATGTTTGCACCCGCTCGTAGCATCAATGTCGATTTGGTTTCGAGGTTGATTGAATGATTGGCAATTAGTGTCTGTTGGAGTGGTGCTGAATGTCTGACTTGTGTATTCCGATCGCCTTTTCCTGGCTGTCAGTTGTTGTTGATGTTGAAGCATCTTTATCCGTACTATTTATTATGTTTGATGTTACGGATATAGGATTCGGATTTTTGTTGAAAGAAATTGTGCTTGTGACCTACATTCTAAAAATAGAAAAATAGTTTAATGATTGCTATTAGAAGTGAAGAAGGAGTTTGTTCTTGTACTGCTCTTAACTAATTATTAAAGAGCAATAACTTTCAAATATTTATTTATCAAGAACTTCCGCTTAATATTCCTCGATTACATTCACGACTGTTAGTATTAAAATTCCAAATTTTTATGCAACACTTTCCAGAAAAAAGTACCCTCTACAGGAGATCTTAAACGGTTAAAACACGCTTTTGTTGCATAATATTTAATTTATGCATACATTAAATGCAGATACTCGCAATAATAGCCGCCCATTAAGTACTGAAAAGTCTTTGAATATTCAAATGCTTCCACACTGATTAAACTAATTCATTTCTAAGCAAACGGCGTAGAAAACAGGCATGTATATCGGTGTTTCCCGTCCCCGTACCATTTACGACCAGCATCAACCATCAACACTGGTACCAGTTCCTTCCGGGTGGTGAATTTCTTCGTACCAGTGAAAGTCCCGTAGAATCGAAACGTTTGGTTCACAAATTCATTAATTCGTGCACGACTCGGGTAGTCCTCGGTCCAATGGATCGAACCGCTCCATCGGTCGCGGTTGTGATGTCCACGGCATCAGCACGATCAGCTCCAACTCGGCTTTACCAGCGCACTGGTTCAAAATTGATTCGACATAAAATAAATGTCGCCCTATTATGCTTGTCATTTTTCGCGCACATGTTCTGTCGGCAAAATATTTGCATTGTTTTCAGCGCTACACCGGCGTGTCCCGGGTGTGAGCAGTGTCGGTTTGTACGGTGGAATGTACTCGCAAACGGTGCGGTTCTTGAACGCGACAAAATGAGCATGGGCTCACTTCGGGACCCAACAACGCACCATATGTGGGCCCGGGAAACTGACCTCATCCGAACGATTGATGTTATAGTCCGCTGAACTTGATGGCCGCTAATTATATAGAATTAGAGTTTATGCTAATCCAGCACCGACATGGATCCTGCTTCGGGCGTTCCCATTATTCGGCACCGCGGGAAGGGACGGCTAACATGTGCAGGTGTAAGAGTGAGCATGTTGTGCATGACGTGCAGGTAGCCTGGACGATGGCCACAGGCATTTCCCATATCGCAACCGAACGTACAAGTGCCCCGAAAGCGCTTTGTACAAGATGGTGCGATTAATCGCTGCAGTGGTTTTGGTTCATTCCGTGCCAAATCGATGCACTCGATCGATTTTTGGTCGACAGTGTGCATTTGGGCAAGCGATCCGTATCGTTTCGCGAAACCCATGCCAATGTAGGTTCAGGTGGAGCGTTTTTTTTGGAGCTTTAAAACGAATAGCAAACTACAGGGAAATTTGCTTGAAATTTAAATAATTATTTCGATGCAAAATTATTTAAACCCTTTTTTACAACGTTGATCAGCGTTATTAAATACAATAATACTAAAAAATAGGAAATAATTACTAAATTAAACAAATTAAAAAAAAGAATAAATTTAAGAACAATTTTTGGCCATTCTTTCGACTTCTCTTTGATAATGAATCACTTTCATGTATTACCTTCCTGCATCATGCTTTTATAGCTTGGATTTTTTTATAATTTCTGCCTCATTCGAGGATTATGTCAAAGATACAACCTAAGCTCATGCATCAAAAGTTTTATTTCTTGCCCAATATTGTACTCGGATTATACAGTTTTTCATATCCTATTTATTGTTCTTCAAGGAACAAAACCAATTGAAAACCAAGGAAAGAAAAGAGAAAAAAAAGATAATCTTTTCTTCCAACTCTACCTCAAAAACATAATCCTGAAATGGTTTTCTACTACGTAGAAAAAAAACAAAACACCCACCGGAAGCAGCTACTACACCGAAACAACAAAGCACAACTGACAGCACCAGCCCGATAAGCCATTGATCCTTGTTACGATAAATCCTTGACCTTTTGGCTGATTCACCAACAGTGTCCAAACGGCAACCATTCACAAAAGGCAAAGCCTCCCGGTACGGAAAGAGGTCAGAAATCATTCCGAAGTAAAATCTTCCGGAACGAACCTTCACCTCGACGGGTAGGAAAATCGCTTTTCCCAAGTCTCAACTACCACCAGAAGCTCCCCCGCTTTAAAAGCTCATCCATTCGACGGATGCTGCTCGTGGGAGTTTAGTGGTATGGGGAAAAAGATTGGAAAATTTGCCTATCACACTGCCGGTAGATAGAGACACAGGGCAGTAACCAAGATTGCCGCTTGGAGAGGAATGAAAAATTTGTCGAAATTATTTGCACCGCAACATACGCCAACGGTACAACCCGGTTGTTTCTCAGAATCCCTTGCCGTCGTTTGTTGTTTGATGCCGGGTAAAGAGTGTCCCGGGATTTTTAGCTCCATTCGCTTCTTTTTTTACTAGATCTTTCTTTCTCCCTTTTCACGATAAAACGGAGGAGGCTTTCTGATGGGCAAGAAAACTTGGGAAAAGTGAAATTATGGGAAATATTTTACGTCCCTTCCTGTTCTTAAATTTCCCAACGCCAACCTGATCCTCTCACCTGATGGGAAAGCCCTTGGGAGTGAGCTGCCTTGCGCTGGAGTAGGGCGTTTAGGAACAAACGAGATTTTTGCCAGGTTTTTGAAGCATTCGCATAAATCACGGAAGGCAAAAGAAATAAAATAACATGATTGGGACAGATCGGAACGTATTCCGTTCCCAACTTCGTCCCCCGTTACAGGATGTTCGAGTGTTCCGTGTTATCTTGGTGTGACATTGTAGTTGGAAAGTTACAAGCAGCGAAAGGGAAACTGTACATTGAGTGTGTCGTTGTGTACGCTCGTTTCTTGGGATCCGCTTTTCCCGCCTGAACGATTGTGTAATGCCAAATGTGTTCGAATAGATCGAATTGGTGCGATTTGGGTCGCCCGTGCAAATCCCCTGCAACTATGAAACAACTTACGATAAACCATCGCCCGTTGTTCCATGTTGTCTTCTTGTTGGCTTGCAGCAGCCAAGAAGGAGCGGTGGTGGAAAGGGGGTAAGGGAACTATCGAAAGGGGTTCTGATTTATGCGAAATCCCGTACAGGATTGAAGTGATCGGAAGTGCTGCTAGTACGAGTATTTACATATGAGCTTTGATTACGATTCGTTCCCCTTAGGGAGCAACGCGAACCTTTGCTCCACACACACACACATACTCAGACACACATACACAAAAGTACAAGAACTCAAAACGATACAATCGTGGGAGCTTGCATTGCCACAGGACGGAAGCACACCCGAGGACAATTCCTTGCGGAGATAATCTCACAACGAGTCGGAAACAAATGTGAAGATCTCTTCCAACCCGCTTTTGAACACCCGCCTTCACTGGTGAGCGAGATAACGATAAGAAATTCGACAAACAAACGTTTGTCGTCGGAACGACCTTAGTGAACGGTGGTTCCCGATTATTGGTACGCGGCTGGCACAAAAGGACAACAGACACGTGATACCCGACCGGGTGGCGCGTGGAACACGAGAGTGCACCTTATGGTTCGTTGCAAGCCGGAAAAGCTTGTTCGTGCCTTTCATCATTGCTTACGCTCGACAGATTGTTTTCACACAGCTTCATTCAGGCAGGCTTGCAGTGGAAAATTTTGGAAACGAAGGGAAGACAAAGAGACGCGAAGAAAAAAGTTTTTTCCCCCCGAGCTGGTTTCTCAAGACACACAATCCGTCGCTAGGTGGAACAAGTTGCAACAAAAATAGCTCAACTGGAAAACCGGGGACACGATTTGTACTTTGTCACGATGCAATTTTCCACCGCGATTGTGTTGCGATGTATTGAGGAAATGAAAATGCAGTAGAGGTTGTGAAAGATGTCATAGGATTTCAGCTACATCTCTATAGTTGGTAGGAGTGATTTTATTGAGAAGTGATGGTTGTAGACTAATCAACTAGCTTTAAGTTAATAATTTTCACCCTTACGTAATTGCTTCATTTTTTTGCTCCAAAATATTGTCTTGATTTTTGAATTATAAATGATATATCAAATTATTTTTTTTAATATTAAATAATTAAACAGAGTCCAATGTAATAAAAAAGAAAGCGATCAAATAATTTAAATAAAATAAAAAAAAAACATCTTAACGCTAGAACTATCATAGCAATTTTTTAGACTGAAACGCTTTACTTTTATTCCTTTGATTTAAAATTTTACACACATGTTAGGTACAGGTATAATTTTCAGAGCTAGGTAACTGCTACAACACGACTTAAGAACATTAAAATATTGCACTAGCGATTCAGATGCGCAAATGATGGAATCTCATAATTCACTAGAATTAGAAGTTCATTTTCATATAACGTTTAACTATCTTAGAAATAGTTGAAAACAGTTCATGTGACGATATTTCCATGTTCTGTTTACTTGTTTACTTTCAACTCTCTAACCAGAGAGCAGGCGTAGGTCTTTTAGTGTTGAATTAAATAGAGTTATAAAAATAGTTTAGAAATAAAAAAAAACTCTTAATGCGTCGATGCAGGCCTTAGCCTGTTATTACTCGACTTTATTTCCCTGAAACGAAATAGTCAGTCATGCGTTCGGTTCGCCCAGGATTTTATTCTCGATCCTGTCGTATAAGGACCGTCGTCCCTACCATATATACCGTCGCCGTATTGTTATCGAAAACATCTATCATCAAAAATGGGTAAAACACAATAATTTTAATTGTTTGTTAGAATAATAAACATACTTCTCAAATGTATTGAAACTTTAATGTGAAACAACACATATATTTATCAGAATATTTTGAAACTTATTCAATACGCGTAGCATTGGAAGTGAACAGTCATAAACCTCCTAACTGAAAATTTAAAACACAACACAATCCCACAACACATCCTCTCCTCGTAAAAGCCCGCAACACAGCAGTAAAGTTTGTGGCCCAAGCAAAATAAAACCCCGTATTTCACGGCCGGGTTTTTCGTACACACCATCTACAACACCTGCGACTGCTCATTACTGTCGCAATCGAACCCAATCGTACAGCACGTGCTCATTATTCATTCATCAAATTTGTACAGTGTGTTTCCTGCCAGAGCCCCCGCTCCGTTTGGGGTTGAGCGGCAGCAAAAACCGAACACAAGCATCTACCATTTGCGAACCGGATATTGGAATACGTTCTCGTGCTTCCGCAAAATGTGAAAACGAGCAACGACGGTTATGTGACACGGCAACCGGTACAATCGTCCACCCTCCCAAGCTGCCGGAGGTCAATCACAATATCCTGCAGCCATGTTAGGGTGCCGGTGCAGTAAATGTCGTTTCGCTCCAATAAGTCCGAATGGGGGTGTACAAATCAGCAGCAAACATTAGTCGCAGAAGTAGAGTCACAGCACAGAATCGAGTGCTGACCCGGAACGAACACGGGATGCAGCAGTGTGTCGATATTGGGGTGGTCTAATTAATGTTACTGATTTTAGCATATCGACTGCTGCATTCGATTGGTACTGAATTACTAAGCTTTTCCTGCGAGGTAACAGAGGGATGGAAAAAGGGAAACGGGTAGAGTTAAAATTGAAATAATGTTTAGTGTCTAAAAGTTTCCTGTTTTCGTTGTTTCCTGTCGTTTCAGAACGTACCGAGAAACCGAGCGCGGTCGCTACCGTGTTTCAACGACGATCCGGTCCAGTTCGGCGAAGCTTTAGTGACAGATCATCACCCACCAAGACGAATGGGTACGATGGGCGTGAATCGAACGGCACCGGTGCTAGAGATGATCAGTTCAACGATACGATGGCATTGCGTGTGCGAACACTGCGAACTGATTCTCGTACCGCTTTTGAAGATGAAACTGCTTCCTCAACGTCATCATCTTCCTCGTCGGAATCTTCGATCGGTTCTGTAGCCTCACTGCTGATGGCAGTTGGGCAGGGTGGTAAAACACGACCCAAACTGCCACCACCTCCTCCACCGCCACTATCGAACGGTGGTCGGAAAACACCCACATCACCTGCTAGTGTTTCACCTTCACTCGCAAACGGCTCACGCACTCACAACGCAGGCAACAGCAGCAACGTGTACGAGGATTTTTGCTTCGGCCTGATGGCGGGCGTCAGGCGTTCGAGTAGTGATCGGAGCAGTTCCACCTCGACCTCTTCCCGTACGGTGGTACAGGTGCTGGCCAGCTCGTCATCATCCTCCTCACCGATTTCTTCAAGCGCAGCCATCCATCGGCTCGAGATCCGCCATGAACCGGAACCGGAGGAGGAACACTACCAGAAGAAAACCTCCATCATGATAACGGGTGACGATTGCTACTCGACTGTGAACGTGGATGGCGCTAGTGATACACCGATCTATCAGTCGTCGGTGGTAGTAAACGATGGAACCGTGTTGTCCTCACCGGCGAACGAGATACGTCAGACGGCATCCAATACGATAACGATTGCTGTGAGTTCACCGACGTCTACGTTGGACAGTCGAGCTAGTAAATCGTCAAGTCGCTCGGAATCGTTTAAAGTAGCCAGCCCTTCAAAGGAGGATGATATGGTGGGGAAGAACAATGAGCAGAACAGTGAACAGCTTACGAACGGAACGGTTGTTTCGATGGGCAGAGGTGAAGATGTCACGACCGTCACTACCGGAACGTCCATCATTCCAATCGGAGGAAGTAGCGTCACTGGCAGCAATGGTCGTACATTGATCAATCTGGATTTTAGTGAACAGAGCCGAACGACGGTTCCCTTAACTCCAGATAGCAATCCTTCCACACCGTCCATTACGATGCTTGAGAATGTCGCACTGATCGCACAAGTTCCTAGTGAAAGCAATGACTCCAAAGATCCACCGAAAGTACGCGAAGATATAGATCATGATCAACAACAGCAGCAGCAGCAGCAGATGGTAGTCAAACAATGCTTGGTGGAGCTCACACCGACACCGGTTGTTCTTCGGCGTTCGATTAAGCCGAGTTCGGAACCGGCATCCGGCAGCTTGCAGGCAAAGGTATGCAGGAATAGCTTCATCGCTAAACTGCTGGAGGATCCCTCCCTTAGCCAGCTGTCCGAAGGGTTGGATTATGATCTGATCGCAAAGCTGATCGAAAACTCACTGCTCCGACTGAAGGAATCACGCAACGGGCTGGACATGAGCGGTACCAAAGACGAAGACGACGTGTCAAAGATGATCGAACAATCGCTGCTAAAGATACAGGAGGAGCGTAGCAAGTTGGCGGCTAGTACCATCCCAAGCGGTACCGTGAAGTTGCCGGAGATTCAGAATGGTAGCAAGCGCAGTAGCGTTAGCTCGGGCAATAGTTACGGTTCGGCAGCTGCCTATGAGTTGATGGAGTTCGATCAGTTGGGTGATTTGAGTGATTGCTATCAAAGCTGCAGCAGTGATCTGACGGTGGACGATGACGCGAACTCGTCCCGCAGTAAGTTCTATCAGATGCTGGTGGATGCGACCCTATCGGAGATTGAAATCAACACGACAAACGATGATGACGATCACCATTATGAGTCGATCCGGTTGAATGGTGATCCGATCTATGAGGAGATCAATGATATACCGCCACCCTTGCCCCTGACAGCACCACCGATCGATGATGTGGATCTGGAGAAGCAACGTAACGCACGGTCTATCTTCGAAGGTGCCTCAAAGTATGACATCCTTTCGTATCTGGTGGACGCGAAAGAGCGTGGCATCGTACAGGAGGATGGTACGTACGGGTTCCAGTTCGGGAATGCTGGTGATATCATTCTGGAGGAGGAAGAATCCGAACCCATCACCGAGCTACGCCACCATCAACGCCAGATATCGGACATCAGCAGTCGGCTGAGTCATCTTTCGGGCATTAGTGATTCCAGTGAGGATACGTCCCTGTCGACGTCGGCTATGCTCAGCAACGGGCGAAGCAGTAAAGCGTCCGCCGAAATCGAACGCAACGACTCGGGCGTTGGTTCGGAAACTAGCAAAACGTCCCGCAGCCGGTGGCAGAATCCAGCATCCGCTTCACTACTCACCAAGATCACACCGATCCATCTGTGCGAAGACTGTGACGGTCCGGTAGAGACGCAGGTCACCGAGTCGGGTGTCATGTACGCACCGCTCGTGTGTCGCAAGTGTGGCAAGAAGCGTGCGGAACGGAAAGAGATCATCACCGAGATTGTCGAAACGGAGGAAAAGTACGGACGGGATCTGCAGATCATTCTCGAGGAGTTCTACCAGCCGATGCTGGTGGCCGGGCTACTGAACCAGGATCAGCTCTCTGCAATCTTTTTGAACGTGGAAGAACTGCTGGAGAACAATCAGTTCTTGGCCGAGAGGATGCGCGATGCGCTCGATATTGCAAACGAGCAGGGTGACGATGACCTGCTGACGGTAAACATCGGCAAGATCTTCCTGGAAGCGGCCCCGATGCTGCACGCATTTGAAAGCTACTGTGTCCGGCAGGGTGCGGCCAGCTTGCTGCTGGCAAACCTCGAGAAGGAGAAAGAACTGTTGCGCATTTTCCTGCGCGTCTCCCAGATGGAAAATGCCGTACTACGGCGAATGAATCTCAACTCGTTCCTTATGGTGAGCTTTGAAGTTGGTGTAGGGCGAGTAGAACGACCTTGTCTAATGTGTTTCCCTTGTTGGGTCTATTTTAGGTCCCGGTGCAACGTGTCACCAAGTATCCATTGCTGTTGGCCCGCCTTTATAAGGTTACTCCGGCACATCTGGAGGGCAAAGAACTGCTGAAACAGTCACAGGAAAAGATCGAACTGCATCTGAACCACATGAACCGGGAAGCGAAGGATGTACCGACGAAGCTGTGGCGTCGTATCTCATCCTCCAGTCCGGGTCGTCGGTTATCCTGTGAGCTGGATATGATTAACATCAAGCTACGCAAGATGNGGAGGAAAAGTACGGACGGGATCTGCAGATCATTCTCGAGGAGTTCTACCAGCCGATGCTGGTGGCCGGGCTACTGAACCAGGATCAGCTCTCTGCAATCTTTTTGAACGTGGAAGAACTGCTGGAGAACAATCAGTTCTTGGCCGAGAGGATGCGCGATGCGCTCGATATTGCAAACGAGCAGGGTGACGATGACCTGCTGACGGTAAACATCGGCAAGATCTTCCTGGAAGCGGCCCCGATGCTGCACGCATTTGAAAGCTACTGTGTCCGGCAGGGTGCGGCCAGCTTGCTGCTGGCAAACCTCGAGAAGGAGAAAGAACTGTTGCGCATTTTCCTGCGCGTCTCCCAGATGGAAAATGCCGTACTGCGGCGAATGAATCTCAACTCGTTCCTTATGGTGAGCTTTGAAGTTGGTGTAGAGCGGGTAGAACGACCTTGTCTAATGTGTTTCCCTTGTTGCGTCTATTTTAGGTCCCGGTGCAACGTGTCACCAAGTATCCATTGCTGTTGGCCCGCCTTTATAAGGTTACTCCGGCACATCTGGAGGGCAAAGAACTGCTGAAACAGTCACAGGAAAAGATCGAACTGCATCTGAACCACATGAACCGGGAAGCGAAGGATGTACCGACGAAGCTGTGGCGTCGAATCTCATCCTCCAGTCCGGGTCGTCGGTTATCCTGTGAGCTGGATATGATTAACATCAAGCTACGCAAGATGGCTGTGGATGTGCTCGAGTGGAATCATGAGGAGGTCCGATTCGCTATCGAGGGCCGATTGCTTTTTACGCAGCCGAACGATGGCAACTGGAAGAAGAGCCGCACGATCAAGCTGACTTCGATCAATGCCCTTCTGGTGACCAATGGCAAGGTAGGACGATGATGAAGAAGGGAGTGTTTTTTTTATTTTAGTGAAGCATTTTGCTCAATTTTATTGTACATTGAATTCCTTGAAAAGAATTGCCTTGAAGATGGCTTGCACACTCCAAGATTGGGGTTAATCAGTACAACCAACTCCTTAAAAACAGTTTAAGTAATGAATAATTATAGCATTTGTGCTGGAAGTGGCACAAATTCTTTTTGAGCTTTCGGAAATAACAGTAGTCCTTAATGAAGATTTGTTGCCTTGTCATGGGAAGCAGGTGCAGAACCCAAAACATCCACACTCCCTAACCTGCTGAGCAATCTTAAATTTTCATTCTCACTTCACGAGTGTCCCAAAAGTGGTTGGTCACAAATCACGATGAAATGGAAAAAGGAACACCCAGTCCTTGGGATGTTTGCGTACCGTCTCATTGCACGACCCTTAACCGTATCTACATCCATTTATTTTACAGCCCACGGCCAGCTACAAGGCGGACCGGGCCCTGTCGGAAACGCTCAGCTTTCCCCGGCACACGGGCATTCGCGAGGCATCGCTGCTGCTGGTACGCGAAAAGGGTGGCCGATACACGCTGCTACGTGAGCCACTGTTCCTTGACCGGTGCATCGTCTGCTCCGAGCACGACTGGGAGGACTATTTCGAGGTGCAGGAGATCCTCTCGAAGGAGTCCTTCATATTCAAGGTATGTAGCGGCCCCATAGCGCATCAATCAATATCGTGTACGAAGCTGGTGTCACATACTGAAACTATTTTTCTATACTTCTCAAACTTTTGCTTTTTCTTTATCTCCTCCCACCCACCCGGAACAGGCTGAGGACGGTACGAAAACGAAACAGTGGTACGCCCAGCTGCAGTACCATTCGCAGGGTATGGGCACCTGGCGTAAGCGTCGAAATGCGCTCGCCAACATCATGATTAATGGCATGATGACACGAACGTAAGAAGCGGAAACGATGACTCCTTCCCGATTTCCCGGCAACAAACCCGCCTCCCACCCACTAACCCGTGCCAACCCCCCCAACTAGGATCTGTTTTGTGTGTAGGATGTATGTATGTGTATGTAATTGCGCGA
This sequence comes from Anopheles longipalpis, assembly GCA_016170015.1. Lineage (NCBI taxonomy): Eukaryota > Metazoa > Arthropoda > Insecta > Diptera > Culicidae > Anopheles > Anopheles longipalpis. Next base: position 38,664,316 of record CM028106.1, on the reverse strand, counting down.
TTTGTGTTATGTATGTTAGGGCAAGATAGTGCGACAGCGTGTGAATGTTTGGTAGCAAAGAATTTGTACAGACATTTGGCCAGCAAGCGGCAAAAGAAAAACGTTGTTCACAACGTTCATTCGATAAAAAAAAAACCGAATACGGTGGTAGAAATGTTTGTTCCACCCTACAACGAGTACACGAAGCTATTTATTCGATTAACGTTTGCAAAACAAATTCGGTTCTCTTCAAGCAAGCGTCACTTAACTTGTCGCGTACTTGTTTTTTTTTTATTGCTACGTGACATTTAAATACAAAATAAAACGCTTCCTTTATCTGCTTTCGTTTTCCATTTATCTTTCCACGAGCTTAACCTTCTCAATTGAAAGGAAAGTGATGTTGGGAAACGTTTCACCATCCTCTCAAAGCTTGAATGGTTTTACTTTTATTGATATGAATAAAGCAAGTTTGTTTGATGGTTTTTTTGTTTGTTTGTTTTGTTTCATTTTCCTCGTCTTATTAAAACATAAAGTATGTAGATGATGATGCGATTGTAAAGCGATTGTAAGTAGCAGAAGCAGAAAATACACAAAACGCAGTAGAATAAATATTAGGTAAATGAAACAAGCAAGGCAAATATGCAAAAGTAACACAAGCAAGTAGAAATGAAGGAACGAGACTAAGGAAAAGCACAATGTGAAACAAAATATGCAAATAACTAATTTATCTTGCTTAGTGAGAAAAGTAGAAATGTGGAAAGGGAAAACGTAAATTGATCACATGCTTGTTGAAAGCTTCGCCTGTCGTAGGATAAATTGAAAAAATCAAAAGATAAGCACAATAAACGGGTCGCGAAAGAATAAAAAAAGATAATCTCTTTATCAAGAGAAAATAAAAACAACACAAACGAACGATAAACGAAACAAAAAAAACATTACAAAAAGAAGAAAGCGATAACTTACACTTAACAACACAAACAGAACTCATAGCAAGCAATAATAGAATCTAATAGAAAAAAAAGGTTATAAAAAAAAAACAAAGTATCGAAAATGATAAATAAGGTGACGAAAACGAAAGCGTTTAGGTCCAGTTTGTTAGCGAGCTAGAGAGTTAGTGTGTAGTCGGTTGTTTGAGACAGAGAAACTAAAAGTTGCGATAGAAAAACTGCAAAACAAATAAATAAAGAATACTTAAAAATGGAGTGGCTAGTTGTTTGTGTTGGCTGACTCTACCCATTGACTCATGGATCTGTTATCCACGGAGGACATCATTCATATTCATGCCCGTTTCGGGCATAGAGGGTTTGATGGCTTATGATTTTTTCATTTGTCTAACCTCTCCCTGCATGGCCGTTTCGACCAACCGTTTATTCCCCCCAGCCCTGAAATGATGACCAAACGTACCGTAGTAAAGAAGGATCGTACATTATCCGGGACGAGAATGCCAGATCCTGGAATGAACCATCGTTACCGTACCGGTGAGATGGTTGGTTTGTATTCAAATTCGTACTCCATGCACAGTGCCATAAGGATCGGGTTTTAGCCGGGAGTTTGGAACCGTGTCCGTGTCCGTGAACGTGCACCGTAGAATAACAATTAGCCGACGTGTTTTCTCCCAATCCTCTTTCTACTGTGTTACCCAGCGATGCCTTCCACTGAATTTCAGCATTGTTTTGTGAGGAAAAATGGGAAATGTGCGAAGGTAGGTAATACTTTTTGACTTTCGAGTGAACCGAGCTAGATGGATGTTCGGCAAAGGTTAGATGAATTGTGAAAAGATTACAAAATCATCCCACTTGTAGGCATTACTGGATGAGGATCGAAAGAAAGCTTTGGCGGGTAGCTTTTGCATTGTAAATACAAGAAGAGTTCTTTCGGATGATAAAGAAAATGGTTTTGTGTGGTGAACTTACGTGGCCAGGGTAATTTTATCACCCCGAACTGTACGTGGGTACAGCTGTGGGAATCATTTTTCCACGAATGAATGTGAAATTTAATATAATTTATTAACAAAGCAGTGCATGTATTGGATATGGAAATGGTTTCTTTTGGCTGCTCTGATTTCAATTGGATTTAAACTAATTACTGTTTTTTTAGATTTTGAATGGCAAAATCTAAAGAGAAAATGTATTGTACCATCTCCATATCTCCCGGACAATTAGACTTTAAATAGATAAAGTGGATGCGTTTACCATCTATCTTGGTTTCGGCATGTTTTCATCAATAATCGTGCAAGACTAAATATGAAATCAAACTGAACATTTGCCAGGAAATGGGATATTGGTCTGAACTGAGGCTCGAATGTCTATTGGCGAAAATCAATCATTTTCCCCTTTATGTGTAGTACAGATTTCCCCATAAATTTCGTTCAATATTCCCTTCCTACCAGAACATATTATAACACGTTATCCAACAGGTTCTCTAGGGTTCGGAAAAGCTTTCCAGGAATAATAAAAACACACCGGTTTTGCTGATGTTCAATATTTTCTTTCATCCTGCAACAACCGGAAATGGGCTCGAAGCAACGAATCGCACACCACAATACGCATGTACGAAAATGGTAGTTTGAAAAATAAGCTAAAACAACATTCGCAATGAATGAGCAAACACAGAAAGGATCTGTGGGTGAGAAAAATAAAACAAAACCACCTCAACGGTGTGTTTTATGAGGCGCAACTAATGCAAATGTTTGTATTGCTGATGGGGAAAGAAAAGAGGCCACATGCAGAACATCGGAATTGCCTACATCCAAACACCCGGGACTGCTTTTCTTTCGGGAACGCAACCGAACGGAATGACCCTTATTTTATATTGTGCTCATTGTGTTGAAACTAACCCAAAGCCTTGTGTCGCATTTAGGACTGGGGGAAATTGATCTAGTTGCTAGGAAAAAGACGTAAAATAGGATAACAAAGAGAAAAACATCCTTCCTTAAACAGATCTACAGGTTGTCCAGCGTATTTCTGGGTGAAGTGGTGTTGAAATCCCTTTTAGCAATTTGATACATACGACGGACGTTGCTGTGACGGAGTTTAAGGCTTTGAGAAGGTCGCTTAGGATCTTTTGTAAAATATAGCAAAATATCTGATGATCTGTATCTTTTTATTCCTTTAATATTTTTAGCTGTTTTGAGTAAAAAAGGTCTAAATATGTTCTACTTTCTTTCCTAAAAAACTTTCATTTAAGGTGTTTATAAATAAATTGTTGAAGATTTAAATAAAAGGCTTTCATGTCTGCAAATCGTTCAGACGAAATTATAATCGTTACAAGTTCATATTTAAAAATCCTTTATGGTATTTTGTCTGAATTTCATATTGGAATTCCAAACTATAAATTTACCCATCGTCCGTCATACGGATGGTAAATTCTTCCTTTCATCTTTTACCATTAATTCCATCTTTATAGATGAAACGCATCAAAGATGACGAATTGTATTATTTGATTTTCGTTCATCTATCAATAGCATGAAGCGAAAGAAAGAACAACCAAACGGCAATATTAAGAGATTCCGTTTGCGTAGGCCATTAATCACGTTTCGGGAGGTTTCGAGTTTTGTGGCCATTGGTTCAACTTGTTTGAACTTAAAAGTTTCCCAAATTGTGTGCTGGATTCAAATTTGCTTGCGAAAGCAGTTCATGCTTCTTAATTTCTTCGATAAGCGTTTGGTCCGAACGAAATTTCTAATAATTATATCGTTTTATATTTTTTTTTTATTGCGAAAAGAATGAAGTCTGTCATTTTTTGTGGACAATTAAGGTCACTTTTGGGACAACTTTTTGTATGTTTAAAGAACACTTTAGTTTTAGTATATCAGCCCGTCAACGTGTTGCTCAAACATTCGTGTTATATCAAGAGCTTTTTGTAAACTCCAAGTGACTCTTGTGTTCATGGTACGGTAACAAACGTGAGCTCTACTACACCGACACGTTCAAACGACACGCTGACACTCTTGAGGAGTGCAATAAAGTCCAGTAGATCCGTTCCAGTAGAGGATCTATATTTGAAACCAAATTAAAAAAAACAATCCTCCGTTGGTGTGAAACGTCGCCAATAACTCTTGCTTCCAGTCAGGAAGCTTTATTTCGTTTTCTTGCAGCTCTGTGCGAAAAGCTCTTCAGAGAGCGAGAGCAGAACTTGGTGAAAAAAAAACTTGTCATGTTAGTATTGCTTTCCGGAGCATGCTTTGCAACCGGGTTACCAGGGAAACAGTACCGTAGGTTGTGTTCAGGTACCATATTGCTTTGATCTTGGTGAATGGAACGTTTCCGACAACGCTTGCTAGATTAGTAAATAGTTTCGTCGAGCTTCCATTCGTGCTTCTACGTAGAAGCGCGGCAAAAGACTGACGTTGTTCGGGAGTGAAAAATTACGCAAAGCCATCGGGAAAATGCGAGCGGAGAAGTTCGTGTTCCGACAGTTCGGACATTTTAAAAATCCGAACTCCAACTTTCGTGTCGTTTGCCGGTAGTTCATTCCGAAGTAAAAATGAACCGCTTTGAAATGGCGCCTGCGCCGCTGATTCGTAATATAACGTCTGCAGCACACGTACGACATCTGGCAGAAAAATCGTCCAAACCGGATCCATTCACAGGCTACAAAGCGTCTGTAGTAAAATCGACCAACTGACCTAGACTCGGTGCACCAGTGAGGTTTCCAATGAGTAGTTGGCGGGGGAAGCTTTTTACACAGCACGGCCCCATCAGCCACAAACTTTGGGGTTTTTTTTTCTTCGCCAGAAACAAAAACACAGTGCGCGACCGTGCTGACTTCTGTGCCCGAGCCGGCTATGTTGACGGATTGTGTCTGGGTTGCGGAAAAGGCAGTCGAGAGTGAAAAATAGCTCGTTTATATTGATTTATTGCCGGAGAAGTAACATACATACGGTTCCCCGATTTGCCTTCCCTCGCTTCTGTTGCGTTTCGCACTGATTTTGGATCCGATTTGTCTTCTCAAACCCCATGAAACCGGAGAGCCTACCTGTCTTGAGTGTGGAAAATTGGGTATGGAAAAAGCGTCCTTGTTGAAGCTTGAAAACCACAGGGAATACCCTTCACGTTCGTAATGCTTTGGAGACGTAGAGCGTTTGGTGGAATGAAAACAAAAAAAAAACACAACAAACGAAGGAAAAAAGGACCTGCTAATGACATGCTGACAATGAAATTGAAAAGAAAATGAACGAAGGGTTGTGTTTTCCGAATCGAATTTGCGGTAATGATTCTATTTCCGCGTGTCAAATGTGGAGCTGTTGCGGGAAAGGATTTTGATCGGCACTACGGGGAGTGTGCTTTGGATATTAAATGAATATAAAACAACATTGGAATTGGTCCTTTAGTGGTAATTGAAAACAGGTTTCATTTGCAACATTGTTGAAGTCAGATCTTTAATAATATTTTGACTATAAAATCTAGATTGGGGCTGGTGTATGTGATAAAAGGCGCCGGTCCACAAAACAAGACCGCGTGTCAGCAAGGACTGACTATCCTGCAACATGGTAAAATAAATCTTGATACGGCCAGGCTGTTCTAAAGAACAAAAAAAAGTAGTCGCAGCGCGGCTGTCTTAGTTTTTGATCCACAAGCATAAACGTTCATTTCATTAGCTGTCAAATGAAACATCTGAAAAAATTAGTGCAGATCGCAGCACGCTTGAAATTGGTCTCCGAAGTGCATTGTTGCAAATAGAAAACGATTCGAAAATGCCGAGACCTTCGCGAAAGAAACAGAAAACGGCCCTTATCAAGCGATCGTGTACAAGCGCCGTAGTGGCCGAGCCAGAGAACCCACAGGAACAAACAAACACCGCAGAAATGAAGTTGGTTCTGTTCGGCAAAAGCATCACCATGGACGAACATAATCAGCGTGCTTCGTACTATGCCAAACTTCGATATTGGTTCCAGCATGCAATCCCTGAAAGTAGCGGAGATATACCGCGTATGAATTACATTTCTTCCACTTCGGCGAGTGTTTCACCATCGACATCGCGCCATACTCTGCAGGAAGTTGACGTTCCGCTAAAGGACGATTCGTACACCTTCCAGAAAATACCTCCACCGCTAGTTACAAACATACCGCCGTACCCAATTATGGTGCCATTGAAGAAAACCGGATTACCATTATTACCTAAGGCTGTTGTAAGTATAATGCTTGATGGGGATTGTGATGTTATATGATGAAAGCTAATGAAAATTAATCCGTTTTCAGACTGGTGATATAAAAAAGCTGCTGGAACATAACAAGGCCCATTGGAAGATGGTGCGTAGGAATTGGATTCTTCATCGACAGTTGTACCTGCAGCGGTACAAGCCGTGCTTTGAATTTATAAACTCAACGTACATACCACCAATGGAGTAGGAGTAGGTTTGAGTATTTTCGGTTTAATTTTCATTTTCATAAATTCTCATACATACTCAATAAAGCTAATTCCCGGAATTCTTAATAGAATTCACACGTGCCTGCATAGCATCATTAGTCATTAGATAGCATTATGTTTCATGTTTACCACCATTAGAGATCATGTTCTCGGTACGGCCTACAATCCACCGCCGGAAGCTTTTCGGTGGTATACAATAGCGACAATTGTTCGTCGTGTGCATTAATTACAACGTTATTGATTAGTAGCTCGCTGTACCTCGCGTCAGCTCCGAAGTGCACTCTCGGACTGCATTGATTAATGTCCCCCGCAATTAGTCATCGTGTAGGAAGGTAGTAGTAATTTTATTACACTACCTGCATGGCGCAAAACGTTCAGGATGATACATTTGCACGGTACATGACCTCCGGCAGGGCCAGTCAAACCATTGACACGATTGATAGGTTGCCGTATCGCAGCGGCAGAGCGATAAAAGGCATCACACACTCTCGCACATAAGGTTTATCCCTCGGTCTGCGGGAAAGGCTATCTATATCGCATATTTATGTTTGCAAGTGCGCCAAATTTGACCCCGTTACATGTGTACCGGGACGGACACATTAGAGCAAATATGAAGCCTAACGTAATATCCCTTCGTGAGATAGGAGCACGCATCATCGGATAACACGCTGATGGTACGATAAAACCCGAAACCGCCATTAAAATGTTTTGGCTACCGTTTTTCCTATTGATCTCAGTACGAACGGATGGTTTCACCTCTCCTGCTGCTGGGTAGGTGTTTGAGCTTCGATCCGGGGTATTGCAGAAGATTTTATCGTGCAAACGATTATGGTATCGTTTATGTTCTGCCCCACAGGGGCACGAGAGAGAAGCTTTTGGGCCGTGATGTCGATATGGACATTAAAATAACTAAACCGTGCTCGGGATATGGTGAAGATTATCGGACGCCGACCATTGACAGCTTAATGATAACGTACGTCAGAGTACAAGATAAGTCCATATCCTTTCATCACTGGTTGAACATAATACAGCCGCACGGCATATAACGCCATGGCGGCAAACATTAAACCTGAACAACCGATCTGGTAGGTAGAGGCTTTTCTGTAAGGAACGAAAGAACAGAAACGTTCTTGCGTGGTATTCATCCGATTACTGTGACATACCCACTCTCTAGTTTGAGTGTTTGACGTTCTGCACAAGCTTGAATGAATAGAAAAAAAATCTTCTGGTGAAGTTAAAAAGTGTGCCGAAATGGAAGTTATTACCTTACTTACCATGCTTTACCCTTTTCCTTACCATAACCAAGGAGCATTATACTCTCCAGAGCCTTTATAAGCTTCACGACCACACTAATGCAGTGTTCAAAATGGAAGGGTTGTTGGTGTTTTTCTTTTTGTTATATTATTTTTCTTCTCAAGTATGTCCACTACCATCTGCCAGCAGCAGACGAAAATGTGCCAATACTTGGCAAAGAACATTTCAGCGGTTCGTCTACCTGGTTACATTTTGGTCGTCAGTCGCAGTTGTAATTACCGTTACGGAGTGCTTCCTTTTGCAAGGTTTGCACAATTTTTTTCCTTCCTTCAAACGCGGTGAGAAGTAAAATAGTCCTTGAAAAGAAAGAAAAGCTGGGAGGGGAGTAGAAAGAAAACGGAAAAGCGGACAAGTAAACCGGTAAGAGGATTAATGGTTTGGCTTGGCTTCTGTTGCGTAGGCAGCGGGTTCTCGTGTACACTAAGCCCGTCCGTACATTGCATGAATACTAAGGAGCCAATAATTTCAACAATAATTGTATGCTCGGAAGGTGGACACAGACATGGACGACGACAGTTCAGTAAGAGAAAGCCAACAAAACACCTATTGCGTTGCGGTAGACGAACCATTGCGTAGGAATGGCGCTCCATAGGCTTTGCTGGTGTTTGTTTTTTAAGTACGAAAAAGGTCAGTTTGTAAACTTTTCTGCAGATACCGAATGTTTCCTATACACTGGTGGAAATAAATATGAGAAGTGAACCATTTTTGACTTTATGTTGAAATTATTTGCAATTTGTTGCAAATCACTTCACAATTTATAATTTATTAGTTGCATAATTTCACTTAATAGCATTAGGTGGATAGTTAAAAAAAATGGTGATAATATTAGCCCGATCGTGAAGATGGTACCGATCTCTATACGGCAAGGTCGTGCCTCAGATCCCATCCGGACAGAGCCTCGCAGCCGTACGCAGGACGGACTATCCTGCTACAGATAAATAAAGTCAAGGAAAGCCAGAAATGGCTGGAAAAGATCTATTGAGGTTGTAGTGCCACAAAAGAATAATAAAATCTAAAGAGTTCAGGGGCGTTGAGGGGTTGCATGCGTAATAAGGATTGACTATCCGGCTACGTGGTAAAATAAGTCTTTATACGACTTGGCGAAACTAAGAAATTGGATAATTGTCTAACTATACTACGCGACAGGACCGGTAATCAAATTCCATTTGGACCGTCTTTCCGTAACATGGACGATATCCCGTAGACTACCTAACTATGTGGTAAAACTAAGTCTAGTAAGCCAGCAATGGCCGGCATGACTTTTAAGATCGTTAAGCCAAGTAGAAGAAGAAGACAATCCTAATTGTACTGATTCCTTACTTACAAAACTAGGCCTATTGGACATCTTGTAGATCTAAACCATGTCAGATGAAAATAGTTTTAAAGCTCATAATGCAATGGTAGACAATGACGTTCGCAGTGATAAGGGCAAGAACGCGATGCGGTTTTTGACGCTTTCTTTGATTAAATACCTAAAAGACTTCAGCAAGCGATGCTGGCAAATGAATATGCTTAAATATGCTCTAATACATAACACAAATATAGTTCTGTAGCGAAAATTCTATGATTCTATGATTTATGACAGACACTTGTGACATTAGTTGCATGACTATTAATCCTTCATTAAGTATACTTTTTCATTACAGAAGTAAACTTCTACGAATCGAATTTCACTCAAAGGACTTTACCCAAAAGTGTCAAAACCCTTCAAGTTGAGTTTTAGAGAAAAATGAAGGATGTTTGGCATCGTATGGGTGGAAGGATGACGACCAGTTCTACAAGGAACTTATTACCGTGTAATGAATAAGACCCACCAGGACAGGTAGGCTAGTCATGAAAATGCCACCGGACGATCCGGCGAGTAGAGTTTTTTTTCATAGGTACTCCTTTTTTTTTTTTTTTTTTTTGTTAACGGGGAGGGAACCTTCAAAAGGTACCCACCTCGAAGGGCGGCTTGCGGCTATAAACCAATCCCTCCGAGATGGGTTATGTGGAATTCATCGTGACGCTGGGCCCGTGAAGCGGACCCGGCAGCCGACGGGACCCTAACTAAACCACTCCTCGACCTGATCCGAACCCTGCCGATGCGCTTGATGTGCGTAGTACTCCATGCAGGAACCTCATAGGTACTCCTAAATTGACATAAAGTAACGGCGTTGAAGCGTCCGACCGATAGGCTGTGTTACCTGTTGTAGCCTGCGGATTAATCTATGGGCGGAGTGGAATAGATCGACAAGAAAAAAAATCTTTTCCCTTAATGCTTATTTCCACTAATTCAGTAGAGCTTACGCAGTAGAGAAATTGTTGCTGATGGAGGATATTTTTGTTGGTATACACCACCGCAAACCTACCCCTCTTCCCTATTCTCTAACTCCAGCAGAAAACTCGCTTCCATTTAAAGTAAGTTAATAAAAAAAACAGCACAAATCGTAGTCCAGGGGCAAATGCATTTTAATGCAACTAATATTTCTTCTGATCGTTATTCTGACAGCAACCAACGATCGGCAGCAATAGTAGCAGCCGTTTGGCATCTCGTGCACATGTTCCCGGCATTGGGTTGACATTGGCTTATGATGCTCGTTAATTAAGCTTGTGCGCGCGCGTGAAATCCCATCGTAATGGAAAAACGCTCGCTAACAAACATGGCCGAAGCCGTCGCACTGCAACACATGGTGCACGGGTTTTTCATTCTCCTACCTTAATGTTTGGTCCAGGTTTGTAGTTTCAGCGTGTGGGCAAAACAACTTCATCCCGAGTTCGCGTACAAAGTACCTACCTTTTTGGCGTGGGCAAACTTTGTCCGGAAGCGTTTTGCAGTGGCGATGAAAAATTGTGTCCATCCGCTGTGCTTCTGCCGTGTAACACGTGTTGTGCTGCCGACCGATACCGAAACCGATCCGCCCGAGTGGACACCAATCCTCGTGAGTACGTCGTAAATATAAACTAATCCGGCAGTCGCTTTGTGCTACAAAACAGAAACAGGAAACAGTTGGAAAAGTCAGTTTTGATAGGGTTTAGAAGGGGGCTCGTACGTGTACGTGTGTGTGTGTATGTGTGTAAGGGTGTGTAAAAAAGGGTAGGGCAGTTCCATCAGATCCAACATCACAGCTGTTGCGGTGCTGTTCCATTGCACTTTGCACCGTGTCGCTGACACCAAACGGACCCCTTGAACTGGTCTGACGGGTTGGAAAACTAACTGTGCATAATTGCAAAAGTATGTCCCATTCTGGCACACTTCGCACGTCGTCCGTTCTGCTGGTTCGGTTTTTGGAACAGCCACCGACCAGTTCTCCCTTACCAGAAGCTAAGCTTATCAACTCGCTACTTTTCTCGGTAAACCCTAGTATATATTTTTCTTCTTTCTCGAAGCGTTCGAAGAGTTTGGTCAGTGTCCGGTCCGGAAGTTGGCTTTGATACGGTTTTGAAGTTTATCATCACGTGTTCGGTTGATGATTTGCTGTGTTCTGCCTGTGGTTAGGTCCTCTCAACACGGCACAACGAAGCAGAGCAGCACATCCAGTTAGATGGCCAGTTGCCATACTTCTTTCTGACAAGTTCAATTTAATCAACATCCATTTTCCGAAATGAATTTAAGCTCGTTTCCCGTTTCGGGTGCTTTCGCCGTAGCTGATTTCCTGCAAAACCTCGGAATTGCTAAAGGAAGATAGCCGCTAACAGAGAGAAAGAGAGATAGGGGGCACTACCGGATGCGCACCATACTGTTGGAGTGTCTGGTGGCAAAACCTTTTCTTGACCGAGCTCGACCGGAATCGAAGAACTTGTTCTGCGGCGTAACCGGTGTGCCTGGTGAGAAAGTCAACGCTTGACAAATTAATACAATTTCAATGCTCACAGCTCAAGAAGTCAATCGAGAATCTGTTGAGGTTTGTGACGAAGAAGGCAAACAACAGCAGTACCACCAGGGGTGAAGGGTAAAAATTCACGCCACTCGTTTGTGCATTTCTGGTCTTTTAGGGCACCAAAATCTGGCTACCATCCATCTGGATGCATCCCAAAAATGCCGTTGTGTAGCAGTGCAAGAAGCCTCGTTAACGGAGAGGATAAGATTATGTAAAACTATTTATTTCCCGAGCATCACCAGACTACAGCGGCTGGTGGAAAGTTGAAATTTATCGCACAAGATTGTATCCAGCTCGCGCACGAACAAAAAAAAACGAGAACTAGCAAAGGAAGCGAAGAAAAGTTTTCTGCAGTTTTGCACTTACGATGGACAAGTTGAGTGTTGCCTCCATTGGCTATCTCTCTTGGCCCCAAATGTCCCGGGTGTTATGAGAGGAGGACATTCCAAGAAAAAAAAACCAAGCTGAGGATAATCTTTGCGTACGGGAAACGGAAAGTTTAGTGAGCGATACTGACAAATTCCAGTTCGCAGCATACGCGCGAACCGGCCACATTAATAACGGTGCAGGGAGCATCGCGAAAACGAGCAAAAGCCATCGTGATTAAACTTTGACACTGGCTTCGGGTGCCATCGGGGTTTCATCGGTCAGAATCCACCGGTTTGCCAGGAAGGATTGCTGCTTACCTCGCTCAAGACATTAAACTTTCGGGATAATGGTCCACAAACCACAGGCCCAAGAAAGGGCATTGCAAGGAAGTACAGTGTCGGAGAAGATTTGCAGCGAGATGCAACCAAAAAAAAGGAGAAGCAAAAAACGCGAAATAACGATACAGCGCAGAAGGACAACCACCAGGCAATGATGGCTTGGAGTTGATGAGCAAAAGAAAGAAAAACACATCACACAAAGCACTGGAGTCAACTTAAGAAAGATTGAAAGTTTGTCTTCCGGAAGATCTGACCCAGTTCAGTTTAGCTTTTACAATTGTTCCGACAAAAAGGGATGGAAAAACCGTTTACCAACCCACTCATCTTGTGGACAGTGAAGAAGAAGAAGAAGGAGAAAAAAAAACTGGCAAACGAAAGAAAAGTCCCGGAATGAAAATCCCATCAAGACACTTGCTTCGCACGCTGCAATTTCTAGATAGGGGGAAAAAGAAGGAAAAAGTTCATCACAACTTCCTGGAAGCTTCTCGTGGAAATTTGTATTACCGATGTGCAGTCATACACACACGCAGCAGCAGCAGCAGCGGCAGCAAACAAAACAGAAAACCTCGAGTGGACACGAGACAATTATGCAAAGCTTAAATGAAAATTTGTACGCCTAGGCTGCCGCTAGTAGAGCTGAATTCTATTTTCTCACTTAAATTGTAATGTAAAGTTTTTGGGGTCCGGATTTGTGACAACCACCTGGGCGTGATTGCAGTTTAATGCTGCCGACCGTTTGTTTGGTGTCGATTGTACTGACCGGACGCATCCGGATGTTAATATTCTTTGTTAAATTATTCATTAAAAGAGAAGCTTTAGGAGGGGCTTGTGAAATAATGCGGGGCTTTCTTTCTTCGGGGCAATTGTATATTGTTTTTGACCTACGCATCAAACGCAAAGCTTTTTCCGGTTGGTGACGCACAAGATAAAATGGTTTCCCGTTTCGGGAGGTTTGAATTTGTAAGCAGTGTTCTTAATTTTGTTAAAGTCACCCAAAAATTTATGTTTCTTTCTACCAAACTTTTGAACAAAGCTCAGGGATTGTAATCCAAAACCACCAGGCACGGGTGGCTTTGCATACATTTTCTATTTCAATAAATTGTGGGTGGAGGGCGCTTTTGTTGGCGAAAGTTTGGACCCACTCTCACAACCTTGTGCTGTCTTTAATTGGGAACTTTTAAGAAAAAGCACACCCCGTGGCTCTTGCATCGACGCAACGATACAGTGGCTGGGTGGATGGGAAATGTTTTAACCGATAGCGTACCGACAGCCAGGAGTCAGCAGGATTAGTAATTTATACGCAGCTGAGCGCCAATAAATAAAATTTCCAATTAACAGCAACGCACCAAACACACTGCGGAGGTCGTATCGTTCCGCGCTTGGCTTTTCCAATGTCCGACGGTTGTTTGCCGGTTTTTAAGCGGATAAGGGTCCATCGGTATTGCCTACTTTTCAAATCGTGGCCCCGGTCCACCAGCCATGATAAAGGAACCACCTGAAGGTGACATCATAAAGAAGCCGAAACGATGGGGACACCTCCGACCTTTCATTGTTGGTGAGAAACGATTTTCCCGTACTAATTTATGCTGCACAAATTTATTGTCATTTTGCTGCTGCCGACAAGGGCGAAGGCCTTGTTGTGCCTTTTTTTCGGTTCTCTGGCTTTAGTCTTATTTCTTTTTGGTGCTTGCTTTTTTATCGGTTCACTTTTTCCCTGAGCGGTTCTTGGACGGGGATGACTAGATCTCTTAATTTATTTGAAGACGGTACACCGGTGTATGGAGAAGTCAAATAATATCTCACAGGCACAGTATGTTGGTCAGGTTAGGCAGGGTGGAGCAGGAAGATGTAAAATGACGAATATTGACGCACCGCAGATTCACTATGGGGCTGACTAGGACATCACGTAGTTTAGAAATATCTTTACACTCATTTATTAGGAAAAAAGTGTTATAAAAGTAATTATTCTTGAAATTTCAAATATTTTTAAACATGTACTGACACATAGAGGTCGATGTTATATATCGATATGTTAATCCACATAACTTTTATAAAGCGCCGTGAGCCTGAGTGGCTACTAAATAATGCATAATTTCGCAATAATGGGTGAATTTCTAAAAACTGAGACCTAACTATGTAATAATCCATAAGAGATTCTAACTTTACTACCTGTTCTCGAAAATCCTGTACAATTTGGGTTAGTAAACTACTGGGCGCCTCCATCAATACTAAGCAAAACTTGAGCTACTAGCTATTGAATATATGAATGAGCTATCACCTTATTCATATATATATTTTTACGTAGTAGTAGTACCTTTTTTATAGGCAAAATATTCATTTCAATTTAAAAAGATTCCTGAAATAAATTCAATTTTATTATTTAAAAACAAACGGTGTTGCTTGCTTCTGTCAAGTACTGGGCGCCTCCATTTACACTGGAAAATTCGATATAAAAAAACAAAAAAAAACAATTTTGCACAAAAGATTCGAAGGATCATTATAAAACTATCTATCTGACTCTCATTCTATCTACTGACTATCATTTCAATATTTAACAATAACATTTGCCGGGTAATGAAATTTGTATATCAAATGATTTACATTAAGTTATTACCTTAAAACACCAATAAAAAAAAAAGTTAATGAACGAACAATATGATTTTTTTTAAATAATTCATATCAGTCAATCGTTATATTATTAACCGACCCACTGCCATAGTGAGTTGCAGGGATGCGTGGATAATGATGCTGCCTGGACAGCATTGCTGTGTTGTTAAATTTATTGTTTTTTTTGGCATATTTTTCACGCCCACCAGAACCACGTGATTCAGGGGAAAACTTTTCCACACTCCTGTACCTGTTTCTTTTTTTTTGTTTACTGTCCCCTACTGATGATGGCATCAAAACGTTACGTTAAGGGCAGCACGGCCCGGTTTTGATGATTGGAAGGTTGGGCAACAATTTAATCGTATTTACATAAAAGTTTGTCTCATCGTTTGCGTTGTCCGTGGCGGGCATTTTATTTTACAGTGCAAAGGTGTTTGACGGCATTTGAAATTGATTTTTAGCGTGCGTTGCTTTTGGACACAGTTTTGTACCGGCTTCCGTTGTAGGTCCAGTGGGCACGTTAATGAGTTCCGTGGAAGAGTCAATTATGGTGCAATTGTTGCGAGACAATTGTTTTGCTCTGTTTGCGATAGACGGCGAAATGGTTGCTGAACGAGGCAAATTGTTTTTTGGGGTGTCTTGGCGTTTCGGTTTTGCTTGTAGAACTTTTTAACAAATTGTCAATATAATTCCCATCATATGTACACACGGAGAAGTAGCTTCTTTTTTTATTTCTATCTTCAATCCCCTATGCATACTGGCAATTTAACAAGCATAGACATTCCTAAACATTGAACAATCTATTATAAAGTACGCCAAGTACTAATGTTCATTAAAACGATCTCAGACGCAGCACAAAAATTCCCTCACAGTGACACATTTACAACGCTAAGAAGATGGCTTCTTGTAGAAAAATTCCCTAGAACCAACCAAGCATGAAGTACCGTAAAGTACTCTATGGCGTAATACCTACTGCTCATAAAAGTCCTCCCCATAATAATGACAGCATTTAGGTGAGACAATTTAATCGCTAAAAACGACACCAATGCACACACACACACCCTGGAGTGTACGACACATAGATATTGTGCCGAAGCATGTTTTCCGACCCAATAATGGTACTTAAAGTTACGTTTCCGGATTGTGAGAATGGTTCGGCCTGCGGTGGCACCATTTTAATGCGTGCGTGCCTGTGGAGTTAATTTTGTTTAATTAAATTCCACTTTATTTGTACTGCGCCGTTAAATGAATTATGCCGGCAGGGCACGACCGTGTTTGACAAGTGAAGATGAAAAAATAAAATAAAATAAAAATAGTTATACGTTTTAAAAAAAAATGAACCCTCCCCATCGTTTTACGTCCATCGTTGCGGTGTGGTCAATGTAGACAGTAATGCAGGAAAAACGTGCCTGTAATATCCGGTTCAACCGATTGATTGGTTTGTCGGTACGGTTTTTCTACGTAGTTTTCTGTTTGTTTGTTTGCTCTTGTTTCGTGCACTATTCATACTGATGAGTATTAATTGAATTATGGAATGCAAAATGAGATGCTTCTATTAATTAGCAGTAAGCTATTGTGGAAAATGTGTAATTTATCTCATAAACTTTTCTCCGTGCCAGATGAAAGCTCCCACGTAACCGCATGTCGGGCAATTTCATTAAAGTAGAAAAGAGACAAAAAACAATTGATTTTCATTCGCTACTGCAGTGACATTGTTTGCTTTTATCCCGATGAGAGCATTTTTTATGATTAGCATTCCATTAAAATTATAATTAATGTTGGTATAAAATTATAAAAACACTTTTCTAAACGGTGATTAATTTTTAATCTTACTGTAAAAGTTTTTGTAATTTTTTCACTTAGATGAAAAGCGAATCAAACTTCCTTTTTTCTTCTCTACAGGAGAACTCAGTCACGCAAACTTCTCAACAAAAATGAGCATCCGATCATGACAACGACAAGTAAAAAAAATCGAACAAAAAAGCATCGCGGGCCAAAGGCAAACTGTAGAAGGTTAAAAACATTCCGAAGCCATTGCGTGGAACTTTCGCACAACGTTTACAACTCATTTTCCTAACCGTACCCGCATGCCCACGCAAACCGGATTTCTTGACGATGCCAAAGAGCAAACTTGATTTCTTCATTAGCAGCAAATGAAAGCGAACGTTGTGTGCGAATGGATGGCTGAATTTGAAGGCATGAATGAACCGGTGGCAACGGATCTATGCAAAGGAGTGAGTTTTTAATGAAATCTATTAGTGGTAGTTGGACATTTTTATGACCTCACCCTTTCTTGCTCTTTGAGGGTAGCAGTTAGCTTCTCGCCATTAAACTCGCGAAAGCGGCTGGTTTGATCAATACTATTCGTTACATCGCACCTGAACAGCTCGTGGCGATGACCGCGAAAAAGAATATAGCACAATAGTCGTACTGCGTACCCTTTCCTATGGCAGTGCCATGTCTGACCCGGCGTTGAAAGGTTCGGATGATGCGAACTAATTAACATTTCAAGCTGTCGCTTTGCGTCGTCAACAGAAGGATTTGGGCCAGGTAGTACAAAATGTTTCGTGACGCTTGTTGACTAATTTGAATTTCTTTCTATAAAAGGAAAAACGGATGAATAGCGTTGGTCGTGTGTAGGTAGATTGTTTGGGATCACGGTGCTAGAAAAAAGCGTAGTTAATCTGTGTACTACAATAGCTTCTTGCTAAGAAGAATGTGAATCAGAGGAAATTTGAACCATTAGATGGTTGGTTGTAGCAAAAGGATTTAGTTTGTTGCTTTGATAATGGCAAAAAAGGTTGACTTAGTAATACTGAATTCTATGTAAAGAAAGTAAACGAACTTGTAACAGAACAAGATGGATGCTGTTTGTGCACTTTTAGATGAAATTGTGGCTTAAATTCATTCGTTTTAAGAAATTAATAAATTAATTTTTAATTTTTTACTTTTCAATCATTCAGCAAAAAAATATTTACACTAAAGAATATGTGAAAAAGAACATAAAAATTTCGTTTTAAAAATATTTCTTAGAATTATTGTAAAACAAAAAAAATGTTACAGATACTCATCGCAGCTTAGTTCGTGCTAAATTTAGGAACACAACTTTAAAAATCATTTTAAAAGAGAAAATTTTAAACTTATAAACTTTTGGAAAAAAAAATTTAATAATAAAATTGTGGAAGTTGAACAACAAAACAGCACATTTTTAGATTTTAAATTTGAGAATATTTTACCTAGAAATATACACCTAATTAGTTTTCATATTTGTCTTTCTTCCTTCTCCTTTAATTCATTCTCAATTTTCCTTTCCATGAATAGTTCCGTTTTATATTAGTTTTTGTTCATCTGTTTCTCGGTTTGATTTTAAATTGTTTTTTTTATTCTAATTTGCTCCTAACTGTTTTATATTTACAGGATCTTTTCTGGATTTTTGATTATAAGTTACAGTTGTAGTAAACTTAACCGAGGGGCGGTCCGGTGGTGCATATGATAAACGGCGCCAGTCCACACGGCCGGACCGGGTTCAAATCCCATCCGGACCGTTCCCCCGTGGCAAGGACTGACTATCCGGCTACGTGGTAAAATAAGTCTAGTAAGCCAGAAATGGCCGGCGTGACCTGTTGTAAGGTCGTTAATGCCAAGAAGAAGAAGAAACTTAACCGTATGAAGTATGTTTTCAAGAAAATCACAAAATATTACTAAAGACTTTTCTTTTATTTTATTTTCATCATTTTAACGAATGATTCGAATGGACATTTAGCGTTTGAATGTTTTATGATGCATTTTGGTTAAGCGCTATATATACACTTATTAACGCACAATTACACTCCTTATGAGCACATACCCAGCATTCACTTACAACCGCTCAAGTGTTTGTCATTAAAACTTTCCCATACTTCGCCGAAGTGGGACATTTAATCCTGCACAGTGCTTTAATCAGCACGACCACGAGTCATGGCACCAAGGCGGTAGCAAAGGAAATGTCATTATGTTTGCATTTCCACCACCCTAAAACACGTCTGAACACCCACACGAAAGTGCAAAAAGTTTATTAAATCGTCACCAAAAATTGTCAAACTAACGCAAACGTTGACGTTAACCACAATTTGCTCCGAAATGTCTAACCGGCGGCGAAACACATGTTAAGGACCTTAAGTGTAGCGACCGTGTTCGCGTTTGCGTTCAATTTGAAAACCTTCGCACTCACTATTTTTTGCATGTTTGTGTGTGTACACTTTACATTTTTCGCCCCGTCTTTTGCGGGCGGACAGTTGAAGCACATCCGACGTACGGAATGCCGCAGACCGCGTTAATGGTGCAGTGTAAAAATCTCAAATAAAAGCCTTAATTCGTGTAATAATATTCATGAGCCGTGTTTTTGGTGGCCGATCGTGCGCCCCTGCCCCTCTTCCCAGCTTCCTTGACATTGTTTGCATCCGTGCGATGGATTTTATAGCGTTCGACAGGCGTGGAAATGGTGCTACTCGCCAAATACTTAAAACTCACCATCAACCAAACAGAGTAAAGTGCACAAGAAAAGGAAAACAAAAACCCGCAAACCGACAAACCAGCGATGAAAAAAGTATAAGTGTACGAGAAAAGTACACTGATGGTGAAAAGTTTAACGATTTTTCCATTTCACCGTAAAGCTACGTTTCAGTTTGCCTTCTGCGTGTGGGATGCGTTTTGAGCGGGTGAATTTTGTTTTTTGTTTTTGCTTTTGGAGATTAAAATCAGAAAAATTGACACCATGTTATGGTTTGCTGTGCGTTGGGAGAAATTGCAATAAATTTACGGTTGATAGCTTTGCGCCCTTTGCGCTCAACGTTGTATGGCAGGAATATGAATTTTTCGACAAGCGTGTAAAAGGGGTGTGTTAAAATGTTAAATAAACTCAACACTTTCATACAGGTGACAAACTGTAAGGGCCCATATAAGAGCTTCACTTTAAATTAGGAGTCTCTGTGTGTGTGTGTTTGTGCACGTGTATGAAAATGGAGATTCTTTCATGAGGTGCTGCCGGGGATGTTTACTAGATGCGGATGCATGCATGGATGGTTATGATTTCTTCTGCCTTGGAATGATGAAGCACGTGGAAATGTTTTGACTATAACACCGATTTAAATGAGAGGTTTAGGGTTTAATAAACTAAGTATATTCATATTCATTCTCAGGGGCGGCCCGGTGGTGCATGTGATAAACGGCGCCAGTCCACACGGCCGGACCGGGTTCAAATCCCATCCGGACCGTCCCCCCGTAGCAAGGACTGACTATCCGGCTACGTGGTAAA